>LNAC01000405.1:882121-911567 GCA_002007465.1 Ailurus styani
TATTCCATTGTATATATATACCACATCTTCTTTATCCATTCATCTGTTGATGGACATCTAGGTTCTTTCCATAGTTTGGCTATTGTGGACATTGCTGCTATAAACATTCGGGTGCACGTGCCCCTGAGGAACACTACCTTTGTGTCTTTAGGATAAATACCCAGTAGTGCGATTGCTGGGTCGTAGGGTAGCTCCATTTTCAACTTTTTGAGGAATCTCCATACTGTTTTCCAGAGTGGCTGCACCAGCTTGCATTCCTACCAACAGTGTAGGAGGGTTCCCCTTTCTCCGCAACCTCGCCAACATCTGTCATTTCCTGACTTGTTGATTTTAGCCATTCTGACTGGTGTAAGGTGGTATCTCGCTGATATACCATATCTTCTTTATCCATTCATCTGTTGATGGACATCTAAGTTCTTTCCTAGTTTGGCTATTGTCCCACAAGTAATGTATAGAAGTTCCCAAATTTCACTTTAAAAAGTTATTATTATAGTCATCTTCTCTGGATGAAGTGGTATGTCTTTGTGATTTTTATTTGCATTTCCCTAATGACAAATGACATGAACATCTTGTCACGTGCTTATTGACCACCTTCTTTGGACAAAGATCTACTCAAGTCCTTTATCTGTTCTTCAGTTGGGTTGTTTGTCCTTTTGTTGTTGATCTTGCCAATCTTTTTAAATGTGTGCACACTATTTGGTGATGGACTCCACCTAATCTTTATTTCAGTGTACAATCAAGGCATTGTTTCCATGAAAAGGAGAAGTAGATGCTGGGCAGAAAAAGCAACAGTTGCCCACCATCTCACATAAGGCAAGATTCTCTGAGGATCCCTAGAGGAAGTTTCCCTTTAACCTTGCAAAGCAATAACTCTCTACCTCAAATGCATCAGTTTTTTTTTTAATTTTTATTATGTTATGTTAGACACCATACATCAAACTCATCAATTTTGCCAAATATTTTTCTTTCCCTGGCTGGGAAGTCATTATAACCGGCTTCTAGGGAGAAGTAGATGGAATGGGGAAAATAAACTGAAGGTCATGATTTCTGTTGGTTTCATCCTCTATCCAGGGGATGATTAGAAGCTCAAAGTTCTTACCATGTGTTAGTATATCCTCTTACCCATGTGAAATGAACCATCACCAGATTATTTTTTTAAAGATTTTATTTATTTTAGAGAGAGAATTTGAACAGGGGGAGGGGCAGAGGGAAAGGGAAAGAGAATCCCAAGCAGACTCCAGGCTGAGCATGGAGCCCACTATGGGCTCAGTCCTACAACACCAAGATCATGACCCCATCCGAAACCAAGAGTCAGACGCCCAACTAAATGAGCCACCCAAATGCTCCTGTCACTAGATTTTTAACAAATTTCAAAGGAAAGAGTGACCAACCATCCTAGTTAGACTGTGTCAGTCTTAGTTTTGCATTGCCTCATGTTCTGGGAAACCCTTCCATGAGATGTGAAAGGTCTTAATTTCTGGTGATAGGTGTGGAAAGTTGAAGGGAATATACATAACTCATAGGGCAGCCCCAAAATGGGGGCTGAAAGTAATAGTCTCTTCCATGTCAAGTGGCTACGACATAGATGGATAAATGGATCAATAGGTACCTTCTGTGGTCACCATTGTTGCTTCTGACCATTGATAGTGCCAGCATGGCCCAGATACTATTGAAAAAGAAAGCTTAGGGGCGCCTGAGTGACTCAGTGGGTTAAGTGTCTGACTCTTGATTTTATCTCAGGCCATGATCTCATTGTTCTGAGATAGAGCCTCATGTCAGGCTTCATGCTGGCTGTGGAGCCTGCTTAAGATTCTCTCTCTCCCTCTCCTTCTGCCTCTTTCCTCTTCCTGTCTCAAAAAGAAAAGAAAAGAAAGAAAAAGAAAACTAAATGTGTGAATTTAATGACAGACAGAAGGTCACATACAACTGGATTAAGGAGGCATATAACCAAAACCAAGCATATTGCACAGTGTGCAGGAAATAATTTAGGATTGTGTGTGCTGGAGAAAGGGATGAGAAATCACAGGCGTACAATGCATCTTGTAAGCCTGGAATGAAATGGTCAGGTACTTCTAAAACTTAAAGGCTTTTCATCTCCCAAAAGACACCAGTGCTTAGTTGAAAATAGTGGCCTCTGAATTGGCCGGAGCATATTGCATGAGTAAATATACATTATTGTATTCTTTTCTTGAATGTTCTGTGACACTGGGTAAAGGTGCATTTTCTGATTCTGGTGTTGCAATTAAAATATTCTGTGGTTGAACAAAAGGGTAAATTTGGTAACTGATCTGTGGGCCTTCCCACTCAAAATGCATAGAAGCAATTAATAAAATTTTTGACTTTATAGAAATGAGAGAGCATCCTATAGGATGGTACATCTTGACACATTTTTGCTGGCTATGAAAAAGGTTTTAAAATGTCAGCCAGCTCTAAAATATTTTCAAATGTGAGATAAGAAGAATCTCCTTCTCTAATTTGTAAATACCTTCAGTATGAAAATGGAAAAAAGGATTACTTTAAAACAGATTTATATGCTGTTTCTCCAAAGCTGTTTGGCGATCTTAGGAGAGATATTAAGGAGCTTAGGAAAGGATGAATTGACTGCACTTGAATTATTTTAGGTTGTGACAAATACTTATGGAAAAAACAAGAGACACATTTCTTTTAGAAATAAGATTGCTTCAGAATTAAAAAAAATGTCAACAGAAGGGCAGCCAAATTAAACAGGATTTCTCAGTTTCTTTAGAAAAACTATAACTTATTTGGAATCCACCTTTGATTTCACAACTTCAAAATACTCCTGTGCTTTAAAACCATTTTTTGAGACGGTTTTAACTTTGGGGTACTTCAAAATTCTGGATTATTTTAGATGTGGTAATCTATTTAATGAATTTAGAGATGCAAAGACCTGAAGGAGAGACAACTGGTCTACCAAAAAGCAAGCTAGTAGATATGTGGATGGACATTTAAAAAAAATATTTATTTATTTTAAAGAGAGAGAGAGCAAGTGGGGGAAGGGGCAATGGGAGATAATCTTCAAGCGCATTCCCTGCTGAGGGCAGAGCCTGAGGCAGGGCTTGTTTCAGGACCCATGAGATCATGACCTAAGTTGAAACCAAGAGTTGGACGCTTAACTGACTGAGCCACCCAAGCACCCCATGGATGGACATTTTTACAGAACTGGAAATAAATTCCTATGAGTCTAAAAACCTGGTGTTGCTAATGAATAAAATACTCCATGCTCACGTGCTTTTGTGGAGATGGTATTTAGCTTGACATCATCAAAACCAGAAACCAGTGTCCTATAGGTTTGATGAGAGCAGAGCTGCCAGACAAAATGAATTGCATATTGGACTGTATTCAGTTTCACCACTACATAAAAGAAAAGAAGGATGTCCTAAAGGCTGCAGGCAGTCCAGAGAAATATTATTAGAGAACGATTTAGAAGGATTACAGCTATTCTATCATATCATGGGGCCAAAAGAAACATGTTATTATTATTTTTTATTGAATATGGATAATATGCTTAATTAGTCCTCTTATATATATCTCCTCCCTTTAAAAATATTCATATATCTTAAGAATACAGATTAAAATAGCATAATGTATATGTAGCATAACTGTAACATACAATAGGGAGATTTAAAAGATTTAAATACCCTATCAAAAGGCAGAAAGAAATCTTCTAAAAATATTATTATACTTTCCTTACACGTTATTTGTTTAGACCTACTAATTACTACTAATTACCATTTTAAGGCTTATTTTTATTTAAGTATTTCCATTATGTAAATGTAGAATAATAATATTTTCAAACAAACACCTACTCTGAATATTTTTATATTTAAGTAATAACACATATATATTTATTGTGTATTATATTATTATGATTTTGTGTATTTGGTATGGGTTTGGTTTTCTAAAAAAGTTGGTGATTCTACCTAGATAAATGCGTTACAACCAACTCTAGCCCCACCTGGATGCCCTCCGCCTCTTCCCATAGGATGCATGAAAGCAGATATAACTTACTCAGGCCTATAAAAACTGATACAGCTTACAACACTCTGTCTTTCAACTGAAACTCTGAAGGGAAGCTAATCAGATATCAAATAATGTGGGAATGGACTAAGGAGAATTCAATCACATCTATGTAGAGCAAATATACAAAAAGGACTGTTCTAGTCAATGTGAAAAGTAATAGCATGGGGGAACACCGTGTAAAAAAGTAAGAAGTCAGAAATTAAAAAAAAAATCCAGAAGAATCTAAGCTCAAGAAAACATGACCTAAGAAGCAAATGAAAATTTCTAACAGCTGCGTTACAATGCAGAACAATTTAAAGAAAACATGAATTCAGTGACTCAAGAGCTCAAAGTTGATAAAACAACAGAATGAGCTGAAAAGGAATATTGCGGAGGAAGGAAACAATGAGTACAAATTCATTTTTAAGTGAAACGAGCAGAATAAGAATAGAAAAGAAACAGCAGAAAAGTGAATTCATGACTTAGAGCGAAGACCTGAAATGATCACCCTGAATGCAGAAAAAAGATCAAAGAGATTAATGTAATTAGAATGACAATAATAGATACAAGGGGAAGATGCTTTTTACTAAGAATCGTTGGTGTTCCTGAAGTACAGAGTGAAAAGAACACAACAGTAGTGAATGATGGAAAACCCCACCATAGTGAGCCTCAGAAATCCTGGGTGAGGCATCTTGGGACTGGCAGAATGACAACCACATGTCATCAGGAATTAGGCTCTTTCCAGCCTTTTCTGCTCAACCATGTTCAGTGTATGCTTGTTGTGCCTTCATGTACTAGGAAGGAAGATGGATGAGGACATGGCGCCCATTGCTTTCCATTGCTGAGAGTTTGTCTTTTTATTTAAGATAAATTAAGCTCTCCCAGGGATACCGGTCTATACCTCATTGGCCAAAAATGTATCACGTGACCACATCTAGCTTCAAGGGAATCTAGAAAGGTATTTTAATTTTCCTCCATAGTTGGGGAAGGCAAGACGAAGAGATTATTTATGACTTTTGGGAGGCCAGTCTGAGCCATCTACCAAAACAACTGTCTATAGGCATTGTCTAAACTTAAGGTCAATAAGTAGCATTATCAGATTATTATTATCTTTTTTTTAAAGAATTTTCTTTATTTATTTGACAGAGGGAGAGAGATTACAAGTAGGCAGAGAGGCAGGCAGAGAGAGAGGAGGAAGCGGGCTCCCTGCTGAGCAGAGAGCCCGATGCGGTACTCAATCCCAGGACCCTGAGATCATGACCTGAGCTGGAGGCAGAGGCTTTAACCCACTGAGCCACCCAGGTGCCCCGCATTATCAGATTATTACCATGATTATTATAATAATTGCATTATTATTTGCAAGATTAGTGGCAAACACTAGACTAAACAGCAAAAATATTTGAAGAGTTTGCTATTGTGGAGCAAGACTTAAATGTAGGGAAAAGCAGGGCACTGGACTGCTGTTTTCCACATGAGTCTTTTAATTTTATCTGAGTTTTATAACCATGCACTTGTATTTCTATCATTTATAAATGCAAATACCTTTGGGAAAAATATGAAAAAAAGGAAATAAGAAAAGTCATTAGGTGACTTCTCTGTTCAACTCCCTGTCCCTCCCCCAAACAAAATGAGAAGTACACATACAAACAAAAAATTAAAAAAAAGTTTCCATCAGTAAAATTCTAACTGGATACATTGTTAAGATCTAATTATGTATAAAGTACAAAATAACTTCTAGAAAAATATTAGAAAAAAAGGTGAACTCTTATTTAATTAAAATTTTTTTTAAAGTTGAACTTTTAAAGTAGTAGAGAAAAAAATGAAGCAGAGTCTAATTGATCAAATAACAGGCAAGAAGATTACAAATAAAGGAGAAAGAATGCACTGCAAATGAAAAACACAAAATAAGATGGCAGAAGGCCAAACATATCACAAAAATTGAGAATAAGCTCAACAATTGCAACAGAGATTAAAAGCCAGCTATTTGATATTTACAGGAGACATGCTGAAAGCAAAATGACACTAGAAACCTGAAAATAAAAACATGAAAGCAGGTAGATCAATAAAATTCCACTGATGAGTACAGCAACACTGGTAAAAATAGCCACAGCAAACAAATAAAAAAAAATAGATGAACTTCTTAGCCATTTTTATGTCTTTTTGAGAATTGTCTATTTACCCGCTTTTTAATTACACGGCTTGTTGTGGTTCTTTTTGTTTGCTGTTGAGTTGTAGGAGTTCCTTATATATTTTGGTTATTAATCCTTTATCAGGCATATGGTTTGCAGATTTTTTCTCCCATTCCATAGATTGACTTTTAACTTTGTTGATTGCTTCCTTTGCTATACAGAAGCTTTTTAGTTTGATGCAATCTCATTTATCTATTTTTGCTTTTGTTGTTTGTGCTTTTGGTGTCATGACCAAAAAATTGTTGTTAAGACCAATGTCAAGAAGCTTTTCTCTAGGTTTCCTTCTAGTAGTTTCACATATTTAGGTCTTACATTTAAATCTTTAATCCATCTTGAATTGAATATATATATGGTATAAGATAAGAGTCCAATTTCATTCTTCTGCATGTTGATACCCAGTTTTTCCAACACAAATTATTGAAGAGACTTCACTATCATCATTATGTGTTCTTGGCACCCTGGTAGAAGATCAGTTGACTATAAGTGGCCAATAGGTTTGTGAAAAGGTGTTCAGTATCACTAATCATCAGGGAAATGGAAAGCAAAACCACAATGAGATATCACTGCACATCTTTTAGAATGGATATTACCAAAAAGACAGAAGAAGTTAACAAGTGTTAGTGAGGATATGGAAAAAAGGAAGTCCTTGTACATTGTTGGTGGGAATGTATACTGGTGTACATTATGGAAAACAGTATGGAGGTTCCTCAAAAAAATTAGAAAATAGCTGGGTTATGGACATTGGGTAGGGTTTGTGCTATGGTGAGTGCTGTGAAATGTGTAAGCCCAATGATTCACAGACTTGTACCCCTGGGGCAAATAAAAAAAATTAGAAAATAGGACTGTCTTATGACCCAGGAGTCAAACTTTTGGGTGTATATCCAAAGGAAACAAAATCAACGTCCCAAAGAGAGATATGCACACCAACGTTCATTGATGCATTACTCATAATAGTCAAGAAATGGAAATAACTTAAGTGCCCACTGATGGATGAATGTATAAAGAAAATGTGGAATACATACATAGTGGAATATTATTCGGCCTTAAAAAATAAGGAAACCCTGTCATTTACAACATTGTGGATGAAAATAGAGGACATTATGCTAAGTGAAATAAGCTAGACAGACAAACACACTGCATAATCTTACTTATATGTGTAATCTAAAAAATGGAACTCAAAGGGCACCTGGGTGGCTCAGTGGGTTAAAGCCTCTGCTTTCGGCTCAGGTCATGATCTCAGGGTCCTGGGATCAAGGCCCGCATCGGGCTCCCTGCTCAGCGGGGAGCCTGCTTCCCCCTCTCTCTCTGCCTGCCTCTGCCTCCTTGTGATCCTCTCTCCCTCTGTGAAATAAATAAATAAAATCTTTAAAAAAATAAAAATAAAAAATGGAACTCAAAGAAGCAGAGAGTAGAAAGGTGGTTGCTAGGGACAAGAGGAAGGGAAATGAGATGTTGGTCAAAGAGTACAAAATTTCAGTTTCACAAGATAATGAGATTTGGAAGTCTAATATACAGCATGGTGATGATCATTAATAGTACTATATTGTGCACTTGGTCACAAAATAGTGAGTGTAGTATGATCACTAGTACATATACTTCTTGTTTAGCAGTCTGTTGGTTCACCCATCCATTCCATCTTATGTCTTTATTTATTTTATGGTGAAAAGATTCATCTTTAGAATTAGTCAACTGGACTCAGTTTAGATGCTCTCAATTTTGTTGGTAACATCTAAAGCATCATGGTCAGGAGCCTGATCATAGTATTGACTTTGGCTGCATCAATGTCGTAAGCTTCTTCACAGCCTGTTTGATTTGGTGCATGTTGGCCTTAACATCCATGATGGACACAAGTGTGTCGTTGTCTTCTATTTCTTCATGGTTGCGGGAACTTGATGATGGCATGGTTTTCGGACTTTTTCCTCCTGGGGGTGCCCTTCCGAGGATATTGGGCTGTGGTCGGAGCTGTAGTGTCTTGGGCTCTTGGAGGGCAGGTGACCCGCAGATCTTTTTTCTCTGGCTGTGGATGCCTTTCTGCCCCACCTTCTTGGCTTTGGGAAGGGCAGGGGCTTCCTTCTTTGTTTTCACTACCACCTTTATAAAAAGATCACCTCTCTATTGAGAGCAGGCATGATAAATACCCAAAATGGATTTATTTTATACTTAATTGTTTCACATTTTCTTTTTCTAAAAAATACTTAAAAATTAAGAAAAATTAAGAAAAATTTAAAAAATTAAGAAAACCTAATTTGCTTCTTTTGAAAGTTAAATAATTATGAGTACATATATAACATCACCTTGATTTATTTGTAAGTTTGATCACACCAGCTATTGTGATGGCTGTCTAAGGAAATTTTGGGAATCCTTTCATCCCAGATGGGAATGCTGTCCCTGGCTCTATTTAGAGTAATTGAGAGGCGGGTGAATTGGTCCCTTACTGTTGCCCAGTTTCCCCAAAGCATTCCTTTATGAACAGAGGAGGTGACCAGATGAAGGCTAGATTTGACAGAGCATGAGTACAGGAATGGGGGCCAAGGAATACCATCATAAGAATGGAAGACTAATCCATTAAGCGAAGACTGCTTCATTCCACTGGAGTTCAGAAAGATTCAACAGAGCCATGTAACCATTTGTTTCAAATTAGAAGGTGGCAGATGGAAAGTGTCATTCTGGCTCCTCATGGCTCTTTCTGGTCTTGACTCCATAGTTCACTTAAGATGGAGCCACCTCTTCATTCTGAGTAATTTTCACTTACCTATAAACCTGAGGTGTTCAAGACTTGCACTCAGGCACAGAGCAGGAGGCTGGCTCCATGAGTCTCATTTGGGGTACTGAAAAGCCTTGATAGCACGGAGAAATAGTTGAACATCCGAATAAGGGACTGTGCTTCTTCAGACAGTGGAGACATCCAGCATGTGAAGAGCAGTGCCTGGGGTTCCCTCTCAGGGTAAGTCAGTATTTTAGCCAGAGCTTGAAGGCTGTTCAAGATCTATTAATTTAGGAATATTGTCTATATTTATTCTAACCATCTCCCATTATAAACACAGACCTGTTGGCAGTAAACAGTCACACTAGTTGGAAATGACAGGATCCTTCTGGCTAGCCCGTCACGCCAAGGGAGGGACATCACAGAGAGAAACTGGGGTCTGCTCGCTGTCCTCTGTCTGGAGAGGAGACAGCCTTGGGGGAAGATCTTTACAGAGTAACACATTCTCCTGTGAGGACTTTTGTCCTGACACTGGGTCTTAACATTCCCATTTTTTATTTCTTCCTTTCACTCCTCCTCACATCCTGTTGGAACAAGTCCTTTGGTTTCTCACCTGCTTTGGGGTTTGCTGCTAAGTGCCAAGTAGAAGTACATCTGCACTTTCTCAGCAAACTCATCATTTGGGTTCCTTCATAATTAGATTTTTTCAAAAACCTCTCTCCTCATATATCAATTATTCCACTCCCTTAATCATCTTCCTCAGTGTTCTTCATGATCCTACTCATTTGTCAAACTGTCTGCGTCTGCACTGCAGCGTTTAAAAAAAAAAAAGACTGATCCATACTAATAGTGTGCAGTGTGCAATGTCTACTTGGCTGCAGTCTTGGGATCTTCCTCCCACGTTTTTCCCTCTGCTCCCCACGTGCCCTGCCAGATGAGAGCATTGCTTTCCATATCTGAAAAAGGTGCTTGTTCAAGTTAATGGACTTGTGGGTTTCTGTGATGGTGGTTTTAGAAGTAAAGCGTTCTGGAAATCAATGCACTCTGTGTCTTATGTCCCTGTGTACATAGATCTAACTTCCTGAAACATTAACCAGTATTAGAACTAATTAACCTATGATAACCTTGGTGATCACTCAAGAGACAAGATGAATTATGGGATGGATTCCTGATCCCATGTTGGATAGTTAGTATGAGGGGACGGTGTGCCTGTACTTGGACACAGAATAGGAAGCCCTTCATTCCAAAGGGAGTGCCAGAACCCCTCCCTGCCAGTTCTGCTCTGGGATTTAATCATGGTCCCAACCCCATCCAAATATGCACAAAAGGAACAAGCTACCAAGTTTTAGGCAACACACACATACAAGGAAAGATATATATATTTCCATAATTTGTCATGTAGGTCTTTCTGCGGAACCTGATACAAATATACTGTCTTTGACATGTTCTCTTCTACTTGTAGACATTATTTTATAATGGGCATATATTTATTCTTTATTGCAGTCACTAAACATGAGTGATTCACTTCTTCAATTGATCTATGAGAGTTTTTAAATGCCTTATTCACTGATGGATTCATTCTTTTATCACACATTTATTAAGAGTTTACAACAAGCTGGGTACTGTGTAAGGCACTGGGGACGGGATGGTGAAAAGAAATAGACACGGTCTCTGTCCTGATGGGTTTTCTAAATTAATAGGGAAAGACATGTTAATCATAACATCCCACAAATACTTATAAAATCACAACAATGATAACTGGTGTCTGCAAGCTACCTCGATGAATGTCTTGTGGCTAGGACGTTTCGGATTTCTGATTAATTGAATTTGCCTGGGGTCATCCTGGATCAAATGAGACACCACAGAAATGCCTTTCTCTGTGATGGCTCCAAAGGTGAGGTCATGTTGCATTGCCTATTTTTCATAGGGTTTGGTAGTTTTAATTTGTATTTACTCCTTAACATTGTTTAGTTCATCAGATTCATCAGATGAGTCCCAAATGTAATGTCTCCACCAGAATGATGCCTAGAAAATTAATATATATGTGTGTATGTACATATGTATATAAATATATCAATAAAATATATAGTATTTATATGTAGTATTACATAGATAGCTCCTTGAAAGTCTGAAAGTCATCTGGCTTGCTGGGATTCCATGTCCTTTGAATCAAAGTGAAATTTGACTCCAAACCTGGTAGAAAATCAAATATCTTTTACCCCTAGTGTTCACTGATAAATGTCTGCATGGTAGGTTTTACTGAAGGCTTGGGACCATAATAGTTGTGATGGTAATTAAACTTCAGGGCAGCATAGCAAAAAATCCACAAACAAACAAACAAAAATGGACACCCCAGATTTTAAAAGTCCCTCAAGCATTTCCTTTCTTCCTTAGGGAATTTTTGCTGCTAGTCCCTTCAGTGCAGACTTTCATTTTTCCACATTGCTCTGTCTGTCCCTGCTATGCCCTGGGGATGTCCTTCAACAATTATTTTCTTTTGTTGAAGATAATAGGACTTACTGGAGAGAACATGAAAGGATCCCATGAGCAAATAAATTTGGGGATCTCTGGTTCAAATACAATAGGATTTTGAAAACAGATTTTTCGGTCTTTAGTACACTAATATATGTTGTAAATTCCTAAGAAAGTGATTTTTTTAAAAGAAAATTGTTTTCAAAAATTTTTAAAAAGATTCATCTTAAGTCATCTATGACATTGTATGATTTATGATGACTTTGGGTATGCACAGCACAAACTCTGACTTATCATGATCTGAGCAAGAAGAAATTTTACTGTTTCACATGACTGCAAGTTCAGCGGTAGGATAGTTAATCCTGTGGCTCAGGGACAATAAGAAGGGGTTAGGTTTTTCCCTTCTTTGCCTCTGCCATATTCATTTTTGACTTTATACTTAGATGGGTCACAGGATGGCTGAGGCAGGTGCAGATCTCAAATCTAAAATGACAGTATCCTTAAGAAAAGGAGTGACCATTTCTTCCTAGGGCATTTTCTTAGGCGATAAGAGACTTGTTCCAGAATCCCGCAGTAGACTATCTCTCACATGTCTTTGGCTAGAATTGGGTCCCAGCCTTATTGTTAAACTAACCCATAGCAACAAGGATGGATGAGCCCTCCCTGAATGAGCCTCACGTGGGAGAAGTCGATACCTGCACACAATGAGGTTCCATTTGGAGGGAAATGAATGCTGGGCAAGCCGTGAGTCATGTCCTTTAAAGAAACATTGACTGAATTGTGTACCTTCCAATTTTTATATGTCGAAGCCCTAACCCTATTGCATCTCACTGTATTTGGCGATAGGGTCTCTAGGAAGTAATTAAAGTTAAATGAGGTCATAAGTGTAGGGCTCTAATCTGATAAGACTAGTAGCCTTAGAAGAAGAAGAAGAAGAGAGAGGAAGATCATGGGAGTGCACACAGCCAAGAAAAGCCGGGTGACGGTGGTACAGGAAGGCAGCCATCTGCAAGCCAGGAGGAGCACTCTCCCCAGAAACCAACCCTGCTGGACCTTGATCTCAGACTTCTAGTCTCCAGACCTGTAAGAAAATTTCTGTTCTTCAGGCCATCCAGTCTATGGTGTTTTGTTGTGGTAGCCCAAGCTGACTGATACACACGTCAGTATGATAGGAAATTAAAATAGTATAATTTCTAGAAAAATTATGAAACTCTCTTTTTTTAATACCAGTGCCATTCCCTAGAGATTGCCACTAAATATAATTTGTGGTGTACTTTCCTCATCTTTTAATGCTTACCAGATGTCCCCATATGTTCACGTGTACATACATGTATATATCATTATACACACTTGCTTTTTTGTTTACCTTTTATTTTTTATTTTATTTTTTAAGATTTTTATTTATTTATTTGACACAGAGAGAGAGAGAGAGAGAGAGAGAGAGAGAGAGAGAGAGAGATCACAAGTAGGCTGAGAGGTAGGCAGAGAGAGAGGAGGAAGCAGGCTCCTTACTGAGCAGGGAGCCCGATGCGGACCTCGATCCCAGGACCCTGAGATCATGACCTGAGCCGAAGGCAGAGGCTTTAACCCACTGAGCCACCCAGGCGCCCTACCTTTTATTTTTTAAGGTTGAATTTTACTTACTGTTCTGCCAGTTGTTTATTCTCACTCAGCAAAAACACATAGCCCTACCCTGTTCCTTAGATGAGTTGCACAGATATGTCATGGAGATGTATTATCATTTCTTCAGCCCATCTCAGTATGGAAGGACGTTGTGTGAAGGGGCTCCCATGCTTAGGTGAACATGGACCATCTGCTGGAATGGTATTCAGCACAATAGCCTCTTGGACCTGCTGATTGTAGCATGACAGTTCCTCCGCCTCTGTAGGTTGTCCTAAAGAAGCCTTAACTTCTTTGAGGCTCTCATGGTATTTGACCATAGCAGCATGTAGTTGGCTGATGGTATCCAAAGGGCAGGACGACTCAGGGCGCTGATGAATGACTATGTGCCGGATAGTCATCATCTGATGCTTGTGTATTGGAAGGGCTAACTTCCCATTCTTTAGGGGATCAAGCTCTTGGTTCTTTCATGCAGGATGCTGTACTGTTACGGAAATTGTGACATTACTCAGCTGCTGACTTTGTCTTGGGTGAACTTTTCTATAAGCTACATGGCTTGAATAGAGTAAATCTGACTAATGAATTTATAGGCAGGGTTTTGGCAACATAAAAAATTCTGGCCTCCCTAGAAAAGGTTTAAACATTTTCCTGTTGTTTGCAAGGAAAATTATTTCTCATGATTTATGTTATTTGAACCTGATTTTATTTATCAACAAACACTCTGCAAATGTAGGAAACCCACCCTAGAAAGGCATTTAATCCTTAAACCCACTTAATCCTATCAATTGGGGTTGTTAAAATAAACACGAGTGATTCTAACATGCCTGAGAGTTGACACAACCGCCCCGAGTTTTCAAAAGCCAAGATGTTGTTATATTTATCGTAGACAAAGATGACCTTCACTTGGGGATTGGATTGATTTCCAACAGAAAGATTATTCTGTAAACCCAGTTCCCATATGAATGCTGTTCATTGTTTTACACACATCTCTGTTTATTGACTGTGTTGTTGGAAGGTCCAGATAAAGTATTTTGGAAGGTTTGTCTAACAATCTAAGTTTTCATTTCTTCATTTGTAAAGACTCATTTGGCTTGGATTTATTTTAGGTTGGACAGCACATAGAAGTCAAGGCAAAGAAAAAGAACCCGAGTCCTTAAATTGATGGATCAGAGAGTTAAAATTTTTTTTTAAAACGCATCTTCTCTCGGGCACCTGGTTGGCGCAGTCCGTTAAGCATCTGACTCTTGGTTTCAGCTCAGGTCCTGATCTCAGGGTCGTGAGATGGGGCCCTGCGTCAGGCTCTGTGCTCTGTGGAGTTGGCTTGGGATTCTCTTTCCCTCTCTCTCTGCCCCTTCCCTGGTCTCTCTCTCAAATAAATAAGTCTTTTTTAAAAAACGAAACTTCTCTCTTGATTTCAAAAAATCACATGAAAAAATATCTTTCCCAAGTCTATGCAATCCTTTGCTCCTCATTTATACCATTTATAGTGTCTTTCTGTGCAAGGTGACTTACATTTACCCAGACTGCAGACCCAGGATGGGGAGATGCTCCCTGGGCTTCATTGTTTAAAGGTGTTAATTTTATAGTACTTCTTAGTGCCATCATATTCTGCTAGAGTAATAGCCACCCATATTTTCATTCATTTTCATCATGGTGTTGCCGCCAAGAATTGGGACTTCTTTAAACTGGGAAAGAGGATAGCCTTCTTATTCAAACTCCCATCGAAACACTTTCATGTATTACAAGGGCGTGGCATATAATAATGATGTAATAAGTATTACATACCTACTAATATACTGATAATCAAAAGTATATCAAGGATGTGTTCAGTTATATAGCCTGTGTGAATACTTACATATGATTAAAATGCATATCTACTATTACTATCGTACTTGGCTAACGCAGTTTAATTTATTTTTTATTATTTTTTAAAGATTTTATTTATTCGAGAGGGAGAAGGAGACAGAATGAGCAGGGGGGAGGGGCAGAGGGGCAAGCCAACTTCCTGCTGATCATAGAGCCCAACACGGGGCTCGATCCCAGGACCCTGAGATCATGACCTGAGCCGAAGTCAGACACTTAACTGACTGAACCACCTAGGCACCCCTTGACTAATGCATAGGATATTTAATAATACGTAGGAATAGTTTGGTCTACAGGTGTCCTAGAACCACTGTCAACTTGTCTATGCGTCCACCAAGACCTAGCAAAGGTATTGAGGAATTCTGTGTAGGCTACTGTATTTTCCAAATTTTTCCCTGTCTCCTCCAGAGAGAAGAGTCACTCATGAAAGGTCACCTTTAGGTAGAGAGAGAGTTTCTTGTGCTCTCATATCCAGGAAGGCCACCTTGGGCAGGATATTGATTAAAGATGTCATTTGACTATCATCATTCTGGTCTTTTAATCGGGTTGTAACTAACAAGCACATGCAGTCTTCTGCCCACGTCTGAGATGTTTGACCACAGAGTAGGAGAGGCTTTAAATAGAACATGAGTTTTAGAAATCTTTCAGTCCACAAAGATAATGCTATCATATGACTGTGACTCAGTGGCTTGACAGACCCTTTTTTCCTCAACATGCAGAAAATGCTTGTTGTCCAGCCTCACGGAGCAAGCTTTGTCTAGGGATCAAGTGATGGTACCCTGCATCAGGCATCACCCAAGAAACCTCATGGCTGGAGGGCGGGAAGGGAAGAGCCATGGGGAGGTACAGTGTTACAGCTTGCTAAAGAATATCAAGATGCCTATCTGCAAATGTAGAAGGTGTCCAACTCTCAGGCCACCTTGAGAATTTTGGGCAACCTTTTTATTGCTGAAATGCATTCATTTCATTTCTAAAGGAGCTTTAGAAGCTTTGGCTCTGCCCTCTCCACCACTTCAGCGTGCTGCATGGGTCCAAGAGGGCTGGAAGCTCTAAGGGCCTTTATAACACAAGAACACGTGGTTCTGAGCACGTGGAGGGCTCAGTTTGAGCCCACAGTTTGAGTCTACAAAGAAGGCCAGTTTGAGACCATCAGTTTAACTCGATCCCAAAAGTTCTGCGAAGACTAACTTCTGTGTTGGACACGGGAGGAAGGGGCACTTACACGTGACCCTGTTTCCTCACCTCTTCCTTTTCTTTGCTTGCCTTCCTTCCTTCCTTCCTTCCTACTTACCTACCTACCTTACTACCTTACTGCCTTCCTTTGTTTGCCTTTAAGTAGGCTCCACGCCCAGTGTGGAATCCAACATGGGTCTCAAACTCACGATCCTGAGGTCAAGGCCTGAGCTGACATCCAGAGCTACCCAGGTGTCCCTCTGCTTTTCTTTATTAATCAGTTTCTTAGAATGAAGTCATTATGCTGTAGAACCAGCACCAAACTTGCAATCAGAAGACCTGGTTTTAAATATCTGCTCTGAGAAAGTTGGTTCATCTCCCCAAGTTTCAGTTTCTTCAGGTTCAACGCCAAATCTGTTGTAGAAGATTTGAAATGAGTAAATAAGGGCTTGGCATGGAGCCTGCCACACTGTGAGTACTCAGTGGATTCCAGCGACTACCAAACCATTTTCAAAACAGGGAACCTTCTGTTATATTGAGGGTAACATTTTAGTATCCTTAAAATATCAAAGACTCAATGTCCTTATTCCCTGCTGTGTTTTTGAGGACCCAGGTGAAGAGGCTGGCCCATTGTACTGGCAAAATTGTTCTCAACCTCACATATTTGGAAGCTGTGGGAAACTTTCATTCAGATAACATCCCTGGAGACCTACCCATGCAAAGCCTTTGGTGCTAGGTGTTACAAGACTTACCAGGACATGGCCTTTCCCTGGAGAAGATTAGGTTGCATAAGGGATCTGAGGTGAGGGCATAGATGACTATCCAACAATTCCCTCAGAAGGCTCTGAGAGGCTGAGGGGAGTACGAAGTGTGGGGAAATGTTTCATGGTGTAAATCTGTTTGCCAGTCTAGATACTACACATTCTCAGGAGTCGGGGAGCTTCACACCATCAAAAATGCTGTGCTTGCATTTGAAAGTCACAGTGTACCATCTCACCTGAGAAAGACATAACACTTGTCTTTTGAGTGATAACTTAGTGTTGAAAATATTGTCGTAAGGCTCGTTCCTTAGAATATTGATTCCAGAAACAGCAATCTGAGTTTTGTTTTCCCTTATAAGGTTTTTGTCTATCACTCAGGAATAAGAAACTGTTGCTGGGGCTCTGGGGTGACTCAGTCGGTTGAGCATCTGACTCTTAGTTTGGGTTCAGGTCATGATCTCAGGGTCTTGAGATTGAGCCCTGTGTAGGGCTCCATGCTCAGCAGGAAGTTTGCTTGAGATTCTCTCTTCCTCTTCCTTTGCCCCTCCCCCCTTTGCACTCTCTCTCTCTCTCTCTCAAAATAAATAAATAAATCTTAAAAAAACGCAACAAAAGATATTGTTTCAGATGAGAGTGGGTGGTTGGATAGAATTGTGGTCCCCAGCTTTTCTGGTTTTCTGATTGAGAGATGGACCCCTGCGTGTGTTCTGGCCTTCTCTGCTGTCACATCACAGCTGTGGCTTCCTTTCCCATCTCATTCGCCAGTAGACTTGCTATATCTTGTCTTCCAAAATTTGTTAAAACCTTTGGTTGCCCGATGACTTCCCCCTCCCACTACCTCCACGGTTATACAACTATTTGTTTTTGTATTTCCACAATGAAATGAATGGAGTTTTGGGAGGAGGGGAAGTGAATTCATGTTTTAAGTTTACTTTGAATGAGAATCCTGTATCCATTGTGCTAACTTTCCATCCATCCCTCTGTCCATTCACCCACCCATTTATCCTTTTGGTCAAGACTTGCTCAGGGTACAATAGGTATAAATAATTCAGTAATTCCAAATGGAATAGAAACACAGCTACACACAGAAGAAAAATTTCTTCACCTTGCAGTCTAGGCAAGCCATCGAACTTTCCGTGGCACTTCTGGGTGAAGATTGACAGCCGAGGCTTATAGTGGTGGGGGTCTGGGAAGAGATCCAGGCTCTCTAGAGGGAGTCTGAAACAAAGCAGGGGGGCTCCACTGGTAGCTCCAGCAGCTTTACTGTAGGCTTTACTACAAGCTTCTTGACTTCCCTGGAGGAATCCTTAGACCGTATCCCCGTTCTCAGCAGAGCTGAGCAACCTGCCTAGCACCACTCCCCACCCCCTTCCCACTCAGCAACTTCCTTGCCCCCTTGCCCTCCTCCCACCTCTCCAACTCACTCCTGCTATTTAAAAAAAAAATGCTCTTCTTTGTGACACTTACTTTATGTGGTTTCTGGAGGTAATATGGGGTTACGGTTAAGGTACATTTAAGTTTAGCAGAAGACTTTTGCAATCTATTCACTTACTAATTTATTTACACACCAAACCTATATTTAAAAATGACTGTGGAGCAGGACCTATGGTAAGTGTTCAGACTTCAAAGATCATAATATAGTTTGTGTCCTCCAAGAGCTTTGAGCTGAATGTGGAGCTAAATATACAAATAGATCATGTCTGTGTTACTGTACAAATGCTGCATGAAGAGTAATCTCTTCAGAGGAAGACCTTTACGGAGGCTGGAACTGGAGCTGGATGTGGGGGAGGTGGGCAGGAGTTTGCTAGATGGGAAAAGATACAAAGGGAGGAAAGGCTTTTTAGAAAATGGGAAGAGTAGGGCGCCTGGGTGGCTCAGTGGGTTAAAGCCTCTGCCTTCGGCTCAGGTCATGATCTCAGGGTCCTGGGATCGAGGCCCGCATCAGGCTCTCTGCTCAGCAGGGAGCCTGCTTCCTCCTCTCTCTCTGCCTGCCTCTCAGCCTACTTGTGATCTGATCTCTCTGTGTCAAATAAATAAGTAAAATCCTTAAAAAAACAACAACAACAACAAAAGAAAATGGGAAGAGTGCATGTTCAAACCTGTGGAAAAACAGGAAAACACCAGACCTTGATGTGTGGAGGGGAATTACAAGCAGCATTACGTGTCTTGAGTTCTCTGGGAGAGTATAACTAATGTTGGATTTATTGGCAATAAACCCAAATCCTTTAAAGAAGTGGGATTGCTGCTATCATCTGAGTTAATTTTTTAAATTTTATTTTTTAAATATTTATTTTAGAGAGAGAGAGAGTGAGAGACAGAGTGGGGGAGGGGCAGAGGGAGCGAGAGAATCCTCAAGCAGACTCCCCACTGAGTGTGGAGCACGATGTGGGACTGGATCCCATGACCCCGAGATCATGACCTGAGCTGAATTCAAGACCCAGCCGCCCAACCAACTGAACCACCTGGGCACCCCTATCATCTGAGTTTTAATGAAGACCCCAATTTCTAGAAGAGATAAATACTTGAAGGATGTTGGGAATCATAGGCATCAATCCTGTCAGTCAGGAAATGAGTGCCAAGTCACAGTGAGGCTTCGAGACAGACGTAAGTGAATCAGGGCCTCTACTGTCTGAACCTTAGTCTCCAGTTTGGAAAGAGTCTCTGAAAACGCATAGATCTCCTTCTAGGTGGTAAGTCCTTAGTTTTAGTTCAGAGAGAAGGATGTTTATGAATCTTTGCTTGGAGGTCCAGCAATTGTGGCAGCAGCAGGAGGCATCACTGAGGGTCCTGAGCATTTGGGCTTCAAGGAAGATGGCCTGGGGGGTATTCCCCTCGGCCGAGTCTACTGAGCATGCACGGCATGGGTCTGTGTTGTGCAAGAGTGATTCGAAGACCAGCAGCATCAGCAGCACCCGCGAAGTTGAAGTGTGATTTCTGAGACCCCCAAGCTGGACCTCCTGAGTGAGAAGTTCTGGGGATGTGGCCCAGCACCCTGTTTCAACAAGCCCTTCAGAAGATTCTGATGCTCCCTCCAGTTGGGGAATCACTGGCCTGGATGGATGGGTGAACTTTTCTGGTGCCGTTCGTACATCCTGCCAAGAGAGGGAGCATTTTGCAGGCCCTTGCATACTCTTTACCCCTTCTTTCCCAAAAGACCTAAGTGGTTTTTTGAAGAGAGATGATTCATCATCAGATCCAATGACAACTTTTTTTTCTAGTAAAATGCACATAACATATAATTTACCATTTTAACCATTTTCAAGTGTGAGACTCAGTGGCCTTAATTATATGCCCAGTGTTGTGCAAGCATTACCACTGCCTATTGCTAAAACTTTTTCATTACCCTAAACAGAACTCTGTAATCATCAAGGAGTAGCTCCTGTTTCCCTTCCTCCAGCCCCAGATTGCCTTGAATCTGCTTATGAATTTGCCCATAATAGGTGGAAAGTATACAGTATTTGTCTTTTTTGGAATGGCCACCTTTTGCAGTGCTGGTTGTATTGGTTCTGGGCGTGCTAAGTCTTGGTACCGAGCATGGGGCCCCCAAGTTATACCTCACCCAAACAGGCCATAATGGTCAGGCCTGTCTTGGTTCTGTCCTTTAGCTGGAGCAAAATCAGGTACGTTTTTATGCATTCATGAAATCAGGAACTATCTATTGGGTCCCTGCTCTGTGCTCTGCAGTGAGATAAGGAACCTGTCTTTCCTTTTGTACATCCAGATGTTTCTTTTTTTTTTTTTTTAAAGATTTTATTTATTTATTTGACAGAGAGAGAGATCACAAGNGTCTTTCCTTTTGTACATCCAGATGTTTCTTTTTTTTTTTTTTAAAGATTTTATTTATTTATTTGACAGAGAGAGAGATCACAAGTAGGCAGAGAGGCAGGCAGAGAGAGAGGAGGAAGCAGGCTTCCTGCCGAGCAGAGAGCCCGATGTGGGCCTCTATCCCAGGACCCTGAGATCATGACCTGAGCCGAAGGCAGAGGCTTTAAACCGCTGAGCCACCCAGGCGCCCATCCAGATGTTTCTAGAGTGGATAGTATCACATGGATTTGACTAAATGTGTGGTAGGGCAACTGTTATATTACTGTAGCAATATACCAAACTCTCTGTAACATTTTATTTTGCATATATGTGCATAATTATATACCGTACTCATTATACATTTAAATATGTATTACAGTATAGGATTATAGTCACACATCCCTGTATATTTTACTTTATGAATAATTTAAGAAAGCTCAAGGGTAATATTTGCCTTAAGCGCTAACCTGAGAGTTACACCTCCATGTAGCGAAAGACTCCCCGATATGTGAGTGCTTATTGGAATCCCCACCCGTCTCCTTCCCCCTTAGGCATTACTCTTCCTTGTCCTGGCCTTGGGGAGCCTCCAAAGCTTTTGTCTGCGTCCTTGATCCTCATGCTGTTGCCCCTGGATTTGGAAGTATTTCAGCACCTTTTCCTGCTTCTGACAGACCAGGCGGCGTGGGTACCTCTCAGCCCTGATCCCAACCTCTTGTCACACTCCCTGTTGAGTGTCACTCACCAAGCCAGGCTGAGGTCTGGGGTTCAAGTTCTCTTATAAAAATTTTTGGTGATGGGGGTGCCTGGGTGGTTCAGTTGGTGAAGCCTGTGCCTTCAGCTCAGATCATGATCCCTGGGTCCTGGGATTGAGCCCCGCACTGCAGTGGGGTGGTGGTGGTGGTGGTGGGGGGCCCTGCTCAGCGGGGAGTCTGCTTCTCCCTCTCCTCCCAGCTTGTGCTGTCACTATCTCCGTCTCTCTCTCAAATAAATAATAAAATCTTTTTAAAAAAATTTTCAGTGATGGATGATGGCTCCCACAAACTGGCTTTGGCAGCATTTGGATAGAGCTGGAGGACGGGGATTGTTTTTTCTGCTCCCCCCCTCCCTGCCCCGAGAAAGAGGGACTCGTTCCATGCTGGGCACAAGATGGGCTCAACCTTTGCACTGTGCACTATGCATTTGTGGTTTTTTCTTTTCTTTCATGATGCAGGGGCCATCTTGGTTTGTATTTCTGTTTTGTTGTCTCTCCCTTGAAAATGGTGATTGGCAGGATCCATTTGCCATTCATTTTTCTTGGTAACCCGGCCGTGTGTGCGTGTGTGTGTGTGTGTGTGCGCGTGCACGCGCTTTTATCCATCCTGCTACTCTCTCTCAACCCAGGCAGGAGGCCGGGACTGTAACAGATGGTGTTCTGGGCACCTGTGCTCTGCAGGCAACGTGCTCTATCCCTTGTCAACGTCCTCCTGCTTTATCCACCTGTTATTAACTAACTTTCCCGCCCCCCACCACTTTCTGTTTCTGCTGCTACACCCCCGTATCCCAGGCAGCGAGCTCTCGAGAGGCTTCAGGATTAAATTATTAGGACTGCTCCCTTCCTTCTTTCTGACCACTTTCTTCCTTTCTGAAAGGTCTCTGGGCCCAGTGTTGGGGTTAAGTGCCCAAAGGTTGGGGTCAGAACAGCTCCAGGCCAAATTCCATCTCTGCTGCTTTCTAACATTTCTTCAGGCAGGTTCATGTACCATGATTAGTTCCTTCATCTTCAAAATGGGGATCAGCATGAGAAATAACTGAGCTAATGTTACTTCTCATACTAAGCTGTCAAGAAGTCCTCTTAGCTCTAAATTCAAACTATATCGACAGTCCTCTTGAGAAGATCACCCTAGCTGTATCCGAAGAACAGTTTGAAGGAGACCTGGAGTGCATATCGGTACACTGGTTTGGGGTTTATAGCAGTAATTTGGTGACAGCCGAAATTTGGGTAATTTCTGTTTATTTAAATGTTCAAAAATTTTTTTTCAACAATGTTTTCTATTTGTCAGTGTAAAAGCCTTTGTCCCTTTTTAAAAATTTATTACTGAGCATTTTATTCTTTTTGCTGCCATTACAAGTGAGATTAAAATTTCATTTCTGAACTACTCATTGCTAGTATGCACGCTACAGTTGACTTTTAAAAAACTTTTTCCATTTAAATTCAATTTAGTTAAATTCAGTTTAGTGTATTATTTGTTTCAGGGGTAGAGACTAGTGATTTGTCAGTTGCATTTAACACCCAGTGCTCATTCCATCATGGGCCCTCCTTAATGCCCATCCCCCAGTTACCCCATCCCTCCACCTCCACCCCTCTACCAACCCTCAGTTTGTTTCCTGGAGTTAAGAGTCTCTTATGGTTTCCCTCCCTCTCTGTTTTTATCTTATTTTATTTTTCCCTCCCTTCCCTACATTCATATGTTTTGTTTCTTAAATTCCACATGAGTCAAATCATATTTTATTTGTCTTCCTCTGACTGACTTATTTCGCTTAGCTTAATACCCTCTAGTTCCGTCCATGTCATTGCAAATGACAAGATTTCATTCTTTTTGATGGCTGAGTAATATTCCATACAATACACTCTTGTATATTGATTTTTTTTTTCTTGGCCACATTGCAGAACTTGTTTGGATACTTTTTTGGTGGATATTTTAAGACTCTGTATATACAAAACCAAGCCATCTGTAAGTAATGATTGTTCTACTTCTTCTTTTCCAGTCTGTATGCCAATCACTCATTCATTCCTAAATGCATTGGCCAGAACCTCCAGTACGATATTGAACAGAGGTGGTGAGTGAGGATGGCCATCCTTATCTTGCTTCTAACCGTAGGAGGAAAAGCATTCAGTCTTTCTCTACATGTATCATGTTAGCTGTGAGTTTTAAGTGGAACCCTTTATCAGGTGCAGAAAGTTCTCTTCTATCCCTAATGTAGTGAGTGTTTTTATCATGAAAGTGTGATGGATTTCATCAAATCCCTTTTCTGTGTTTGTTGGGACAATACTGTGGTTTTTATCCTTTATTCTGTTATTCTGGTGGATTATTACGTTTTTTGATTTTCAGATATTAAACCAATCTTGCATTCCTGGGATAAATCCCCTTCGACATTGGTATGTAACCCTTTTTGTTTGTTGCTATATTTGGTTTGCTCCTTGGAGCTTTCTACTGATTTCTCTTCTGGTCTGTTTCTGGCTTCTACTCTTGCTTCCCTGGAGTCCTTTTTCATTTACTTTTCAAAAAATAGAGTAGCCAGAGAAACCCTAAAACACATTAGATCATTTGCTCAAAATCTTGTAGGGAATGCTTTGCTTGGAGAGAAGTGAAAGCCTTTGCCATGCTTTCCAGGCACTGCATGAATGGTCCCCATTCCTCCCCTCAGCTAACCCTCCCCTCTGTCACCCTCTTTGGCTCCAGAAGTACTGTGCAGCTTGCTTTTCCTTTGAAAATTCAGCCAGTTGTCATTCAGACCATCTGTATAGGCTGCTTTTGATATTTGTATGGCAAGTTCCTTTCCTCCTTCATATCTCTGTTCAGAGATGATACCTTCACTAGGAGGCCTATTTTAGACAATCTCTTAGATCTTAACTCATCCTGGTATATCTGATGTCTCTATCCTGTTTTTACTTTTTCTGTTTTTCCCTTAGCATTTATCACATTTTAGAATACAACTTCAATGTATTATTCAAAAATATATTGTCTATTAACTATTTTTTTTCACACTGACTCAACCCTTTTGAGTGCAAATATCTTTGCTTTATCCATTTATCCCTGCACATAGTATAGGTGCTCAATAAATATTTGTTGGATGAATGAATAGTGTATTTAAAGCTCCTGGACTAGAGCCTAATTTTTGGGAAAAGTTCAACGAATATTTGATGGTGCTCTGTATTCAAATACCATTAAATGGTGAGGGTAGAATAATGCAAAATGAAAGCTTCTTGTTTTCTGGAGTTTGCAGACTGGAAGAGGAGACAGACATTAATAAAATAATCACACAACTGAGCAAATAATCACAAATCGGATTGTGCAATGAGAAAAGGAGGGGGAAAAGGATAAACACACCAATAAAGGACCTGGGTCTAGACTGGCAGTCAGGGAAGGCTTCCCAGAGGAGGTGACAACTAAATTAGGATTTGACGGAGGAGGTGTGAGCTGCAGGTTAAGGAAGAGGGAAGACCTAGAGCATTTTAGGCTGTGGCATTAGTAAGGACAAAGGATAAGTGATGGGGCCATGTTCCAAGGCTTGGCAAAAGGCTGAAGGGCCAGAAATATAGACCGTACAAGAGGGTGATGTGAGACAAGGCTAGGTGGAGGGCTGGCAGCAGCCAGACTTGGTAGATCCTCCTGGAGCATGTTTTGGATTTGGATTTTCATCCAAGAGCAGGATTGGGTGCAGGGTAGCAATGGGAGGGTGTCCTAAGCAGATATTCTTGAGAAGATCACCCTAGTTGCAGCTTGAAGAACAATTTGAATGGGGCCTAGAGTGAATATGGGTGGATTTGTTCTGGGGTTATGGCAGTAGTTAGGGGAGAGATATTCAGGTGATTCTCATTTATTCCATTTCTTTTCTTTATTCTATTTTCCGATTTTTCTAAAATGATCACGCAGCTCATTTGCATTTCTTATGCAGGAAATTAAACTGTAAATTTCAACCAAGGGCTAATAACTCTAGAAACTCTAGAAATTATATTTCTCAGTGAGGTCTCAGACCCCCATACATGTGGACTAGGGTGGAAACAACAGAAATCAAAAGGAATGGATAATGTAAGAGCAGTCTAGACGCCAAAATGGGGGAGTTTGAGCATGTGCCCAGACGTAGATGATCAGGTCAGGTGGCTGAGGAAGATGCAAGCTCAGTTTCTCAGAAAGTAGTATTCTGTTCTCTGAAAGGAGGAGGACTAGGGAGGGTCATGGCTTGGTGTGGAGAATATTAGGATCCTGGTACCTGAATGGTAAAGACTGCAAGAAGCTTTGTGTGGTGTGTGGAACTGAAGATACATACTGTCCACCCCCCGAGCCCTGTCTCCTGGAATTCAAAGAGTAACCAAACCATACTATGCTGTCCACCAATTAATTTCCAACACTCACAGGCATATAAATTACCTGCTGGAATAAAAGTTGTGATTCAGCCAGCCAGGGAGGGGGCTTGGGAGCCTCATGCTTTGACTAGCCAGGCTCTGAGCTTCCCTTCAACCCTTCTTTCTCCATTCTCCCCCCCATGCCACCCTTCTGTCTGTTGCCCTTGTCACCTCATGTCCTGACTGGTCTGCCTGCTGCCTGCCCCTCCCCACCTCCCGTGTGTCCCTCGTAAAACTAGGCTCTAATGGATCATTACCTCCGGAGTGAACTCCCCCAAACAAAAGTGCCCTGCAAATGAGAAACACAGGCTCACCTTACAGACTAGGCCTGTGATCTGGGATGGGGCTGGGTACTTTGCTCGGAAGATCCTCATTCTTCCTTTTCATGCTTCCTTCTCTGCTAACCCCCTTGATGTGGCTACTTTACTACCCCATCCCCCCAGGCCCCCAGGACTGATTTTCCTTTTGCACCAGCCCAACCCAGGCCCTATACACTGTGGCTTCTAGATTTGGCACACTGTCTTGGGGTTCACAGTAACTCTTTCCATGTGCTTTCCTTCCTTCCTTCCTTCCTTCCTTCCTTCCTTCCTTCCTTCCTTCCTTCTTTCCTTCCTTCCTTCCTTCTTGATTTTATTTATTTGAGAGAAAGAGTGAGCACAAGCCAGGGGGAGGGCGAGAGAGAGAGGGAGAAGTAGACTCCCCACTGAGCAGGGAGCCCGATGTGGGGCTCAATCCCAAGACCCCGAGCTCATGACCTGATACGAAGGCAGATGCTTAATCAACTGAGCCACCCAGGTGCCCTTCAGTGTGTTTCTTCTTAAATCCATGGTTGCCAGGTCATGTGGGGTTATAAAAGAGAGGGGCTGAAGAAGCCTAAAGGTGATTAGAAGAAAACATGATTGGGAAGGATAAATGAAATGGCCCATCGATGACAACTAGCCTCACCTTCTTGCGGACTGCCCAGCGGTTGTGCTCATGTCTTGGCGCTGGGGGGTCACCCCTGCCGTGGGTTTGTGCTGGGGCAGGTGAGTCCCAGACCACTGATACCATAGGATTCCTCTGTCGGTTGTGGGAAGTCCTGGTGTCTAAGTGCTAGATTTTTATTTTATTTTTGTTTAGTTTAACTCAATATTTTTATTTTTACTGCCATTCTATTGCTCAGTATTAGATAATATATTGCAAAGAGGTGTGTCTTTCATCAAGCGGGCAGAAGCCAGGCCAGGGCCAGTGTGAGACTCAGGAGAATAACAGGTGTGCAGGAAACAGAGGTAGGAAGTGCGGTTCCTGGGTGGGGGTCCCTCTCTGTCTACATGTCTGTAATCTTGGAAGGGTGATCCAGCTTTGTTGACCTGTTCCCCAAATCCTCAGGGTTGGGGGGGGCTTGTGGGGAAACAGATCTCTTTAACAAGCCTTAAGGATAAGCTCCTAGGACTGTGCCGAATACTCCTTTTCTTAAAAAAAAAAAGAAAAGATAAAAGAAAAAATAAACAGGCAATAAACTCTCCCACTCAGAATCACACCATCGTGTCCTTAACCTTGAAGTTTTCTTCTGTCCAGTGAGTGGGTGATCTTCTCAGGCTCAGGGCACAAACTGAAAGGTCACTACAACATGGGTGAAAGGATTTTCATTCTCATATACCTCCCATTGCTGCAAATGTGAAATTCTTCCATGGAAGAAAGCAATGAATTTGGCAGAAAAATCATGACATAACTGTTTCCCCCCCATAAGGAACCAGTAGTGCTTTCCAATGTGTGAATGTTTTCCCATGTGTCCCCAGGGCCATGAGTGTTTTAAGAAGTTTTCACTGCAATGCTGACTTCACTCAGCCTCCACGTCCCAGCCGCTCCCAGCCCACTCCCCCAGAGTGGCCGGGGTTCCCAAGTATAAACCAAGAGACTGACAAGAGCCCTGGCAGGGATGTGCAACAGAAAAATACAAGGAGCATAGCGTGAGGAAGGTGGTGGAAGGTGGGAGGCAGGACGGGGAGGGGAGGGTATTTTCAGCAGCAATGGGGACTCCTGAGACCCATTTTCAAGACAGACACTTTGCTTGGAGCAATTTCTGCATTTATGCCTCTTTAATGGTCAGTGGTGCAATCAATAGAATGCCTGCTCCCTGGTTAGTAATGGGGCTGTTAGTGGCAGCAATGAGCCTGCTGGCTTTGGGATCCATGGGCTGACAAAAAGACCATTGAACATTGACTTTTTCACTTTTCTTTCTCTTTCCCCAGGGCAGCCACCGAAGTCCTGGCAGCATTGCTGAAATCCAGTAAGCACCTCTTTTGAAAAGTGGTTATTTCTTTCCCCTCTGAGTTCAGTGAAGGATGCTCTCTGTGTCTCCATGGCTCATTTTCAACCTGGAAGGCAATAGAGCCATTCCTGGGTATTTGGGGGTGATACGGAGAGTGTTGTGGCTGTTCCAAGTGCCAGGCTGCAAAGAGAGAGTGACTGTCTGCCCATAGGGGTGTGCCTGTGCACAATGCCGTCAAGGCAGTTTGTTCTAAAGGGAGTGTGGTGCCCGTCTGCAGACCCGAGGAACTCTCCAGTTCATTCTGACAGGACCGATGGGTCCTTAAGCATTGTTGGAATAAGGTCCCGTTTCCAGCAGGATTGTCCTGTAGAAGAAAAGGTTATGACACTGGGTGCATGGGAAGCAGGACTCTTGTCTTTGCTTCTGATCCCAGCTCATGCTCTGTATTCTCGGGCAGGTGGGGTATTGGGAATCTCTTGGACAGTGTAGATTCTAATAACAAATTTATATTAAAAAGTTGGTTCTCTTCTAGTTACTTGAGTGATTGCAAAAGAATAGCTCTGGGGGTCTGAATAATTTGAAGATTTTTTTTTTTTTTTTTTTTTTTTTCCTTGTAGCCCTGGTCTAATTACATTGAGAGTCAGTTTCATGTGTGCAATATAATAGAAGGCACCATGCGCTTGGGAGCAAAGAAGTCTTAGTGTAATGTTTTTATTTTTTTCCCCCTCCTTACCTCTTCATCTATTTTAATTTGGCGCCTTGGAAACCCATTCCTTCAATTGTGATATTTGTTTCTCTATAGGGAGCCCGAGGCCTGTGGGTAGTAGGTGAACTTTAATAAAACTTATAAATAAATAAATAAAAATAAAAACACCTTCTTCCCCCAACCATAGATCTCTGTTGACTCTCAGTACAGAGAAAGAGCCATATCACTAGCACTTTCTTTTGTAGGCCGAAGAAAAAGAAGAAATTAAAGCTTGAATTCATTTGGTCAATTGGAACGCGGTACAATACACCGGTGTGTTCATGGCTCTCTGTCCTGCAGGTGTGATGGAGGTATTTCGCACAGGTTGAGAGCAGAGTGAGAGGTCACAGCCCTTGAGACAGGAAGGAAGGGGAGGTATTACCTGCGGGTTATGGGCAGGTTAGGATGAAGCCTGCCTCAGGTTGGCGTCTTGGTTCCTGCCAGTCCTGGTGATGATGCCAAGTGTTTGGTGGCGGATGAGTTCTGGGATTGCAGGCAGTAAGGGAGCTGAGGGGGGGCCGGGGGAGCCAGCCCAGTATAGGTGGTCGAGGCCTTCGTGTCTCATGGGAAGAGAGCCCTGAGTCTGGAAAAAGGCTGACCTCCTTTTACATACATACACACACACACACACACACACACACACACGCACATGCACACGCGCGCACACACACACACACACACACACACACACACACACACACACACACACACACACACACTACAGTGTCCTGAGACACCAT
>LNAC01000405.1:915635-969819 GCA_002007465.1 Ailurus styani
TCTTTCTTTCTTTCTTTCTTTCTTTCTTTCTTTCTTTCTTTCTTTCTTTCTTTCTTTCTTTCTTTCTTTCTTTCTTTCTTTCTTTCTTTCTTTCCTTTTCTTTTCTTTTCTTTTCTTTTCTTTTTCTTCTTTCTTTCTCGTAGAGAGCTCAGAGCCCTGTCTGTCCATTTCCACTGCTTTTCCCCCAAGATGGCCTCACAGACACATTCACAAAAATATAAGGCCCCTGAGAACCCAGAAAGCTATTGATCTTTTTAAAAACACTAAAATATACTTGGCATAAAACATTGTATAAATGTAATAATGCACGTTGATTTGATACCTTTATGTATTGTAATATAATTGTCATTATAGCAATAATTTGCACCTCTATCATGTCACATAATTATCAATTCTTTTTAGTGGTTGGAATAATTAAGATCAAATCTTCTAGCAAGTTGGGGGATTATCATCCAGTGTTGTCGTCTATATCCCAGAAAACTATTGGCATTACCCACCCCCGCGCATCTCATTTTCACACAGGGAAACTGAAGAGCAGAGAGAGGTGACACCCTCTCCCCCCCACCCCCCAGATCTCTGAGACTTTGAAAGTTTCCTATCCTGGATGACACTGGCTCGTTCTTTAGGTCTCAGCACAAATACCTCTGTCTGGGGTTTTTCTGAATACTACCCACCCCCACCTCTGCCCAGAGTTAGAGTCCCTGTTAAACCTTTTTATAGAACCTTATATTTACACTTCTAAGAACTGACCATACTGTAATCAGTGATTCCTGTATCTTTGCATGCATTTTTCCTACTGAGTACAGAATCCAACCCTCAGTCCATGAGGGTTGGGGTCTCTACCGTATCCCCCATATTTTGCACTGGGCTGTGCCCAGAGCAGCTGTGAACGCATTAATGTTGATGCGGGAAGGACTCCAGTTTCTTGATTTAAGTCTCATACTTTTTTTTTTCAATATACTATAGTGAAGAGGCCAGCCCATTTCCTGTTCCCGGAAAGAATCAAATTGTGGTGTGATTATAGACTCAATGTCTCTTCTTCCACCATATCTTTTGGAGAAGCATGCAATATATTTCTTTGATGAACCAAAAATCTGCTTCAAATGATATTGATAGATCTTTGCATTTGTCACACCAGGATGGACTGCTGCAATCGACTTTGTATGAATGCAGAATAATAAGCTACATCCATCACACTGCTGGATTGAAATGACAACACAGATATCTACAGTTTATTGAGTTCTTAGTGTGTCAACCACTATATATACATTTAGCCTATGAAGCAGGTGTTATAATCCCCATTTTACAGGCATAAGACCTGAGGTTTGGGAAGCTTGTGTAATGCACACTGCTTGTGGGCTGGACCGCCATGCCAGTCTCGATGCCTGGGGTCTGAGCCCTGTGCATTCCAATTAGAGAATAATGAGGATAGGCTTATTAAACCCAAAGAGGATAAGGCCAAAAGCTGAAAGGAGGCTACATAAATACTTTCTAAGTATTGAAGGATTTTTGGGGGACAGGAGAATTTGCCATTTAGTCGAGAAAAGACCAGTGCACGGACCCATCCCATATAAGCATCGGATTGGGACCTGCTAAGAGTTGCCCAACACAGCAGCGTGGCTGTGCAAAGGGCCAGAGTCTCTGCTGTGAGGCAGAGCATCATGGAGAATCTGATGAATGATGGGGTGAGGGAGAGGAAGGGAACCAGGGCAGGAAGAATCACAGACTCCCATTATGTCATGTTGCGTTCAACTTGGCACATGGTTCCCCCCCCCCTTGGCTCAAAGTTCAGACCTCCCTGCCAAATATTTGTGTCTTTTTCACAAGTACATAAAATATTGTTAAGGTTTAAGCTGAAAGGATTCTACCTTTCCCCGCTGCTCCCCTTCCCTGCCCCCTTGGTCAGACTCCTCCCAAGCTGGGTGGGCAGACAGATGGCAGAATGTGCAGTTCCTCTTCTTGCCATGTGGTGGTGCTGTTCTTTTAGTTATCTTGGCCGCAGCAGTGGAATATTTATTTTCAGTGAGTAATTTGTTTATCAGGAGGTTATTTTAATCTAATTTTGGCCATATTTGCTATTCCACACTATCTGTACTTCCCAGCGTTAGCAGCTTGCATGTCTTGAAGGAAATTAGCTGAAGATGGTCTCAGAGGCATTTGCTCAGCCATTATTTAAGGGAGCTGGGAGGAGGCAGGGTGAGTGGAGCCCTGGGCTGGAAAAGCCTCTGGAATTTGTTGCATCCCCAGTGATATGAGCGTGATTGAGCAGGACTTACGGAGGGCGGGGGAACATCCCCAGCAGCTTTTTTGAGGGCTGCCTCTGGTGAGCAGTAGCGAATCTTGCAGTTACCTTTCCCCATCTCCCTCACACCCTTCTGACAACCTGTATCTTCCTCACTTTTGCTGCCAAGGCCAAAGACACCACTTAAGGGAAATGCCTGTCTGCCTTCCCATGGCCCACAAGCATCCTTCATCCACTTCATAGTATGCTTCTTGAACTGTTCACTGCCACCCCTGCAGGACGTAGGAAGCAGGGTGAGGTGTGGGGAGAGAATTACTGTTTATTAGAGTACCTTCAAGGAACAGGGATCGTGACCATTGGTTACAGAGCGCCAACACTTACTAGGGACTGTCCATGCCCATTTTACATACAAGGAAGGTATAGCGAGAAAGCCTCATGAATTTTCCCAAGGTCCCCAACAAGGTCACCAGAGAGCTAGGATTTGAACTCAGTTATGACTGTCTCTAAAGCAGAAAACCTTCATATTTCAAAGGTGACCTGCACCCTCCAAATGGAACTGGGGAAACTCGGACTCTGCTTTTCGATTTCCTGTGTGCTCTTAAATTACTTCTTCATCGTTTCACTTGACTTCAGCCTGGCTTTGCAAAAATGAGAAGGCTCCACCAGATGAGTAGTTTGAGAATGCCTTAGTAGAAGATCCCTCTTCAAAAAAAAAAAATTGAGATGACACAACTTCAGCAGATGAAACGGGAACAGAAAGAGGAGATCCCAATGAATGATGGTCTGGTCTCTCCCTCGCTACCCCCTCTTTTCCTGGCTTGCTTTATTTATTTATTTGTTTGTTTATTATTGAAGTGTAGTTGCCATCCACTGTTCTATTGGTTTCCGATGTACAACATAGTGACTCCACAATTCTGTACCTCATGCAGTGCTCACTGCATAAGGGTAGTCACCGTCTGTCACCATCCAACATTATTACAATATTATTGATTACATTCCCTGTGCTCTACTTTTTCTCCCCATGACTTACTTATTGTATAGCTCCCTTCAGTGGCTCTTGATTACCTCTGAGAAACTTCCATGGAAGTTCCTCGGGCCTTAAAGGAATCAGGTTTGAAAACTTCTGAAATAATTATTCACAGGACACTCTCAGAGCTCAGTCTGTTGTCTGAGATTCTGGTTTAAAGATGTGTGGACACGTCCTTCAGGGATTTTGAAGAGTGTGCTTGTTTTTATTATGTGGTGGTCATAAGGAAAGGCTGCTGTGACTCAGGGAAAGATCCAAAATGCTGTGTTCATTATGGAGCCCTCAACTGAGGAGCTTTTAAGGCTCTTGGGATTAAGAGACTTAATTAAACAATTGAATGCAGTCTCATTAAATGGGGAGTTTCAGCAGCCAGTGGAGATGATCATGGTTGGTAGTATGGGCAGGATGGTGAAGCACCTTCCCAAGACGGCCATGCTGTTTAGAGGTACCAGTACTGCATCTGACAGGGCTGTGCATGGTGGTGTTGAGTTTTTCCTGCTGGACACAAAAGTGTTGGCTACATAAAATATTGTCGTAATGAGATTGGAACTGGCCCTGGTTCTTACCACATGTGGGATACTGTCTTTTTTAAGCAGGTGATCCTGAGCTCCGGCAGTCATGTAAGGTTCTGTATCCAGAACCTTCTCTCTGGCTTGATTATCTGCCTGTCAGTTCAGGCCCCAGTGTTCCTTTGCCAAGAGAGTGAAGGCCTCCTCGGGGAGGCTCAGGGTCATGTGCGAAGGGTGTGTATTTGCTAAGAGCTCAAACCTCTTACTGTCTGAGAGGGTAAGACGTGGCGGAGAAGAGTGTTTACACTGTGGTCTCAAAGCAGCTCTCAGGAGACAGTGGATTTCAATCCGAGCCTCTCGAGGTGCATTGCTTAGTGACCGTGCTGGAACCATCTCATCCCTGAGGCAGGGAACACGATACCCTCCAAGGAGAGCTGGTAAGATTTAAACAAGGTGCTGTATGTGTGGTGGGAGTGTAACTCTAGATCTTAGTAAATCTCTCTAAAGATCATCTCTCCTTTTCCTATCACCACCATTTGGAAAATCCTGGGGGTTTCAGGAATTGGTCATGTAAAGGCATAAAGCTTGTTGCAATGTAAATTCATCTCCTTACATCTCCCCAAGTGTTGAATGATAAAATAGCTGTTTTCAGCCTCTGTGTTCCCTCTAGAAGCTTTTTCTGTAAAAGGAATAACTACATCATTGAATGCAGCATCGTTGAGTGAACTGGCCTGTTCATTTGACCCACATACTCTCATTTCCTTTCCAATCTAGGAAATCAGGGGTTAACATCCAGGATTGCTGAGCTCTAAATGTTTTAGATTTTAAAACTTATATCATCCTGGCATAATGCATGACTGGCTATGGATTGACAAGATAAAGTATCACAGAGATTTAAAGAGATAGACAAAAAGATAAACATCTCCCTGCTCTGAAGGGGCACCAGAGCTCCTTCATCACATTCAGGATTGACTGTACAGTTATTTGTTTATGCCGAGGTGCGAGTCAGGTGTTTCCTACAGACGTCTGATATTAGCAGTTTATGGAGAACCTTTTCATGTATTATCCCATTTAATCATCACGGTAGTCTTGCAAGACGGGTAAATATTTAACTGTTGTATAATACAGCAGTGGTTCTCAATGGGAGCGATTTTGTCCCGGAGGGGTCATTTAGCGAGGTCTGAAGATGGTTTTGGTGGCCGCATCTATGGGGCTGGGGCTCTTACTGGCATCTCTGACAAGGCCGGGATGTTGCTGAACCTCCTACAGTGCACAGGACAGCTCCCTTGTCCCCAGGGAATAATGCTGTCCAGCCCCGGAAGGGAATAGTGCAAGGTTGAGAAATTGTTCTGTAGAGCAAACATCGGGTCCCAATGGGTTTGACTTGTTCAAGATTTCATCTTTTTTTTTTTTTTTTTAAAGATAAAAGTTGGCCTAACCGAAAAATCCTTTGCAGAGTCACTGCACGGATTGACAGTGAGGCTGCTCTGGTGGCAACGGGGGTTAAGAAACCTGGTTTACCGTCTCCGTTAGCCCCTCCCCCAATCTTAGGGGCGCACAGCGTGGCAACCACTGCCCCCACCATGCGACCCAGAGAACACCAGACCCCGACCTGGCATCCCCAGACTTTCGGATTTCCCCGCAGCCATTGTTTTTGTTTTTTGTTTTTCCTTTTGAATAGGGGGTGATGACAGTCTCCCTGTTGTCCTTCAGTAAGGTGTTGGGTTGTGGAGGCGTAGAGGCCACTTAGGAGGCTATTTGTGGACACAATCTGGGTAGTAGGAGAGAGGACCAGATTGGATCACGGGTGACAGGAGTCAGGGTGGAACCAGGGAGCGCAAGGTTCTGGTCCTGTGATTTTACAGTGATGTGCTACTGCATGCCTTAGGGGCAGAGGGCAGCCAGTCAGGAGAGCGGAGACACAGGCTCCCCGCCTTCCTCCAGCGCCCCCTCGTGGCTCGGAGGCATTCTGCAGCATGAGCCTGTTGCCTGTGATGTTTGCAGGGCTTTGCAGGTGCTTTCCCCCTCAGTACGTGCTGCTAGTCTGTTCCCAGCCAGAAGCAGGCGATGCCACCGACAGACTGGTGTTTCATCGACGAGGAAAGGCAGTGGGGAAGGTCTCAGCTTTCTCCTTCCTGGTGTAAATCCTGATTTTCTTCTTCAAGTGTCATCTGATAAGTTGATAGTGGAAAGACAATCAAACCAGGAAGGTTTACTGCACGGATCCGGAAGGGACAGTGTGGCTTGTCTTGGGGCTTACAAGTACTTCTTTTCCTACCAATGTCTAGACTCAACATAAAACTCTGGATGGATAGGAAAACTGGAAACATTTAGGTTTAGGCAAAGATGATCTCTCCTAAAGGCTTTCTTGCAGAGATGCCACAACCAAGTAACCAAAAGGAGAGTGAGGGGGAAATGTCAGTGTGATGTACCCCTCCACTTTTGCAGAACCTGCCTTAATGAATGTCCAAGTGGTGGAGGTCATGCATTCTGATCCCTGCCCTCCTTTTCAATAATTTCCTACTGCTCTCCATCAATTTTTTCACCTGGCTTTAGCTGCAGACTTTTTATTTGTACTCACCAACTTTGGGCTTTTCCACTTGCTGGTGCTCTCAAGATTTCTAGAATTTTCTGCCACCAGAACTGTGTTTCTTGATTCCTTCCCATCATTCCGGTTCAGTGCTAATACCCTCTCCTCAAAGGGTATTCCTTGGCCACTCAATCTAGAGTAGTTGTCCCCCTCGTCACTCTACCATTGCTGTTTGAAAATTATTTTTAATGTTTGTTTATTTATTTTAGAGAGAGAGAGACAGAGAGTGAGCAAGAGCATGCATGCAAGCTGGGGGAGGGGCAGAGGGAGAGAGAATCTCAAGTAGACTCACCACTGAGCATGGAGTCCAATACGGGGCTCAGTCCCAGGACCCTGAGATCAAGATCTGAGCCAAAACCAAGAGTCGGATGCTTAACTGACTGAGCCACCCAAGAGATGCATCTACCGTTAGTGTTTTATTAGGACCATAGCACTTGTCACTATCTGAAATTATCTATTGTTTTTTCTTTGCATGTGTGTCTCCTTGGTCTGTGGCTCTCCAGCTCTGTTCCCCTCCCCCTGCCGTGGGAAACAAACCCCTTAACAGCGACATGGTCTGTCTCATCTCCTGCTGTAGGACCCCTGTGCTTACAATAGTGCCTAGCCCATGCTGCCACAAAGTAGTTGCTAAGTATTTGTTGAATGAATTAATGGTGGTGCCTTGGGTTTTGGGTGAATGAACATGGTTTTAGTTGACAGTTTACTGAGTACCTCACCACAGCAGGATCTGGCTTTCAGGACAAGATACCTCTGCATATTTGCATATGCACAGCAAACCTCTCAAATGATAACCCCTTGCTGGGAATGAACTCATTTCAGAGAGTTTTCAAACTAATAATGTTGAAAAGTTAATCAGAGTTCCTCAAATATAAGATGTCATTGACTATAAGATGTACCACTTTTTATGTGCCACAGAATGAAAAAATGCTGCCAGTTAGAATTGAAACACTGTCTTTGGTAAGAGGCACTCAGTTTTGGAAATGCTAACCTGGGAAAAAAAAACATAAGCCTCAGAATGGGAAAAGTGCAAGATGTGATTGATCCTTCCCATGGGATGCCGAGTACTGAACTGAAGGAGTTTAGTGTCTGGAGTGTGCCTGTGAGGGTCCCTCCCCTCCCCCACCCCACATCACAGCCTGATGCCCTTTCCTAGACAAGGTTCCTGCCAAGGGCCAGCAGGAGAGGCAGATGTGGAATCTGAGCATTTCCGCAGAGTGGAGGAATGCCTGTGGTTTGGGAATGTCTCTGTGGAGGAGTATTAGAAGGAACTGATGATTAACGCACAAAAGCAGTAGAAGGCTTTAGATTGAAAACGCTTCGAAGGACATTCTCTTATGCTTTCTGTTTCTGGGGCTCATGAAAAGCCTCTTTCCTTTTTTTAAAGGCAGTCAATGGGCAAGCAAGCTTTGCCTGAAACTAAAATTTACTTGACAGTCAAGTTTCCTGAAATACAGCCATTCTACAAAGAGAAAAAAATACATATACCTGTAAGTTAATTCAATATAATTATTCTTATTTGGGCTAATGACAATTGAGTAGAATTTCTAGGATCAATGACATTAAGATTAGTTATGTCTCCATACATGGATGGCGGCTCCTCCCTCGTGAGCGAGCCACTGCTGCAGCTGCCTGGGGGAGGAGCCAGAGAACCCGCCTCGGTCTCTCCTTCCCAGCACCGTCACACTCATGCCTGGGCCTGACTTCTGGGCTTGCCTCGAGGAGTCACTGGCTGAGTGACAAGAAGGTTCCCATATATCTCCTCCATGACCTGAAGGACTATGTGCTGCCACTTCCTGGGGCCTTTAAAATCTTGTCAATTCTCCAATTAAAAATCAACTCTCTCCCTAATTTCAGGGCCTAGGAGGGAACAGAGAAGATGGGGGGAAAGGTTGGGTGGAGGGCTTGAGCTGAGGTAACATCAGCTGAATGCCACTCCCCTCAAGTACCTCAGGCTTCAGGTGTTCAAATGGCTTTATCTCCAGTAGCCTTTCAGAAACCTTCCTCAAGAAGTTGGTTATTCTGGTGATAGGTAAAGGGCTTCTTCTGTGTGCAAAAAAATGTAAACTGTCATCACTTCATCATCAAAAGCTTTGGGAGTAACAATCTGGGATGTAAGCTTTGGAGGCAGATGGGGAGTCCCACCGGAATCTGGAGAGGTCATTTGTAAGCTCCAAGGGCTTCAGGGACTTGTCTGACTCCACTCAGCCTCTGCACCTTCATCTGTAAAAGGAGGAATATAATGCTTATCTTAAAGCATTTTCATGAAATAAATGAGATAATCCTTTAAAATGATTAGCCAAGTACCTAGCACATAGAAAGCATTCAGCAAATAAATACTCTGTAATTGTAACTGGTGTTATAATGGCAAAGTAGGCAACTCTGTTCATATAATATGATTTATAAGTCTTGGTAAAGGCCTGCTTTGTCCAGAAATATCTTTTAAATTGACTCCCTGAAAAGACTACAAAAGTAATGTGTTGCAAAGGCAAGCGTATTGGTCGTCAGTACCTTGAGTTTTAATAATGTCTCAAAGGTGGCGTTCTCAGGTGGTTTTTCTAGAATGGGAGTGCCATGTTCAAAGTGGGTCTTTCAGTGTGGATTTCTGACAGAGATCAGGCAGTGTTTGTGATGGAATTGCTCAGGGTTGGGGGACACAGTGTAGAGAGGGTTTGGAAGCAAACCTTGATGAGTAAATGGGAGTTTGGTCAGCCCAGTTGAGTGGTCTTCTGCTCTGAGAAGGGGCCACTATCTTCAGAAGGACTAGCTGAATTGTGAAGAGTGTGTATGAATGGGATTTTCATGAAGTTCCTGAAAGAAGCGGTAAGGCTATTTAATTTCCCCTGGCAAGAATTTCTTGAGACGGTAATGTCAGAGTCAGCTGTGTGGCTGAAGATGACTTTTGTTCTCAAGAGTGATAGGAACCTGGAATCCTTGTGTGTATTCTTATTCATCTCTGCCTTATCCAAGGCAAGTGTGGGCTAGTAACCTCTAGAACGTTATCAGTTAAGAGGATCTTAGAACACTCACCTGTCCTCTAGAAAAGCATTGGTGTAATGGGACCCAACTGAGGTAACTTTTGCCAGAGAGGGGAACAACAAAGGTCTATAGTGTGACTTCTCTGTATGGACACCTGGGATAAAGTGAGATGTGACCCTCAGGGTATCTGTATGGGGATGTCGAAGGACAGGTGGGCAGCAATGTAAAGCTGGTGGATATTTTGGGGTGGGAAGTCATTACATAGAGATTGAAGAAGCTTGACATAGTTTACTTATTTAGAAACTTTTCCTTGGGCAGTTGTCACTGGTAAAAAGTATGTGAAGTTTGATGTCATCCTTATGGGGGAGGGGATTATCATTTACTGAGCACGTGCCCTGTGCCAGGTGTTATGCTATGCATTCATTCCCTATAATAGACTTGTGAGGCTGATGTTGTAATTAATCTTTTTTTCATCTTGCTTTAGTCTTTGCAGATGATGGAAATCTAGTTCATGCTGACTAATCAGCTTAACAAAGGTTACACAGCTAGGAACTGGTAGAGCCCAAATTCACATCAACAGCCCTGTGACCCTGGAGCTCCTGCTCTTGAATGAGGCTGCCACAAAGAATATGTTCACATCCTGAGCCTTTGGCACTTTGTTGTCCGTAACAATAGAAGGGGAGTTGGAATTATAAATGGATCTTGCTTGTCATGTTGTTAATGACAATCACAATAGGCAACAGGTATTGAACGCTGATTACGCAGCAGGCATTGAGCTATCAATGTTATATGTATTACCTCTAATTTTCTCAACAACTCCCGAGGAAGGGATATTATTAGTTTTATTATTCAGATAAAGACTTAGTGTTAGAACTGTGAACTGACATGTCCAAGGCCACACAGCCAGAAAGTGGTGGGGCTCCCAGTCAGGTACCAGGAGCCCCAGAAGTCCCAGCTGATAGCAGGCCCAGCAATGTCATGCAGGGTGCCTGCGTGACTGTGGGAGAGATGGGTTTAGAGTCTGCACTGATTTTTCCGTCTCGTGTGAGACCTGTGGCTGTGCATGTGTTCTGCTCATTGCTCTGCTGCGGGTCCCCACTCGGCCTCTGTGAAGTCATCACTTCACCCTCCTCGGGCTGATGAAATCCCCAGATCCGGAAGATGAAGAGCAGAGAGGAAATTTCCTTTGGTTTTGCCAAAGGGCAGTCGCAGAGGAGGGGGCTGCTGGCAGGTGTAATAATCTGGGCCACGGAGCATTTCTCCACTAGCCCATCATGGGGCTGAATATTCCCCAGGAGAAATTCCATCTTTGAGTCTTGACTAGACTTGAGTCTAGACTTTCCTCTTTAAAAGACAAACATCTTAATAGAGATGATCTGGATCTCAAAAGCCTTCAGGGGTAGTAGGCAGATAATTCACTTTTGAAGGGGAGGGAGTAAGACTGAAAAAGGTGAGTTGGTTGCTACGGCAACCTGGGGACCATTGGCCCTGCCCACAGGCATTTACAACATGGCACGACCAGAAGTCTGTGGACCTCCTGTCAAAAGGTAACATTTTTTTTTTTTACCCCTTAGCAGAGTTCATTGTAGAGTATGTGGGGAATAAGAACTACAGAAAAGCCTAAACCAAATCTAAAAAGTCTAAAGCAAATACAATCCTCGCTCTCTATCTCCCCCTGAAGTACTAGTACTATCTTGGCATAGTCCCTTCTAGTTATTTATTACTTTCTTTTTAGCTGAGTGTAAAAATCTGCTGCATCAGTGGGGTTTGCACTAAAGGAAATCAAAGCAAAACAAAACCACATTTGAACCTCAGAGAAGAAATACCTGGGTAAAAATAAGGATATCACTAGGTCACGTTTCAGACTGATAATCCGCTACAAAGAATACCTCACTCAGGAGGATCTGATCTGGAGAGGCAGAGGCAGTAGAATATAAGAGGATGAACTGGAGGGAAGGTCAAGGTTGCGTCCGTGGATGTGCCAAAGGAAAACTGGCCGGGGATGACCTTCGGCAGGACGGAGACCGGGCACTGGGGGTACCCTTGAGACGGAGTGCGAGTGCGGAGTGAGATGTTAAACTCAGAACGCCTCTCTGTCTGTCCTATCCACATCCTCCTACTAGTTGAGATAAACCAATCTACTTGGGAAATTAGAAAACAACAGCAACGACAACAACTAGGGAGCAGGAATTTCTTTCCAAGAAAACCTTAGTAAGAATCCTTTTATGTATAAACAGACCTAAGGGTAGCTGATCGGTTTTGAAGAGGGTCGGGGGACCTGGAGCCCTCTCCTGCTCTGAATCCTGAGCTCACCTGAAACATTATCTCCTGGCTCTTTGGCCACCCTCGGAGAAGTGTTGTTTCCCTCTCAAATTGTCGAGAACTCCTGCACGTCACTGGTCTCAGTGACCCTCACTTCATTCCTTGGCTCTTCTCCACATTTGCTCTTCCTCAGTTTGCTGAATCTCCTCTTGTCGGGTTTCAGATGCCTATTGACTTGTGCAAAATCCTGCAAGCCGTTCTCGGAGAAAGACTGATGACGTAGGGACGGCAGGGGAAGGAGGTGTAGCCCTTTTAGATGTTAGTAAACATGGCAGCTTGCTGAGGATTAGCAGGAAATCATGAATAAAATCATTTGGATTTGATAAGGGATTTTTCTCTAAGACAATTAAAGATTTTTTTCCATTATCCTCACCCCCCACCCCCCCAAAAAAGAGTAGGGGATGAAGGTCACTAAGATAACATGCTATTAGTCTCCTATTCTTAAAATAGATAAAAGACAAAAGTTCTTAACCTCTCCCTGCCTACAGGGCCTCCATGCACTGTTTTTTGCCACTCTGGCGTTTTTGCAGCAGGCGATCTCTTAATACCTCCTGCTTAATCCCCAATTTTCTTTTAAATATCAGATATTGGATAGGCTGGAACCTCATTTAAGCAGTAAAGGACTCTGGCGCTTTGTGGCTGGGACCAGCCAAGGAGAGAAATATTTTTGATGCAAAAGAATAATTCAGTAAAGGAGGTAATGAAGGAGATTTAAACCTTCCACAAACACATCAGTGGGAAAATAAAGCTCATCACTCTCAGTTCAGGGTCATGGCTGAATGAAATGTTACAAAAGTGAAAAAACAAAACGAAACAAAACCCAACTGTTTACAAATGGGTAAAAAATCTCCATGGGGCTCAGCCAAGCCTGACAATTTAGAATTTGACAAACCCACAAGAAAAAAAAAATAATTCCTTTAATATGAGAAAACCCCTCCAGAATAAAGCACTGAATTTTTATGTTATTTTTTCACTTATGTGCACTTACATGGTCTTAGGGAAAAATCTGACTTTGAGTTGAGATTTTTGCTTCTCCGGTTACAGCTCAGGGGATCTCTCTCACACACACACTGGGCCAGAGGCCTGTATTGTCTCATAAGCCGGTGTGGACGGTTTGGGTAATGGAGGAATGCAGTAGTGGGAGCAGAGCTGCAAGATTTGGGCATTTGTGCTGAGAGTCAGCTGGTTACAGCCCTGCAGTACACCTGGCCCACAGGTGCAGAGGTGACCAGCCACCTGCTGGAGAGATCCGGGCTCTGACACACTTGTCCACCAAGCCAGTAGCCCAACCAAGGAGGTTAAGCTGGAAAGGAGCGTGTGTTAAGTGCTGAGAGAGGTATCTTGGACTATTCTTCCCTCTGTATGTCCTCAAAGAGAATTTAAAGCATATCTTGGGAAAATCAGGGTATCGTACACACTTATTCCATAGGATGTGTGTCTCATGGGAGGTCTCCACTAGGAGCCTTCAGTTACCAAAGAGAAACTGCAATCCTGAAGATGTGAAGGGAACCATGAAAACCCTCTGTGATGTTTCCCCATCAGGTGGAAGAAAGCCCCATCCCGCATCCCCGCTGGGTGGACTTGCAACCACTGTCTGAACATTGTCAGGGCCCGGTTATCCACGACCACAAAGAATCCATCTTCTCATTGGGTAGCCTTGACTACCCAATTCCTTTCTGCGGCTGAGCCAGACCTCGATTATCTGGACGCTGGCTTCCACACTCTCTAGGAACAACACGTAACACGGCTGTGACACGTGACAGCCTTTCAGCCACCATGTCTCATTCAGGGTCTTCTTCCCAAACGAAGTCTGGTAATTTACTCAGCCCAGTGACTATACCCTAAGTCTGCTGAGATTTAGCAAGGAAGAATAGAAATCTGGTGGAAATGTCTCTCTCTCTCACTCATTCTTTCAACCTTGCTCCCCAACACTATTATAATTTTTTTCTGAAATTTTTAAGGATAAGTTACAAACATTCACATAGTCCAACTGTCAATTTCCTAAACAAGGATTTTTCTCTTCTATAAGCACAGTTTGCCAAAATTTAATATATGTTGATATAATAGTACTAGTTAACTTATAGACTTTATTCAAATTTTACCAACTGCCTTTTGTAGCCAAGGACAAAAGTTGTTTTCTGGCCCAGGATCTAAATTACAATTCTGTATTGTACTTACATGTTCTGTAAATCCTTTAGTTCTCTCCTTCCTCTCCCCTCCCCTCCCCTCCCCTCCCCTCCTCACCTTCCCTTCCTTACCTTTCCCTCTTTCCCCTCTTCTTCCTCCCCCTCCCCTCCCCTCTTTTCCTCCCCTCTCCCCTTCCCCTCTTTTTTTTTTTTTTTTTGCCTTACCTTGACATTTTTGAAGTGTGTCAGTCAGGTGACTGGTAGCATGCTCCTCATTTTGGGTTTGCTGATTTTCCTCACGATTAAATTCCGGCTGTGCATTTTGGGTGTGAAGACCATAGAAGTGATGCTGTGTCCTTCTCAGTGCAACATACATGGTGATGTTCACTTTGATCACTTGATTAAGGTGACATCTTCCAATTTTCTCCAATGGAAGGTTATTAGTAGTCTGTTTATGGTAAGTATCTTGTAGGAGGTGCACCGGGCAGCCTCAGGCAGGTGTACCGGGCAGCCTCAGGCAGGTGTGGCCTGCCGGGAGAGCCCCTGATTGGCATCCCTTCTTCCTCTGGTTTCAGAGTCTAACGGCCGCAGGGCTGTGAACAGAGGCTACGTCGTCAGCTTGCTCAGGCTACACCAGGACTGGCACCGCCAAGACACTGCCAATGCCTACGTGCTGATCCGCCGGGCACTGCTGCTCTGCCTCAGGCGCATTGCCAACCTCCGGTCTGGCAGGGAGGCCTTCCTGGCGGCCCAGGGCATGGAGAGCCTCTTCAGCTGCACCCAGGTAATTAGCCCTGGTTGCCTCTGCAGTGGGGTGACACCTGGATGGTTCCCGATGAACAGAGCTGTGAGAACCTCAGTACTTTTCCTGCGGCCTGCTATGGGCAGAGGTTCTGGATTCAGACCCTCATTCACTCGTTCACTCATGCACTGATGGATTCATTCATTCCATCACATGTGTAATAGCTACACTGTGCGGTGCAGGTGTCAAGAGTGTTCACATCCCAGCCCTCACACTTAGACTTGTGCAACTTTGAGATCAGGTTTCTCCTTTTTCAAAAAGAGGGAAATACTAAAACCTAGCTTGTGGCATGGCCTGAATACATTAATGTAGCGATTTCTTGTATTTAATGGAGTGCTTTCCGTGACTTGGCTGGTTTATGAGTGTGAGCGGTTACTGGAGTTATTAGCACTGTAGAATCCAGAGGTGAATATGTCAGGCAAGACCCCTGATCTTGTGAGGTAAACATTCTAGCAGGAGAGTCAGACACTAAGGAGGCAAAGAATTCAACGAGGAGGGTCATTTCATATCGCTCCCTGACACCAATCAAGTCAGGCCGTCCACGGTGACTCCCCCAGGCGGAGGGAGAACGTGTTCTGCTAAAGAGGTCAAGTCTTCTCTGAGCAGGTGCCCCCTAAGCTGAGACCTGAATTACTGAAAAAGCTGGTCATGCCAAGTTCAAGAGGAACAGCATCCCAGGCAAAATGGAGCACCTACAAGGGCTGGTACTGCTCAGTACCCCAGTGGGATATGTAGTCTCCAGTTTCCCAGATTTCAGCCCTAACAACAAAGTCCTTAAATGCACTTGCTTTAGGACTAATTTAAACACCATAGTGCAAGGCTCTGCGCACACTCTCTATGGAGGAGGTGAAGGCTTCCTGAATCTCTTCTCCCGGCCAAGGCAGCCCTTCTTGATGTGCATCAGCTCCCTGCTGTCTTCACATTAGCTCGTCTTCTCTGCACCCCCTTCCTCAGTCTCCTCGCTCCTCTCGGGACACCCTCCCCTTTTTCTCTACCTGCGCACGTCCGAGTCAGTGAAGCACTCAACGAGAGTGCTGTCCTCCAGCTGTGGTGTCTGTAGCCTTTTCCTCTTACAACAGCACCCCCCTCGCCCCGCGTCTGAACAATAACATCATCCTGGGCTGCAAACCAGTACCTGACTTTCCGTCCGCTACCACCCGTGGGTTCTCTCCATCAGCACGGCTTTCACAGCCTCTCCATCATGAACAAGCTGCACGGAAGATTCCATTTCTCTGCATGAAGCAGTACTTGGAATTTCTCCAAGTGTCACTATACTTTGTAAACTGTGTCCCCCAAATCTTGAGTGAACCGACCCCCCACTGCTGATGCCTAGCAGCCCCCGACACCAGCTCGTGCGTTCCAGCCAAGTCCTCTGCCCTCTGCCTCCTTTGCCTGTTTCTCTGCTCTGGGTTAGGAAGAATTAAAAGGAAAGAAGGAAAAAGGAAGAAGGAAGGAAAAGGAAGAAGAAGGAAAAAAGGAAGAAGACCGTGAGCCCAGAAATACATTATCTGTGAGAGGGAGAGGGTGCCAAAAGTAGCAAGAGAAGCACAGACATGATAGGGCCTATGAGCCTGGTAACAGGATATGTATAAAATATCTGTCTCCAGTCTCAGGCTTGATGTTGTTTCTCCTGGTGCAGTAGACTAATGTCTGGGTCCCCCAAATCCAGGTGCTGAATCCCTGCTGCCCAAAGTGATGGCATGGGGAGGTGGTGCCTTTGGGAGGGGTGGGGTCATGAGGGTGCAGCCCCCTGGGAATGGGACGTGTGCCCTTATTAAGAGAGCCGCCCGACAGCTCCCTGGTCCTTGCTGCCTGTGAGGACACAGACATCTGTGAACCAGGAGGCAGTGCTCCCCAGACGGGGAACCCACTGGAGCCTGAACCTAGACCTCCAGCCTCCAGAACGGTGAGAAACGAGTGTGGGGTGCCTACAGCCCTGGGTCTGTGCTGTCCTTCTAGAGCCCAGCGACAGAAACAGCCGCACCCCGCCCTGCAGGCCTGGCTCTCTGGCTGATCTTAATCCGTCACGTTAATCCCTGGAAACCGTACCTGCAACTCCAGCACTTCTGAGTGAGTTCTGAGTCTTTCTAGGGAATCATCACTGCCAAGAGTGGCGGGAGGAAGGTAGGAGTCTCCTGGGGCTGGCATAACAGGGCACCACAAGGGGTGCCTGGGTGGCTCAGTGGGTTAAAGCCTCTGCCTTCTGCTCAGGTCATGATCTCAGGGTCCTGGTATGGAGCCCCACAACGGGCTCTCTGCTCCGCGGGGAGCCTGTTTCCCCTTCTCCCTCTGCTTGCCTCTCTGCCTACTTGTGATCTCTCTCTCTCTCAAATAAATAAATAAAATCTTAAAAAACAAAACAAAACAAAAACAGGGTACCACAAACTGCAAAGGTTCATTCTCTCCCAGCCCTGGGGGCCGGAAGTCCTAAGTCAAGGTCACAGCAGGGCTGGTTCCCTCTGGAGCCAGGAAGGGGAACCTGCCTCGGGCTCCTTCGTAGATTCTGCGGGTGCCTCTGGGCCTGTCGGAGCGGCCCCTCATCTCTGCCTCCATCTTTGCAGGATGTTCTCCCCATGTGAGAGTCTGTGTCCAGATGTCCCTTTTTACAAGGACCACAGTCACATGGGACTAGGGCCCATCCTAATGGCCTCGTTTTAATGTTTTTCCTTTCATATATTTTTTAGAGTTTTTATTTCCATTCCAGTTAGTTAACATACAGTATAATATTGTTTTCAGGTGCACAATATAGTGATTCCACATTTCCATACTCACGTGCACTCCTTAATCCTCATTACCTGTTTTGCCAAACCCTCTGGTGACCAGCAGTTTGTCTCTACAGTTAGGAGTCTGGTTCTGCAAACAGGATTTTATTTTATTTTATTTTTTATTATTTTATTTTATTATTTTATTTTACTTTATTTTAAATTTAATTTTTTTATTTTTATTTTATTTTGTCTTATTTATTTTAAAAGATTTTATTTATTTAGAAAGAGTGAGAGAGAGAGAATCTCAAGCCGACTCCACCCTGAGTACAGGGCCCAATGTGGAGCTCAGTGCAGGGGCTCAATCTTACTACCCTGAGGTCATGACCTGAGCTGAAATTAAGAGTCGGATCCTTAATTGACTGAGCCACCCCTGTCCCTAGGCAAGCAGGATTCTACAACCAGTTTCTCAGCAGGTCAGTGAAGACCTCAGCTGTTCAGTAAATGAATTCGCAGCAAGCGCCCAGCCTCCAGTTTCTGCTGGGAGTGGACACAGGATGTGAGCAGAGGCCGAACCAGCCCTGTGTGCCAGGCTGCTCTAGCCTGTAGGGCCTCCAGCACCCGGGTGGGGTGCCGTGAGCCCAGCACCGCTATAGCTGTACTGGTTTGAGCTGCCCATCAGTCCTCCTCCTTCTGCCAGGGAAGGCACTGCATGCAGTCCTTGGATGGCCAACAAGGGAACCTGGGATCTCGTGATGTCATTTTGGTGGCTGTTTGCAAATTATAATGAGGATGATGGTGGTGATGCCCCTAATAGCGAAAGACGAGGAAGAAACAGAATCAGAGGGAGGAGGAGGAGAGGGAAGGGGTGGGGGAAGGAGAAAGGGGAGGGAGAAGAGGAGGGCAGAACTTTCTAGACCATGAAAAGAAATTCTGATTTTATTTCTATCAGGTTTGAAGCAGGGGAGTGACCTGATATGATGTATACTTTTTGTTTTTTTAATTGTAATAAAATTTGTACGATGTGAAGTTGGCCATCTTTGCCATTTTCAAGTGTACAGTTTGGTCATATTAAGTGCACCCACACTCTTGTATAACTGATCTCTAGAACTTTTCATTTTGCAAAACCGAAACTCTATACCCATTAAACTGATTTATGACCTTGAAGGACCATTCTGGCTGCCATTTGGACAGGGGGGCGTCCGAGGGCATGGGAGGAAGGAGGCAGGGGTGGGGGGGAGGCGGGGTGTTAGCTTGGGCAGAGAAGCGGATGGCTTTGGCTAGTTGGGGGAGAACTGGAACTTAAATCAAGGCTTTTTGGATTTTTCCACTAAAGTATCTCATTTTCTTATCATGAAAGTTATTACTAGGGCTCTGTGCTGAGTAGTGGTGGCCTTCTGGGATCTCCTTTTGCATTCTTAGGAGGTTTTATGAGCTTCGTTCGTGCTGCCCCCTGACATCTTGCTAGTGAACACTTACTGTGTAGCGTTGGACAGGCATTTGGCCTATTCTAACTCTCATTCACTCACACACCTCCTATGACAGAGGTTCTATTACTATCTCTGCTTTATACATGAGGGAACTACAGCACAGAGAGGTGTAGCAGCTTGCCAGGGTCATGCTGTTAGTGATCATGGACTGGGATTTGAATTCAGGTGGTCTTGCTCCAGGATCTGAGCTGAGTGCTATCCAGTAGCCCCCACCCCCTCTCCAGGCGGGCACCTTCCAAGACCCCCAGTCGATGCCTGAAACTGTAGAGAGTGCCAAACCCGCATCTGCTGTTTTTTTCCTATGCAATCGTGCCCATGATCAAATTTAGTTTATAGATTAGGCATAGCAAGAGATTACCACCACTAACAATTATAGAATAGTTATAGCATAATGCTATTATCAAAATTATGGGAATGTGTTCCCTCCCTCTCGAGATGCCTTACTGTGCTGTCCTCACCCTTTTTGTGAGGATATGAGATGATAAACTGCCTACATGACGGGATGAAGTGAGGCACCGGGACATAGCGTTAGGTGGTCGACCTTCTGATGATTCTGCAGAAGGAGCATCGTCTGCTTCCAAACTGTGCTTGACCGTGGGTACTGAAACCTGGGAAACACAAAACCGTGGATAAGGAGGAGCTACTTTCCTCTTGCTTGCTCATGTCTTGCAGAAGTAGTGTATTTATTATTCCAAAGCTAATTCAAAGATGTTAAGTGTGAATTGAATATGTTCAGCACTGTCATATTTCATCATCTTTTCCAAGTAGCAGGTGTATTATTGGAAGTGATGAGGAAAGTGAGCCAGAAATGTTCACCTTTGCCCCCAATTCTGAGACAGTTGTTCACAGGGATCCTATTTCTTGGGGTCTTGTCATCTTTGATGCACAGCCCAAGTGCCAACCCTGGGATAGCAGGAGGCTGAGAGCGAGGCCCCCTTAAATTTTGCAGCCGGAATGCCTCCCGTGCTCCACCTCCTGCCCTCCCACAGTACCTGTCCGTTAACACTAGGGAAACCTTGGCAGATGACTTTGGAAGCAAGGATCATTTTAAAATTTGTTAATGTTTTCCGTGGACTGTGTTTATTACACTGTTTCCTACCAACGTGATTTAGGCAGTCATTCACTAAAACCCAAATGCCTTGGTTTCTGTCGATTTCAATATCCTGTCTACCCCCCAAGTTCATGGTGTGGCCCAGCCTATCAGGACAGGTGAACTTGCCTCCATCCTTCCTCTCCCTTGGCACCTGCACCATCCCATGCACAGTAAAACACAGGATTATTGTCACATTCATCAATAACAATACCAGTGACCATCAGAGACACAATTGGCTTCCAAAATGCTGGTAATTTTGACAGTTCCTGGCTTGTCCTTGGGTCTGTGCTTCCTAAGAGTGAAGCTCGGAACCTGACCTGTGATGAGACATCTACCCCCCCTCCCTTCCTCCCCCAGGCTCAGTCCTCACTTTTTCCAATACTAATACTTTTCACTAAGCACTAGAAATCATTTGATGAGTCTCAGGGATGAGGTATCCTTGACTGATTCGTTTTCCACAGAGAATGTTTCCTGCTGTGGGTTCAGGACACCTGATGGGAAACTTCTGAGCACACAGAAGGGGAAATAGCATTCTTGATTATGTTAAAACATTCCTTGTTTGAACGTTGGGCCTACTTGTTTGTTTTTATTATTTAATCATTTGGATAGTTTGAATTCATGGCTCAAAGTTTGTTAAATTTTTTCTCCATGTTTTTTTACGTGGAGCTGCCTGTAATGTGGGCCTGGAGTTACCATGACTTTGGCGTCCTCATAGTCTCTCTTCCCTGGGACAGGTGCTCAGCATCCTCTGTGTCTACTGCTATGACTTGTTGGCCTTAGAGCTGGCTTGGAACCCCTTAGGAGTATCAGATTGGAAGCTCACACTTGTGAACTTTCTGTACGAAGTCAGCAGACAGAGCATTTACTAAGAGTCTGAAGAAAATGGCTCAGTTTTTGCCGAAGAGTTACCGACTTACTCCCAACCCTCTCTCTCAATTTAGTAAACTTGTTTTTGCATTTTCCAAAGTGTCTGAAAAGAAGGGTCTTGTCAGTTTCCATCAGTATCAAAATGTTGCATCTGCAAACCCAATTTTCCTTTGCTTTGGGTAGATACCAAGAGGGATCAACACTGTGGGCTCTGAGAACAGGCATGTTATTTAATTTAGGTACTTGGGATTCACTTAGTCTTTTTTTTATTTCATATTTTATCTTTTTCCTTTATGATTTTCTATTCAGATAATAGCTGAAAGAGAAGAGTAAGGCTTCCATCAATTTGGCTACTCATTCTCTAATTTAGGCAATAATTCATAATGACACTTGGATGGCTGAAGGAAGTTGCTCCCCCCCCCGGCTATCCTGGACAACGTCTCCCCTCAGCCACAGGATCCCCTAAAAGACTTTTAAGTCTATTTTCAGACAAAATTCCTTCCAATCACATATGAGCTGTGAAAAAGAAATAAAAATGTTTCAGATTATGCCCTGGGCCAAAGCAGATTCTACATTAGACACACTTCTCCATTAGAATATTCCACGTAGACCTTCTCCATTAAGGATGCTTACTGTCCATGTGTGTAAGTCATTACCTGAACTACTGATCTAACAAGGGCAACTTGTGTAAGGTGTCAGCGTCTCATAGGGTCTTCTCTTTGTTCAGAACTGCCTGGACGACAAAAGCTTAGAGCCCGTCATCTCCATCGTGATTCAGATCCTGAGGCAGTGTTATCCAAAGAGCCCGCTTCCCTTGGTCACATCCAGCAGCGTTTATGCCTTCCCAGTCCCCGGGAGCATCCCCTCCGCGCCTCTGTGTTTTCTAACTGAAGGTAAAGTTGGTGGGTAATGATGAGCTTTCCGGTGAGTTTTGCAGGTTGGCAATATTTCAGAGGGATGTAGATGAAAGTAGCATCAGTGCTTTTGCAAGCTAACCGTAAATGTCCAAGAAGCTAATTAGAGAAATGTATGAAAAAAGCAAGCTTTTCATAGACAGAATGAACAGGTACTAAGCTTACTTATTTTATTCTTAATTATTAACTGTTGCCACTTTGCCCGGTGGCAAAGTGTATTCTCAGTCCCATGACTGAGGCTCTCTACTGTACTGACTTGCTCTGGAATTAATTTGCCTTAAGGATGTACTTGGAATAAAGCTTTGGCTATTTACAACCCCGTGCTAGTCACATTAAATGCTTGAAAGTATGATTATTTAATCTCCGTGAAGATTTTGGTGTTGAAAGATTCTAATGCCTCCCTACCCTGCCCTCCTTTCACGGAACAGAATTCCCTTGGCCTCATCTTGCCGCAGTGGCACTGGATGCTTTCTGTGGTCTTTTGTTATAATGAAGTCCCTTCTTATCAAAACTAGGGAGTCAGTCAAGGCGCTAAAGTATAGTGAATTTTGCCTGTATGTGATCTTGAAACTTTGGCAGCGTTCACATAAATAGTTGTAAACTGGGTGGGGTAGCCCAGAATGGTATCATGTGTCGTGCACTCATTCTGCCTTCGACATGGGGCAGTTTAGACTTCGTGGGATAGTGTTCCCTGTGCCTCTGTGTGTATGATTTGCATGTGTAAGTATCAGAGTGTTGGGAGATGGTGCCCTTGATAATGAGCCCCTTATTTATGAGAAACAAGAGTATTAGACACTGTGTGGTGAGAACCCAAATCCGAGGCACAGGGGAAGCTGCATCCATTTTATCTCCTTTTCTCCATGCAGAGGATTTTGAAGAGGATGTTGACGAAGAAGTGGATAAAGATTCAGACTCCGAAGATATGAAAGAGCAAGTAGGTACAGCAGCCCTCACTTCCAGTGGTCTCCACATTCACATCTTCCAGAGGGAAACACCCCTCTCTCTGTCCAGCTATGACCAGTGCAACTTGTAAGGAGACACTTTGGTACTTCCACTCAGTGCCTGGCACACAGTGGTGCTCAATAAGTGACAGCTATGATGGTTGACTTCCGTCCTGGTAGGTCCTGAGCACCGTCTCATTGTAAAGTCAGAGGCCCTCCATTACCAAGGTGCTAGCATTCTGTCAGAAGGAGCTTTTTGACAGACCCTACAGGTCCGTATATGTAATTAGTGCGAATGACATTCAGGCAGAGACCATGCGACATTCCCTAGGAGACGTTCTCTGATAGGTCTGTGCTCAGGACTCCTGTGTTGCACACTTCCATTTACCTCCCAGTCTGTGCAAACTGTGTTCACTCAGGTACGTGATGGGACACACTGGCCAGCAGGGGAGTGGTGCTCTTTGGTCTCTGACCCATAATGACCCCTGTATATAGAGCAGAGGTCAGCAAACTTTCTGTAAAAGATCGGACTGTAGTTTAGGCTTTGTGGATCTACCGTCTTGGTCCCAATTGCTCAGCATCACTGTAATAGCACAGAAGCAACTATAGACAATAGGTAAGTGGTCGGGCTTGGCTACATTCCAGTAAAACTTTTCTTGACAAGAAACAGGTGATGGGACATAGTGTACTGACTGCAGTTCTGGAAAAGGACTGTTGTCATTTTTACTGGATAATTCTTTGCTGTGGGGGATTATCCTGTGCATTGTAGGATGGTCAGCAGGGTCCCTGGCTTCTCCTCACTAGATACCAGGTCCACCTACCCTTGGTTCCCCACTCCTCTGCAAGTCATGAACCAAAAATGTCTCTATGAATTGCCAAGTGTCTTTTGGTGAAGGTAGCGATGTCACTGTTCCAGATTAATAATAATGTATCTCTGAGTTAGAATTCTGTTTCTGTTGGTGGAGATGGACATGGACCAGCTCCTTCAAATTATAGCCCCTTAATTTTGTCATCTGCATAATAAGACTGACAAGTAAATGCTACTTTTTATAATGTTCCTGGAGATGAAACCTGAATTTAAAAGAAAATCTATCATCTATTTATTTGCCTGTCATCATCCATCCAACCAACCACCCATCCACCCACATCCACTTTTCCTTCCCTCCCTTCTTTTTTCCTTCCCTTCCCCTCCCTCCTACCTACCTATCTAGAGAGTTCTCTAGAGTTCTGAGTTCTCTATCATAAGATGGTAGCTGCAGACTTGGAGAGGCTATGGCTCGGCCTCTAGGTTAAGACTCTAGGTTAAGACTGTAACTAACTTTCCAGGGTTCTCAGGGTTTTGTTGATAAATGGAATCATTTCTGAAGTCATCAGTAGTAAATTGGATCTTTTCTGTGGCTTGGCAGCACAGGCCTATTGAGTACTCACTGAATTATTTGAATAATACCGTGCTGTGCTGATCATTCATCAGTGCCACTTTCCCTACCCTCTTCCTTGCTCTTTGATAACTGGGTGTCTGATGCAGAGTGTCAGTCGCCTCCTGTATCCGATGTGCAGGGACAAGCTGCATGCCAGTGCCTGACTCAGGCTGTGCAGGATGGAGAGTGTTCAGATGTTCTCCTTTTCCCCCACCGCGCTGCAGATGATGGTGGGTTGGGGAGGAGTGAAACCCAAAGAAATCAACAAATCCATCTGGGAAAGAAGCACAGGACAAACTGGTGAGGGCCTGGAAACTATTCATCAAAGCCTTTAAGCCAAAAGGAGAAGATGAGAAGTCACTGTGTGGGTGTGAGCTGTAGAGAAATGGGGCCCATCAGAATCAGGGCTTGATTCCGGGATGTTGCAAAAGACCAAGGGAACTGGTGCTCCAGCAAACTGATTTTCCTTCATGAACCCAGAAGATTTGCTGCAAGAAATGTGGGCAAGAAGCCAGGAATATTTGTTTCTGGTCATAGATCTGACCCAAGCTGTTAACTGATGGCCTTTTCATTTGAAAAGGCTTTAGTTAATAATTGGGCTCAGCTGTTGAGAAAGAATGATTAAAAGAACTTTTGTCTTGAGAATAGAAAGTTGAGTGCCTTTCTTTGAAAACTCAATGTCAGCATCAGAAAAGAGAAACCTACAAGAAGTACAGATCAGGTGTTGGCTATGTTTTTTTTTAAGATTAATATATATTTTTTATTCTTCATGAACACAACTGTTAGACTTGGACAAAATCTGAACAAAAGGAGGATAAACAGAGTGACCTCAAGCTTTCCTCTTCTTTGCTCCCTCTTTTCCTTCCTTTTTAGTTTTTTTTGTTTCTTGTAGGTACTTTCCTGGCCGTGATCCAAGGGAGGCAGCAGGCTAAGTTGCCAGGAATGGTTATATGATACAAAAGCAAACAAGGCATAGATTTTTTTTTATTTTATTTTTATTCTTTGCCCAAGGGGTACAGGTCTGTGAATCATCAGGCTTACATCTTTCACAGCATTCACCAAAGCACAGACCCTCTCCAATGTCCATAACCCATCCACCCTATCCCTACCCTCCCACCCCCCAGTAACCCTCAGTTTGTTTTGTGAGATTAGGAGTCTCTTATGGTTTGTCTCCTTCCCCATCCCATCTTGTTTCATTATTTTTCCCTCCCTACCCCCCACAACCCCCCACCCTGCCCCTCAAGTTCCTCATATCAGAGAGATCATATGATAATTGTCTTTCTCTGATTGACTTATTTCGCTCAGCATAATACCCTCCAGTTCCATCCATGTCGTTGCGAATGGCAAGATTTCGTTTCTTTTGATAGCTGCATAATATTCCATTGTATATATATACCACATCTTCTTTATCCATTCATCTGTTGATGGACATCTAGGTTCTTTCCATAGTTTGGCTATTGTGGACATTGCTGCTATAAACATTCGGGTGCACGTGCCCCTGAGGATCACTACCTTTGTGTCTTTAGGATAAATACCCAGTAGTGCGATTGCTGGGTCGTAGGGTAGCTCCATTTTCAACTTTTTGAGGAATCTCCATACTGTTTTCCAGAGTGGCTGCACCAGTTTGCATTCCCACCAACAGTGTAGGAGGGTTCCCCTTTCTCCGCAACCTCGCCAACATCTGTCATTTCCTGACTTGTTGATTTTAGCCATTCTGACTGGTGTAAGGTGGTATCTCGCTGTGGTTTTAATTTGTATTTCTCTGATGCCGAGTGATGTTGAGCACTTTCTCATGTGTCTGTTGGCCATTTGGATGTCTTCTTTGGAGAAATGTCTGTTCATGTCTTCTGCCCATTTCTTGACTGGGTTATTTGTTTTATGGGTGTTGAGTTTGAGAAGCTCTTTATAGATTTTGGATACTAGCCCTTTATCTGATATGTCATTTGCAAATATCTTCTCCCATTCTGTCAGTTGTCTTTTGGTTTTGTTGACTGTTTCCTTTGCTGTGCAAAAGCTTTTAATCTTGATGAAGTCCCAATAGTTCATTTTTGCCCTTGCTTCCCTTGCCTTTGGTGAGGTTCCTAGGAAGAAGTTGCTGCGGTTGAGGTCGAAGAGGTTGCTGCCTGTGTTCTCCTCGAGGATTTTGATGGATTCCTTTCTCACATTGAGGTCTTTTATCCATTTTGAGTCTATTTTTGTGTGTGGTGTCAGGAAATGATCCAGTTTCATTTTTCTGCATGTGGCTGACCAGTTTTCCCAACACCATTTGTTGAAGAGACTGTCTTTTTCCCACTGGACATTCTTTCCTGCTTTGTCGAAGATTAGTTGACCATAGAGTTGAGGGTCCATTTTTGGGTTCTCTATTCTGTTCCACTGGTCTATGTGTCTGTTTTTGTGCCAGTACCATACTGTCTTGATGATGACGGCTTTGTAATAGAGCTTGAAATCTGGAATTGTGATGCCGCCAACTTTGCTTTTTTTTTTCAACATTCCTTTGGCTATTCGGGGTCTTTTCTGGTTCCATATAAATTTTAGGATTATTTGTTCCATTTCTTTGAAGTAAATTGCTGGTATTTTGATGGGGATTGCATTAAATGTGTAGATTGCTCTAGGTAGCATAGACATTTTCACAATATTTATTCTACCCATCCATGAGCATGGAATGTTTTTCCACTTCTTTGTGTCTTCCTCAATTTCTTTCATGAGTACTTTATAGTTTTCTGAATACAGATTCTTTGCCTCTTTGGTTAGGTTTATTCCTAGGTATCTTATGGTTTTGGGTGCAATTGTAAATGGGATTGACTCTTTAATTTCTCTTTCTTCTGTTTTGTTGTTGGTATATAGAAATGCAACTGATTTCTGTGCATTGATTTTATATCCTGACACTTGACTGAATTCCTGTATGAGTGCTAGCAGTTTTGGAGTGGAGTCCTTTGGGTTTTCCACATGAAGTATCATATCATCTGCAAAGAGTGAGAGTTTGACCTCTTCCTTGCTGATTTGGATGCCTTTTATTTCTTTTTGTTGTCTGGTTGCTGAGGCTAGGACTTCTAGTACTATGTTGAATAGCAGTGGTGATAATGGACAGCCTTGCCGTGTTCCTGACTTTAGGGGAAAAGCTCTCAGTTTTTCTCCATTGAGAATGAAGGGCATAGATTTTTATCTTCAAAGAGTTTGCTGTCTAGTGAACTTGGAGATTGTCCCTCCCACAGTTCAAGTCACCATCTTTGAAAGGGTGATGAGCTCAAGCATATAAGGCTGGGGAAAGTCAATGATATCGGAAGGGTCCCACCTGAGGAAGAAGGACTAGAAAGCATGATCTGGATTAGATGGGTCCCAGAATCCTAAACAATGAAGTCTGTCTGGGTTGCTTTGAGGACACAGAAGCAGGCTCATCCCTGGATAAGTATAAATGGCATTTATAAGAAATACAGAAGGAGGGGAGAACCCACCTGAGTGCCTGGAGATTCAGAGACCGAGATACAAAACTTTGGGGACCAGAGATGATCTCTACTACAAATACTCCACTTCACTATTATACCGAGAAACCAACCACACATGATATGTAAATGAATGGATGTGGCTCTGTTCCAATAAAACTTTATTTACAAAAAGCCAACAGTTGTTTCCAGTCAACTCCTGCTCTCCAGTTAAGTAGGTCACCCAGCCCCGTGTAGAATGCATTTAGGCAGCAGCTCATGGATTACATGACCCCCCTCACTCCAGACACATCAGCCTTACTTGCTAGTGGTGCCAGGTTGGGTTTCCACTGGTACCACTGCGGGGCAAGGCTGACGCTGCAGCGAGGAGGATGGAGGCAAGCAGGAACTGATAGATAAAGCTGGGAAGGACAAGAATGATGGGATCTCCAGGCTAAGGAGTCCGGGCCTGGTGTGCACTGTATCTGAAAATACCATGAATTCATGAGATCAATTTTTTTTTTAATTTAAAATTTGGAGGAAAATTCCAGAAGAGGGACAGAGTGTTGCATTTTCTTCCCTCCCCCTACCCCAATTAGTCATATAAACATTTATTGTCTATATTTATTTGACTTAAAGAAGAACAGCCCAGGCCTTGAGGACTGCCAGGTTTTTCCATAGCTAACCAAATGTACTCCTAATACACGGGGTAGGTTTTCCTCCTCTACTTCATTAGGGAAGCTGGGTCCAGGAAAGACATGGAGAGATGAGAAGATCAGGCTGGTTGATTCCTGGTGTCCTTTCTGTGTAAGACTTTATAACCTTTAGATACCTCTGTATTTAACAGAGATGTTGGGAGGAGAGTAACCCTCCCCATTACACTACCACGAAGTGATGTCCTAGAAGTGAAAATAAAGGGTCAGGGATTATTCAGCCCCATGAAGAAAAGACTGGCAGTGATGGGTAAACATAAATAGATAATGGGGTAAAGTGCAGCAGGAGGTGACAAACCCCTTCCCGGGTCTGGAAGGCCCTGTCTGGTGCCTCCTTCTCAAAGGCTGACTCCTGTCATCTTCCTCCCGTCCTCTGTGCTGCACCATCTTCTTTCTGGAAGCCAACATCAACTGTTATGCTGGTGACTTTTTCCCCATCGTTCTAGTTAAAATGTCATCTCCTCTGCAAGGCAGTCTCAGCTCATGGGATCTAAGGATTTTATTTATTTGAGAGAGAGAGAGAGAGAGAGTGTGTGTGTGTGTGAGAGAGAGAGAGATCACAAGCAGGGGAAAGGGGTAGAGGGAGAAGCAGACTCCCCACTGAGCAGAGATCCTGATGTGGGGGGCTCTATCCCAAGACTGTGGGATCATGAACTGAGCCAAAGGAAGATGCCTAACTTACTGAGCCACCCAGGCACCCATCAGCTCACACAATCTAGACAGCTTCCCACAGGCCTGCCTCAGGCCACTGCCCCTTTCAATATATACATGGCATTTATCTCTGTTGGAAATGACCTTCTTCATTTTTTTGCTATCTTCCTTCTCTCCCCAGAAGGCAGATTTCACAGGAACATTGACCTTTGTCTGTTCCGTTATCACTGACTCTTCCGTACCCAGATTGGTACCTGCTCATAGTAGGTGCTCATTAAACATTTTTGAGAAGACTGAGGGACCTAAATGGGAAGGGGGATAGAAGAATAGGTGCAGTGATGATAATTCTGTTGATGATGGCGGTGGCAAGACACAGAATTCTTTCACATCACACTTTATTAATTTTATATAAATTAGTTATTTACAGTGAGGGCTGATAAATCCTGAGATGGATGTTGAGAAAATTTGTATATCTTCTTTCTTTTCATTAAAAACTATATAACCCGACATCTTAAATTCTCTTTTGTGTAGACTAGCACTATAGTTTGAAGTCAAGGAAACTGTGTCCCAAGATTCTGAAAATTCGCACATGTAGTAGCTTGTCTTGATGCTTCTCAGGGTGGCTGTCTTGACTGTAATGTGTATATATATATATATATATATATATATTTGGATATTATACATATGTTTGGATATTCCGTTGTAGGATGATGACTTGGAAACGGATGTGAACAAGCTGAGTTCCAAACCTGGTCTTGACCGACCTGAAGAGGAGCTGAGGCAGTACAAGGGGTTGTGTCTGGAGCTCTCCTGCAGCTTCGAGGTAGGCATATGCCATGGTTCTGCTCCCTGGTGACGCATGACGGGTTCTTTGCAGAACCCGAGAGGCCACGCAGGAGGTCTCCAGACGGAGAGCATTGCTTATCATTAGCAATTTGCTTCTGGGGGCTTTCTGAGAGTGAAGCAGAAGGCTAAGCAAAATACGAAAAAGGTGGCCGAGTGGGATGCATGCAAGGCGCTTGCAGCTGGACATCTGGCACCAAGATGGAAATAGGGTGACCGTACACATCGCCACCTATTGTCTGGGGGGCAAAGTGCCTTGTCCTCACGTCCTGAGAATGCACTGAAAATTCTCGATGATTTATCGTTCCCCTGCACAGTGGGAAGGTTGTGCTGGATGGCTTTCTGAAGGTGGCCAGTCTGATTCTAGGGTTTTTTGTGAGTTGAAACAAATTGAGAACCTTCCACCTGGTGATATAGTGGCTAGTTGCTGCTCCTACTACTGTTGCTGTTGTCAAGGTTTTATTTATTTATTATTATTATTTTTTAAAGATTTTATTTATTTATTTGACACAGAGAGAGGGATTACAAGTAGGCAGAGAGGCAGTCAGAGAGAGAAGAGAGAGGAGGAAGCAGGCTCCCTGCTGAGCAGAGAGCCCGATGCGGGCCTCGATCCCAGGACCCTGGGATCATGACCTGAGCCGAAGGCAGAGGCTTTAACCCACTGAGCCACCCAGGTGCCCTGTTGTCAAGGTTTTAGACCTGCCTTTGGATCTCTGTTATTTTCTTATGACTTAATATATCATGAATTTACCCACCTCTAAGGGTACCAGCTAAATCCCATGGGGAAGGGAGGCAGTATATTCTGTTTTACTCTGGAAAGCCGAAGGGGATCAGTAGGTAAAAATTTCAGGGAAGGAAATTTCAGTTCAGTGTAAGGAAGATTTTTTTTTTTAAACAATCAGAATGATCCTCAAATGAAAGGTGCTGCCTTGGGGTGTAATGAAAATAATGTAATGTAAATAAGTTTGTTCAACCAGGCTGTAACTCTTTAGAATGTTCCGGAGGACATTTGTGTGCTGTATAGAATAGTATTAGACCCAACCAATACCCCTTCCAAACATGAGTTTCTATGATTCTACCATTTATTTGATTCTTGAAACTTAGCCTTTTCTTGTCTGACATTGGAAAAAACTTCTTAATTCATAGGATTTACACTTAACTCTATGCCCGGGGAGTGAGGACAGAGGTCAAGTTGTATTTTCTACCAGGAAGGTAACACTGACATATTCTTTTCCATTTTAAACTTGAAGGAACTCGTGTCTAAACCTGGAGATGATTTGAACTTTGAAGAGACTCAGGATGCCAAGCACGATGACATTCCGACTGCGACCTCCCCAAAGCAGTATTGTTTAACTAAGGACCAAAGCTCCTGGGGGCAAGAAAGAGAAGACTTGGTCCAGACTTCTCTTCTGAGCATGGTGAAGATGGGGAGGTGCACCATGCATCCCGTCTCCAAAAGAGGCCCTGGGATGAACGCATACCAAAACATGCAATCAAATGGTCTTGGGATAGATTCTTCTGGAAAAGAAGTCCCTGACATTCAGGCTTTCCTCAAACAGGATGCTTGGGATATAGACATGATTTCCTGCCCAATGATGAGTGCCTCCCACTCCAGTTCCACGAGGCCTACAGAAACTGCTGAAGTAATAGATAAGCTTCTGCAGACACATCCCAAGCATATCCCCTTCCATGACCCCTATCTTTATATGGCCAAAGCCAGAAGAACCAGATCTGTGGCTGACTTCAAGAGGATGGCATTTCCTGACCTCTGGGGTCACCATCCCCCTCCCTCTGCTCAGTCAATGCTGGAGCGCAAATGTGGAGTCCAAAGGTGATGGTGGTACTGATTTGGAAGCTGTATTTTTTTTCTCTTTAATATTTTAATAGGCAGAATGGTTTGTGTAGAGAGTTCTGCCATCTTGGGAAAAGTGAGAATCAGTCAGAGCATGTTCGAATCCTTTGGGAAGCTTTTGCCAAACCCAGATTCTTGCCTCCCTCCCTGGACATGTCAGAAACAAGTGTGGGATAGCGGCAGGCAGGTGTTGCCAGGACAAGAATCCCTTCGGTGATTCTAATGCAACCCTGGATCCTAGAATGCATTGCAGATCATAACAGGGAAAGACAACCCGGTTTGTCCAAATACTGGGATCATTCCTCAAAGGAAAGTTCTCAGAAAAAAAAAAAAACAGTGCAGATTATTTGGGATTTTTTTTTTATTCACTGTAAATTGGTATCTGATCTCCTGTTGATGAAAGGAGGTGGTGTACCCCCATCTCACATTCTCAACCTTATAAAACCTGACTTGGCTGGGAGATGTAGTTCTGCTATATCCACTGAAAATTGTAAGGAAAATATGCATTCTCTAGGATAGAGACATTAGGTGGTGGCTTATTCCCAGAATGATGGAAAGGGATCTTTGCCTTTGGATCAACAGAGTCCGATTAAAATGTAAATGGCTAAAGCCAAGGAAAAATGATTTTCCCTGGAAAACAAACAAACATTGAATATGCATATGCTAAGTCAATGGAGCCAAGCGTGCATACCAGAAAGTTTCATGAACTTATTTTCCATTTCGTCAGCAAATTAATGGTGGATTCTGAGAGTTGCTCTAGCTTAGGCTCCTGCTGATGTCTCTGACCTTCCCCTTTGCAAGTTATCTGCCATGCTCAAGTTCCTGAGAGACATGGCATAGAGGCTGGCCCAGCAACCCCCCCCCCAACAGAACATCTCCCCTTGAGTCCAGGCCTCATGTCTACCTCCCCTCTTCTTCTCTCACACCACCCAAAATACATGGCTTAGAAATCCAAGCCCATGACCCCTTGGGCTTCCTTCTGTCCACTTACTTAAACTTCTTGAATATGGGTGTTTCTCAGACAGAAGATTGACCTTAGTTTTCTGGGAATGACAGAACCCAAGAAATATAAATGACCCAAGAGACCTGAAGCCTCACAGGCCTTGAGGATGCTAACAGTCACCAATCCTAAAGTCTCCCTCAGAAATTGTCTCTGTGCAAAGGACCCTGTTACTCTCACAACCAAAACCCTTTGGAGTCTATTAGTCCAAATGCTCTTGAAAAAAATCCCCCTTCAAGTCAAGAATCCTCTAACTAAACTCTGGAATCAGTCCATCCTACATTCCTACTGCTCAGTGTAGTTTCATTTTTTGATAAAGGAAAAAAAGGAAGGAGAGGCAGTGCTTTAGCCTCAGGTTGGGGCATTATTAATTTTTTTCTTTCATAATTCTCCGATGACTCTGTTTCCAATGTTTCCAATTTTCCTTTCCAGGATCAAGATATTTGAGGATGTCCGGAGGCTCATCGAGCCAAGTGATGTTATAAATAAAGTTGTCTTCAGTTTAGATGAGCCTTGGTAGGTGGTCTTGAGCATCAGTGGAATGTGGAAGATGGGGGTGGAGCATGGAATATCCTCTTAACGACACAAGGACGAGCGTGTTTTATGTTAGTAATCCATCCCTTCTCCCCGAAACACGATCAGAATTCATGTTGGAGAAGCTGTGAGAAAAAGCTTATCTTGAAGAAATGTCAGGCTATGCCCAAGAATAGCAGTAATGCATGTGTTCACATGTTTCCTATTTCATTACAGGCCTTTGCAAGACACCGCTTCCGACTGCTTGCGGTTCTCCTCCAAGTTTGAGTCAGGAAATCTTCGCAAAGCCATCCAAGTGCGTGAGTAAGTAAGAAAACCCGCAAAGGTAGCTCCTGGCAGCTTAAGGGAGCAGGTGGGGCCGCCCTTCTCCCTATTCTCTGTACAGCGGTCTCACGTTGGTCGTTTGAAAGCAGTCATGGTGGGAGTGTTCATACCCCCGGGGAGCTGGCAAACACTGCACAGGAGGGTTTTCCTCTCATCCCTTGCTAAACATTTACGGGCTCACCACTAGGGGGCTCACTAGCTGATGTCGCTGCGAGGTGGCAACTAGAGGTGAAGGTTATGAATACACCTGTATTCCAAATAATGGCTCCATCCTTGGGTTTGGGAGTCCTTTGACTGGTATGTTTGGGATGATGCCGGGGCTGGTTCTGTTGACACAGCAGGGTATGTGGGCTCCCCTGGTCCTACACATTTTCACATCTGTTGCTCTCATAGCTGTGAACGTAGGTGGCAAGAACACTGGGCTCCGCATGGAGAGGTGTGTTACTCTTCCTTCAAGGGCATGTGTAGTGGTGTGCCTCTCTGCCACGGTCTCTCAGTGAGCTCTTATTTCTAGACAAGTACTTCACAGGCAAGGACGTCCAGGACTGCACAAACTATAAAGGGGAGAGGACATAAAACAGAAATTTTCAGTGCAGAAGAGATGGCTGTGGTTTCAGTCTTCCCTCGATACCAGTGCGGACTCTCTTTGTCATATGCCAGAAATCAGGATTTGTCACCCATTTTCTGTGGGTGAACTCCCGAAGACAGCAGTCTGGGACAGTTAATGGTGTGTGGGGCCACCTCACGCATTTCCTACCAGAAGACTTCAAGCAGTTACCTGACTCGACTCTGTGCCTTTTTTTCCTCACCCAGAAAATGGACACAGTGATGGCATCCTCATCATAGGGATTTTTTTAATGAGAGTTAACTAAAAACATGTCTCGCTCTCAGAATAGCGCCCAGCCCACTCAGTCAGCATGAGCCCGTCTTCAGGGCTGCATATTTGCCCTAGCCAGAGCACGGAACTTCAGCTAGATCAGCCTGTTTTATAGCTATCTTAGGAGTCCTTTTTGAAATTTTTCTTTTTTGGAGGGGGAGGGCAGGTGAGCGTGATCCTTCTCCATTTGTTTGTTTTGTACATGAAATATTTCAAGGAAGCCCGACATACAAAACAAGTACAAGCTGAGCTATGTGGGCTAAAGAAGGGAAAGGCAGTTCTGTTAACATTCCTTCTCAGCCTTCTTTTCTTTCTGGTGCCAGCTCAGCGTCTACGTCTTGTGATGGTGCTTGGCTTTCATTACTCCATTTCTCTATATATCATGCTTAGAGGATCCGGGACAGAAAACCTAAGCTGGCGTCTCCTGGGGGTGGGTGGGTGGTGGCAGACAGTGGTCAGTCCATGATGTGTCTGCCCTTCTGGCCTTGCTCTGGTCTCTCTCCAGATATCTGCCTTTTCCAGAGTTTAGAACACTAAACCAATTAGTTATGGTCTGGGTAACGGAGTCAGAGGACAGAAAACAAACCTATGTACAGGCAAGGGGTTTTGATGATCAGTTTTTGGAGAGGATGGTGGGCATAGCTGATCATTTGAGGGCTCTAGCCATTTTGGACTTGTCCTTATGAGCATCACTCAGTGGATTATGCTTCATTCGTTGTATGTTGGGCTCAGTGGTTCTAGGGAAGTGCTTAGAGTGAGAGTGCGAACAGTGTGTCTCGATCCGGGAGCTCTGCTCCACTCTGATACGCTTCCTGCAAAGCTCCCTCCCCCTTCCAGAAATCTCCCTGTACCACTTCTCAGGGGTCCAGAGTGGCAGAGTGTGAACAGATCAGGGCAAATACATTACCCTTTCTAGAGGAGGAACTCAGAGAACATGGCAAGGGGATGGAGCAATCATATATTTGATTGAAGTCAAAACTGCATTGTTAATATTGTTGCTACAACTCAAAAATGATTAGCTTTGCAGATAGTAACTGAGAGGGGACACATAAAAGTCTCCTGGGGCACTAGAAATGTCCTATATCTTGATCTGGGTAATTGCCAAATAGGAGTGTCCAGAAGAATTTATTGAAATTCATTGAGTTGTACACTTAAAATGGGTGCACTTTACTGCATGTAAGTTAAATCAATTCAAGTCAATGAAAAAGGGACCATATGCGCACACAACTTCTGCATTGCTAGCCTCATTCATGTTTGCTGCTTTACTGGGGGCTTACCTGTATGATACCACTTCATCTTTACAAACAGCACTAAAAGTTTAGGCACTATTTTCATTTTCCATACGAGCAGACCGAGCCTCAAAAGTAATGTACAGCATCAAATAGGAATGACCTACGTAACCAGATGTGATTGAATTTTCTCTGGGACAGAGAACACTTGCATTTTTCTTGCCAGAGAGTTTAATTATTAATTTATTAAATCACAGTTTAATAAAAAGATATGCTGTGGTTGTGTGACTGATTCTCCTGACACCAAGAACCTGTTCCCCTCTGCCCACATCTCTCTAGCCCGGGTGTCTAATTTTGTGAGATGAGCCCAATCACTGTAACTTACCAGCCCGCTGAGAGCCCGGGTCTTGGATTTGCCCTCTGGAAACTGAGATGTGTGGCTTCTCAGTGTTGGATGTTCCCTTAAAGACTTGTAGCCCTCCAGTCTCACTTCTGACTTTGCAGGCGAGAGTACGACCTGCTGGTGAACACTGACGTGAACAGCCGCCAGCACCAGCAGTGGTTTTACTTCCAGGTGAGCGGCATGAGCGCGGCCGTCCCTTACCGCTTCAACATCATCAACTGTGAGAAGCCCAACAGCCAGTTTAATTACGGTATGAGCTCTTGGGCTAACGCCCAAGATCTTCCAGACCTTTTAGAAGTTCTAGAAGCTAGACCTTCTGGCTAACATTAGGAATGGTGCCCCTCTCGGATTGATTGGCTTATTACTGGAAGCTCTTTTTGGGTTCCCAGAGGGTTCGAAGTTGGGCAGGATGTTTCTCGGTCACCACACAGGGCAAGATGGTGGCCAACCTGTGGCAGACTGCCCCCATGGAAGGCAAGCTGGAAGTCCTCACTCTGCAGTGGAATGTTAATACCATGCCTGCCATTCCACTACTTCCTGACTGCCTTGCCCCACCTTGAACTTTTGGAGGGGAACCTCCTTGAGAACCTCTCATTTATTCCTTCTCTTCATCAAATCCCACAGCAGCAAGTATATTGACCTATTTGTCCCAGAGAGGAAAACAGTGCAATCCAATTGGATGACACTGATTTGCACTCTCAGAAAATAAGGGGGAAGTTCAAATTCTCCTGAATACCTGTGGCCATTTTGGAGGAGAAATTCAAGAGACAAAGTAACTGGCAGCCCACATTTACTTTGAATGTTTCCAGAAATGGAAAATTATTGTTGGATCATATACTAATGTATTGAGTGGCTTTGAGGAAGGAATAAATATTCCTGTACCTGTAGGTCTGAGCACAGGGGGCTGCCTCTATTTCATACTGACTAAATAGATTCTTGCTGGTGTAGAAAGGGAAAATATGAACCCTGAGTCTTATATTTGCTCCATGTGGCTGCTGTAGCAAATTGTCACAAACTCGGTGACTTAAAGCAAGACAGATTTACTCTACCGTCTGCAAGTCCAAAATCAGTTTCACCAGGCTACAGTGAAGATGCTAGGAGGGCCATGCCCACTGGAGCAGCTACAGGATTTTCTTTGTTTGGTATTTTTTTCCCCAGTGTTTAGAGGGATGTTCCTTGCATCCCTTGGCTCATGGCCCCTTCTTCCATCTTCAAAGCCAGGTGTGTATCATCTCTCAATCTCCCTCTGCCTCAGTCACATTGCTTCTCCCGTGCAGTCAAACTTCCCTCTGCCTCTCTCCCAAAAGGACATAAATGGTTGCATTTAGGGCCCACCAGGATAATCTCTCCATCTCAGAATCCTTAATTTAATTAATCTATGAAATCCCTTCTGCCATATAAGGCACCATTCACAGGTTCTAGAGGTTAGGAACTGGATATCTTGAAGGGCCGTGATTCAGCCCATCACAGCTCTCGTTCCCTTTTCTCTTTCCCCAGAGATTAATACTTTATTTTATTTTATTATGTTTTTTATGATGTGGGGTGTAGGGGCAGAAGGAGAGGGAATAGGGAAAGAGACAATCTTAAGCAGGCTCCACGATGCCTGACGCTCGATCTCATGATCATGAGATCATGACCTGAGCTGAAATCAAGAGTCCTGATGCACTTAACTGCCTGAGCCCCCAGGTGCCCCTCCCCAGTGATTAATCCTGACTTCATTCTGTGCAGGGATGCAGCCGACTCTGTATTCTGTGAAGGAGGCTCTTCTTGGCAGACCCACCTGGATACGGATGGGCTATGAAATCTGTTATTACAAGTAAGTTAGAGTGTTGCTGGCTTCCTTTTGTCTGCTCTTTCATTCTTTCTTGGTTTCCTGCTCTTCTGGATTGACCTGAGAAACCTCAGCCCTCAGTCCGTGTCCCAGTGGCAGATGCCCTGCCCTTCAGAGGCTCAAGCGTGTTAAATGATGCCCACCGTGGAACCTAAGAGGAGAAGTCACCTGTCCTCACTTCAACACACTGAAACCCTTAGACCTTGTGATTGGATGTTAGAACTTGTACGGACACAGCCTGCAAACTCATCGTTTGTTAAGCCTCCATTCTTGACTTCTTTCAGTGTAGCCCAGTGAACAAAAAATCTGAGATGTTCTGGCCTATTCTTATTCATCCTATGCTTCAGTTTTCCAAAGCAGGGGGGAGCAGGTATGTGACAGGTGCACTTAAGTGACTATTCCTCCACAGCAAGGTGATTTTTTTGGAAAAAAAAAAAGAGGGAGCATTTCCAGAGTTCATCTTCATCCCTTGATCAGTAGCCAGTTTCNGGAGATGTTCTGGCCTATTCTTATTCATCCTGTGCTTCAGTTTTCCAAAGCAGGGGGGAGCAGGTATGTTGCAGGTGCACTTAAGTGACTATTCCTCCACAGCAAGGTGATTTTTTTGGAAAAAAAAAAAAGAGGGAGCATTTCCAGAGTTCATCTTCATCCCTTGATCAGTAGCCAGTTTCATCAATTTATTCTGTGATGTAGATGAAATCTAAATTATCCCTATCTTTTGATAAAAGAAATGGATCCCCAACCCATGAATTGCTCATTTGTGCATTTTCTTTTGATGGAAAATAAGATAAAAATTCATAAGAAAGAAAAAGGACAGGAACTGTTAGGGTGGGCAGGAAATACGTCATTAATTATTAGCTCGTTGCTAGTTTCTTATAAAAACTGATAGGCTGGTACTTGTTTTATTGGCTAAAGCAAGTTGTATCTCTTTCTGATATTACAGGAGGGCCCTGAGAATAGTATTATCAGACATTCTAGAATTTAGGATTATTGTTAATATCAAAAAGAAAGAGAATATATACTCTCCTGCCTTTTGGCTGTTGAGACTGAGGACAGGAACACTGATACAGCAACACAATTCCTGACCTTCCCTGTCTATCAGACACAAAGGCAAAAATCACCATAGAGATAAGCACTGTCTACAAAACACAGAGCTGGGCTGACTTACAGTTTGTAATAAAAGAGTTGGCAGTCTTCAGTCCTTGATGTATTAGGATATGGACCTGGGTGGTATTTTCATTATATTCTTTAGAACAATAGCAAAATATTACGATTTTGTTGGTTTTCCATTCACCTGTAGGGCAATTTCTCTCTGCCCTCCGTATCTAGACACTCAGTGTCTTTTCATGTTCCATAGAGATTTAGACTAAAAACGGTCTCAAAGTGGTAGAAGCCAACAACTGCAGGGAAAAACAGCGAAAGCCTTAATTTTGAACCTTGGTGTGTCCTGTGAAAATAGTAACTCTAAATAAACATCAAAGACCCAGCCGGCTGCCTGCTTGGATCTGGAGCTTAGTAAGAGATTGGACAAACATGGCATTCAGTATTCTCTGCTGGGGGAGTAGAACTCTCCCTGCAGGCTCTTCCTCTGAGAGGTGGGGAGCAAGGAGCAGGCTTGCAGGGGGCTAAGGACCTGCCCGAAAGAGAAGGAAGAAAGAAGCCCCACATCCAAAAAACAGCCTTGGCCTCAGGAAAGCCAAAGGTAATGTTAATAGCTGTTAGATTCATTAACAAGACAATTGTTATGTGATTAAAGAGCAACAGAGGGGTAACATGAAAACCATGAATGTGTAATGTAATTCATTTTTCATATTGCAGTCATGAATACAACAGAGATGAATGGATAAGATTGCTACATTGTAACGTAGTTTGTTTTACAATTATTCACTGCATTATGTTAACATATTTCTAATAATGTGATTTAACAACAGGATAGATGTGTGTGTCTCTATTTAACCATAGCTCCCTACTCTCAAATGCCTTAAATTGTAGAACATATCTCTCCCTTTTTACCCATCACAGTCTTTGAGTTGATTTGCTCTAGAAGATCTGTTTGGTTTACCCCTGCCTTTGTTCTCTCCAGTGTATTAATTTGAGAGAGGTTTACATCCTTATTTCTCTGTCTCCAGCACATCATCAGGAACTCAGAAGTTCTGTATCTGTTGTGCTGTAAAGTTCCCAGATTTAGTGCCACGCTCTAAAGGGGGCGCCAGGGTGCTCATCGTGCCTGAGTACATACGCTGAATGGCTGATGAGGAAAAGACAGAGGGATGGGATATTCATTTCCTTCAAAAAGAGACTACAGTGGTGATCAGTTAAGGATATGGGCTGACAGCTTCGTGGGTCTGATTGTCATCAGTTAGAAAGCGGTCTCCTACCTGTTTTGATAAGATAGAGTCATGCGTATCCTTCTAGTATAGATTTGTTCATAAATTATTTTAATCAGTTACATGGACATTATTATACAAATATATTTTGTACATTGGAAGACATGCAATGAGTTAAAGTTATCAGTGCTAAGAAAAAGATGGAACAATGAAAAATTAAAATATCTACCCAGTTGTTACATTTTTATTCTATTGATAATTCAGGGCTTACTGTACCCTTGGGGGTTCCTATGAAAAATACAGTTGTCAGTAGCCTTTTGCGTAATTTTGAAAGATCTCATTAGCCAGATTGAATTTGCCAGAAGATTTAAGAACTAGTGTAGAAAGTAGAAAATAGGCCATGTCCATCCTTATATTTTTGGGGGGTCCTTAGTGCTTGAAATTTAATATTACTATCAATCTGGCTTCTAAGCAGAAACAATAACAAAAAAAACAACTAATGGTCTATATCGTGAGGTTTAGTTTAATTTAGGAAGTATAGTCTATCAATCCACTAAAGTAGGCTTTTGCTAACTTAACTACCTTGCCAGAAGTTAAAAGCAAAAGAATGAGTAAGGTGCGGAGCTCTTCCCATACAGCGATCGATACTCAACTTCCAGACCCATGAAAACCAGAGACGTATAATGCAATGCGTTGTTCATATCCCAGCTCTGGAACCCAGCAGAGAGGAATGGATAAGATCGCTCTACTTAAGTTTGCTATATAATTAGGCATCACGTCAGGCTGACTTGGCTAGCATAAGGACAGCAGTGTCAACCCCTATATTACACCTAGAGACAGCCGAATTTCTTCCTTAGTACCTGGAACATATTACGTTTGAGGAAAAATTCTAATATTTTCTCCTGTGTGCAGTTGCCCGTCTTGCCCCTCCCCCGGAATCCCCTCTCCTCCTCCCTCCCATCCTCCTCTCCCACCCACCTTGCAGACCATAGGCCAGAAAGTAAAAGGGATCCTCAGGAGGGAAGGACCTAAATGAGCAGACTCCTTTTTCCATGCCTCTCATAAAAGTAAGCAAGGACAGTTTCAGTTCCTGCTTTATTTGCTTCCCCGTGCCTGCTTCTCCCTGCAACGTACACAGCCTCGCACGTTTCCGAATCCTTCCCCAGCTCCGGTCTAAAGTAATTTGGCTGCTGAAGGGCAGAGGGAGGGAAGCCACGCACTCGGAGTGGCCATGTAATACACAACGGCTGATCTCTTCTGACATTTATCTCCACTCGTGAGAGGAGACGGAACAGCTCACTCATGAAGATGAATGTCGTACATGAGCTGTGCCATCATGCATCCTTCCGAGGGATCTCAGGAGGGAGATTTGGCATTGTGTGGAGTATTAGTAACACTGCAGACACGGGGAAGCCTGGTGGCGGGGCTGCTCTGCCTTATTAGACCCTGTTAAGTGAAATGATGTGCCCTTGTTAAACAGAGCTGGGTCATTATAAGATGATCTACTTCACTCTCTATCTTGCCTTTTGCTTATTTCATGCACCCACAGGGGGGAAAAATGACTTCCCAGCATATTTTTAAGTGCAAATGGAAATAGATTGAGTTCATAACTATGCATTTGTGTACTTTGCTCCTTGCTTCATTGAAGGCCTTATGATTATAAAAGTGTAGATTGGTCCGAAGACAAATGGTTCAGGGAATGGAAAAGTGAAGGGGGGAGCCTTTTAACTGGAAGAGCTGGCTCTACCCAACCCTGGGTCATCTTTGACCCAACATGACCTATCTAGGATCCAGCAAATCTGACAATGCCCTTGATTTTCCCCAGGCTCCTCCTCCATCTCCAAGAGCAGATCAAGGAGAGAAAGTTCTTGGAATCAAACTTCCACCACTTCTCATCATTTGTGTGACTGTGGGTAGATTATTCCAGCCTCAACGTCTGATTCCTTATCTGTAAAATGGAGACAATAATGGAATAAGGAAATGAGGAAAAGCAGGTGGAAAGTTGAGCACCGTGTCTGGGGCACAGTAGATGTTCAGTGAATGTCAGCAATCATCCGTAGCTAGTAGAAACTTCTTAGTGGCACCAGTGACATAAAGACTCAGTGAAATGTTTCATTTTCATGAGTTCTCCTCTGTTTTGTGTTATATTCCTCCTGTTACTTTAGACTTTTAAGTTTATAACCAGCCCCGATTTGTAAAGACCAAAACTTCACATTCTTACTGGCTGAATTGGGCCAAAAGACTTCTTGTCATCTTACCCATTTCCAGGAGACAGGTGATATAATAGAAGAGGTCTTGGTTTTGGAGTCAGCCCACTCGTGGAGTTAAATTCTGCTTGCTGTGCTTTCTGTGTGGAGTTGCTCGAGACGCTTCACATCCGTGAACCTCAATTTCCCCATCTGTAGAGTGTGTACAGTAATGCTTATCCTTTAAAAGATGCCAGTGGGATTAGAGGTTGGAGTACTTTTGGTGTTCTAGTTACTACTCACGGAGTCCATTTATTCTGCAAACTTTAACTGAACAGCTGCTAAGTCCAGCTCCTGTGCCAAGCATGAAAATATACAAGCAAAGAAGCATGACCGCTGTCGTAAAGGGTTAGCACTGAGGGAGAGACGGACTGTGGTAAGAACTATGGAAAAGAGCAGATATCAGGGAAAGCTTCCTGGAAGAGGAAACCCTTGGGTGGAGGCTTGAAGGCAGAAGGAGTTGTCTGAGTGAAGTAGAAGGAAAGGGTTTCCTGTATAACGGAAGAACAGGGGACCCACTTAAAATATAAAGGATGAATGTTACTTCCTCGCAAACACCCCTCAGCATGTTCACATCATGATGGGAAACAAAAATAACTTTACCGTGCACAAATTGAATTGTTGCAAGTGAAGGGCTTCACTTTAGAGATTTATAGAACATTTCACTTTGAAGAAGGTGGTCTTGGGAAAGCGTCAAGGTCCCCGAAGAGGAGAGTTTTTGCTATTGGTAGAGTCATCTGGATTTTCCTGCACCCCATGCATGGCCCCCAGGAGACTCCAGTGGGGAAGCCTGACATTTGCTCTAGGCTCAGCTAGAGTTTCGATCCCAGACTAAGGTTGTCATGGACCCTTCTTTCGCAGAACCTCATCATAAATGAGGTGATACCCATTTTTAAATCCCAGCAGTGCAACCATCCTGGGGAGCGCTGGCTCACCAGTGAGGAATATGTATGTATGTATGTATTTGTTTATTTAATAGAGTTTATTTATTTTTGCAAGAGAGAAAGAAAGAGAGTGAGCATGAATTGGGGGGAGAGGGAGAAGCAGACTCCACAGACAGCAGGGAGCCTGATGTGGGACTCAGTTCTGGGACCCTGGGATCATGACCTGAGCCCAAGGCAGAGCTTAAGTGACCGAGCCACTCAGGCGCCCCAGTGAGGAGCTTTTGGTCTTGCCCACAAGATTCTTGCCCACCAAGCTTTAGAGTGTGAGTGTGTGTGAGTGTGTGTGTGTGTGTGTGTGTGTGTGTGTTGGGGCTGTGAGAAGGTGGATTTCATACAACCAAAATGGCCATTCGAATTCCTTACGCTTCCCTTAAATCACTAGAACGTAGGTACAGAGAAGTTCAAAAACTAAGAATCCTTTATTTTATTTTAGCTCTTCCCTCCCTGGAGTCCAGGTTTGATTTGAATGGTAGGAAGAGCCTAGTGATGTGGATTTCACATTTTTGCTTTCTCTTCCGTTCGTGCTCACTCTGATGGCTGCTGGGGTGAGGCTGAATTTGCTTACAGTGAATATCCCTGTGATGTGACTTCAGTGTGCCTAATGGTACAGTGGGAAGTGGACCAGGAAGCATGGTTCATGTCAAAGGAGACCACCCCCACTGGCCCTCAGGGGAATCTTTTATACACAAAGCAAGATGCAGTCTCTGTGTCCACTCTTTGTGGGTGAAGAAATTGGGGATGGAGAGGAACTAGGTGTTACGTTGCCACCTGCCTTTACCTTCATGAAATATGCATATATGGGGTGTGTGCACAGGTGTGTGCTTACACGCGTGTGCTGGTAGGTGAAGTGCTCTTCCACATTTTGGTTGGGGGTCAACATCTTGACCATTCGACTGGCTGATTTCCTGTCCCATGCGTCGTCAGCATAGAGAGGTGTAATTGACCAGTTCCCGTCCTTCAGGTAGGTGTCAACTGGGTGAGCATTTGCCGGGGAGTCTTTGATGGGTGAAAAAGGAAGGAAAATAAAAGGTAGAGAATATGTGCCTTGTATACTTTCTGAGCTACCACCTGTTTCTTGACATACTTTCTAATAACCAGAGCCTTAGCTCTGAAGGAAGTGCAGAACTTTGGGGAAATATGGAGAAAGGAGACCCAACTGGTTATCAAGAGCCAGATGGCGCCACAGGTGAATATACCTTTTTGAAGTTGCTGGTGCTGGAGTCACAAAGGAAATGGGTCCTCTTCATGTGATCTAAAAAGTGACAGGGAGAATCACTTGGGGCTTACATCGTTAGGGGGTATCCTTCTCTCCCTAGAATGACCAGGGCCCCATGGTGCTGTGTTGGCAGAAGCTGAGGCAAGAGAAATGTGTCAGGCCATCATTTGTGGGACTGCCATTTCTAGGTGTATTAATATTGAAAACTTACAAAACCATAAGAAACAAGACAGTATGTTTTCTGTTTCTTCCTTTATTGCTTGCCTGATTTTTTAATTTAATTTTTTTTGGTTTTTGCTTTGGTGGGGGGCAGGTGGCATGTAGGTAGCAAAAAGGCAGAAAAGAATAATCTGTATTTTTTTTTCATTTTGCAAGAACAGAAATTCATTACCTGCTATTTCTTCCCTCTCCCCACCCTTTCCCCAATAAAACCCCAAAGCACCATGGACAAGTAAGCCTACACTGTAAATGTTCAAAGGTGGAATTACATCTTTTGGTGTCCGGGTGTATTTTGCATCATAAAGCAGTCTTGATGATAACATTTCTCAGGAAAGCCCGCACAGCTGCCTCTTCATCAACAGGCAAGGCGCGGGCATAACTGGCAGCGTGTGGGGAAAATATTGCTCGGAATGTACTTCTGGGTGCAATTTACTTTGATACTGTTCTCTGAAGTATCAAAATTGGTTCTTCATCTTTGACAAAGGAAAATGTGCACTCCGAAGCTCTAAGAAGCTGAACCACATTTAGGGTGACAAATGTATTCCTTTGGGAAGCAAGTATTGTACAGTGGAATGAGCAAAGGCTTCACCTTCACCGACAGACAGATCTGGGTTCAAGTCCCATCCCGACCGCGTTCGAGCCTTGCAACCTTTGACCAATGAATTTTCCTAAGCTTTTGTTTTTTTATGCACACGCTGGGTTGTTGCAATGATGACGTAAGGTGACATGTGTTAAGTGTTGAGTTGGAACTCAGTATGTAGTAGCAATGATTATTAACAAAACCGCTTGGTCAGCAGATGGGAAAGGAAGAGCTGAACTGGAGACAGATTAGACCTGGGGTGCCCGAGTGGCTCAGTCAGTTAAGTCTGACTCTTGATTTTGGTTTAAGTCTTGATCTCAGGGTTGTGGGATCGAGCCCTGTGTTGGGCCCTGTGCTGAGCGTGCGGCCTTCTTGAGATTCTCTCTCCCCTTCTCCCTCTGCCCCTCCACCCTTGCTTGTGTGTGCTCTCCCTCTCCCTCAAAAAAAAAAAAAAAAAAAAAAAGANAAAAAAGACAGATGGACCCACCTACATGTTGCTGGTTTGGCTCATGACCTGTCAGTTTCCCTCTTCTCTCAATTTCAGCCTGATAGAGTTTCGAGTGAGGAACATTTTGCCAGTACATAACAGGGCAGGTTTATAGCATCTTCCTTCTCCTTTCTCTTGTAGAAATCATTATCGACAGCGTGCTGCCGTCACGGGAGGAGCGTCTGAGAAGTGTTTTTACACCCTCACCTTTGTGATCACCTTCCCGCACAATGAGGATGCCTGCTACCTGGCCTACCACTACCCCTACACCTACACAGCCCTCCTGGTAATGTCTTCTTGGCAGCACCACCCCAGCCTGGCTGAAGGGACTCTTTTGGGTTTCCCTAAAAACATTTAAGAGGCCCTGACATCCTGGTGGGGAACTATTATTGCCTTCCTAAGGGAGCCAGGCTTTGCTGTCACTGATCTGGTGGCTTTCTGTGGGGGCCAGCTTCTTCTGTGGGCCAAGCAGGGGGCTGGGGTCATGACAGGGATGTTCTGAGGCCCCAAGTAGCACCAAGGGCTCTGCGTTGGCAGGTCGAGTATAAGAGGAGGTGGGGCCATGTTGTAGGGGCTCTGTCTTTAAGAAACCCTCAAGTTTAAACATGCAGTCATGAGATTGGAGTGAGATGATCTAGTTGAAATGAGGGAGGGAGGAAGGAAGAAAGGGAGGGTAAAGGAAAAGGAAAAGAAAGAGAAGAAAGAAAGGAAAGGAAGAAAGAAAGGAAAAAAAGGAAAGGAAGGGAGGAAGGAAAGAAAAAGAAAAGGAAGAAAGAAAAGGAAAGGAAAGAAAAAGAAAACAGAGAGAGAAAGGAAAGAAAGAAAGAAAATAAATAAATAAATAAATAAATGGGGGTAAAATCCATAAGGTCAGCTGGGAGGCAGATTCGAAGCCCATGGCCCCATTGGGAGGAGTGAAGCAGATGGTAAAGAAGAGGAGAAGAAGCTGGAGAAAACCACCTGAGCCCATGAGCAGGCAGCCACTTCAGCTTTTCAGCAGTGGTTCCCATGGCCTTGGGTGGAAGGTGCTAGAAGAATCCAGGGTGTGCAAGAGGTGTGGAAGAAGTCAACACCGAGTCCCTGCAAAAGGGGGCCTCAGTCTGGCTATGAGAGGAGTGTGGGGTCAGTCAGGCCAGACTGAAGTTAGCCTTCCTGTGTTGGGTCGGGTCCCCGCAGAAGCCTCTCTGGACAGATCTGAGCAAACTGCTTAAACTCTGCAGTTGCCTGTCATTTGGAAAAGTTGGCAAACTTGTCCCTCCCCCACCCCCAGCTATTTCATGGCTATCCCGAGGATTAATGAGCTAGAAGTATCTTCTGTAAAGCACTCTCATTCTCTGTGTTAAGGCAAAATGTTATTAGCATATTTATAATAATATGTGCTGTATGTGTGAGTGTATCTCTCACTTAGCCTGAAGGATGAGCGTTTTCATTGTAAGTCTGTGATAAAGAGTGGGAAAAGATAATAACCAAGAACGTCCCTTGCCTTCCAAAGGAGTGTTCAGGTATAAATGAAAGTTTTCCTCCATCGAGAAGGCATATCTGAAACCACTTGGCTAACTGCTTCGGGAAAGTGCATCCGCCCTGCTCCGCATATGTTGTCTTGCCTAAAGAGAGATTTTTTTTCCACTGTTTTCCAGATTGCAAAAGATACACAACTAGTATTATTTGTGTATGACACTTAGAGATCTCAAGAAGTTAATCTAACAAATGTGCGTCACGAGCTGTGCCGTAACAAGCTGTTTATTATAAAACACGCTTTTCGCCTCTAGGGACGTAGAGCAGGCAAGATTCATGATCCCCTTCAACAGCTGCTTCTATTGTCTTGCCTGGGAAGCGCCGCCTGTGGAAAGTTGACTGGGGAAGGGGACTCCTCTTTGCGTGTATGTTTTGCCTTTTCTATTGGGGGAAGGATCCAGGGGTCCAGGACCCTGTTCTTTCCCCTTCTTGGAATATCTTAGACACTGATGTGATTCTCAGTGGCAGTTAATACACACCTTTAGAGCTTGAAGGGGTTTGGGAAATCATCTGATTCACCCTTATCATTTACAGATACAAACATTGAGGCCTAGACACCTTGCATCTAGCTAGTGGCCAAGCAGGGAATGAGCTTTGGGTGTTACATGAAACTGATGAGTCACTAAACTCTACCCCTGAAACTAATAATATGCTATATGTTAACTAAATTGAATTTAAATAACAAATTTTTAAAAAAGAAAAGAAAGGGACCATGTTTGGGGAGCAGCTCTATCCAGATGAACCACGTCCGTGGCACTCAGTGTTATGGATAAAGACCATGGGTTGATGACTTGAATCCCCATCGGAGGTTGTGCACACACGCACGGCTTGGTGGCTACATCTGCCTGTTACAGTGGGCTCCAGTTATTGGAGCTGCTGTCCATCACACCTTATACCTCTGGGATCCGCTTACCTTTGTGCTCTTGTCAGACCACAGGGTCTGACATTTACAATCAACAAATAGCTTGGGAACCAGTAGACTCAGTGGGGGGATAATTTTTTTCTTGAGGGGAGACAAAAACACAAGAAACACAAGAAAAGAGGAGCCCCCCTCCCTTCCCAGTTCCTTGGTCTCCACGAGAGGAAGAGATCTTATCGGAATCAAAGTAGCCTGTTGACTGGGAATCTCTTTCCACTGGGGAAGTTTTAGAAGAGTTAATGAAAAAGAGTCAATGAAAAAGAGACAAAGGAAAAGAGATATGTTTCATTTCTCCTAAATGAGCAGAACAGAGTAAAAAAGACATTTGTTACTTGAAAATGAAAAATGGTATATGGTCAGTTTTGGGTTTTACATTTCCAGTAATGCATGGTCTTTGTTCTCTCCAGGTTTAAGACTATAATTGACTCTAAGACTTCTTTTAAAAATCTCTTCCTCCCATCCTGCACACAATGGGTACATTCCATAGTGCACACTACTCATTTTTATTTCTGGACGTGTCCTAAGGAGAAATAGGTTTTCTTCCAGCAGATCAGTGATAAATTAAATTTGAATGATACCCCAAGGGCAGAATTAACTGCATGTTACTTGGGGGTGATGCCGAGGGGTGGAAAATACATTTCTATGTGGAATTTACAATTTGTAAATCTCCTATAATATGGATTATGTTTAATAATTACAGGCATTTTTATAGTGGAGGACATGTGTATTGGATGTTTTTCAGCATGAATACAATTTTGCAACTTAAAAAATTTTATTATTCTCTTATAATAAGAGAATTAGCATCTGGTCCTTTCCAACTGATGTCTTCCAGATGCTTGCCAGGAACCCTGTTAGATAATTGTCCAAATTATAGTATTAAAATAAAGCAAAAAGAAAGAAATATACTATTATTATAATTAGGAAGGAAGCAAATGGAATTCTATTTTAACCATCCATATCAAGCTGTCAATAATTGCAATGATGGTTCAAGTGTTAGCAATATTTGTTAGAGTATTTGGATTATGTTGTGGATTGTCCCAAGGTAGCCAGTAGTGTTGGTTGAAAATGGGGCCCCAAGAGAGTTTCTGATGGACATTTTAGAAGGCAAGGAGGTAGGAGCTCACTCGGAACTTATAACAGTACTAGTTGGCAAAAGTTAAGAAAAGTTATCACAAGTAGGGTCCATATGTTGGCAGAGCTTAAGGCTTTGAAACTTTGAGCAGGATTTTTCAGCGGACATATATACGTATGGTGGCAGGTGTTCCTACTATTATCTTCAGAGATGAAGTGGAGTATAGTGTAGGGAAAGAGAGAGTGGGAGAAGGAAAGGAAAGAGAAAATTAGAATGTCATTTGCACAGTCTTTTAGAAGGGCTCAGCATATAAAAGCAATTACTACATGGGTTGTTATGAAGGGTAAATGACTTGATACGTGGAAAGTGTTGGCCAAGTGTATGCATGCAATGAGCGATATTAGATGGTAGGCATCAGAGCATTTATTCTCTTTTTCATAATGATGTGTGATCATTTTCTCCATCGGGCTGATGGGAAGATACCCATTCCATAACTCACAATAAAATTAAAATTCTGTAAAAAATCCAAATAAAGGACCACAAAGAAATAAATACAAAGGCTACTGATGGCTGTCTTAGGGTAGTTGATTAAGACAATTTTTAAACTCTCTTTTCTAAATCATCAGTGATATAACTTCATTTATTTTTAATGAAAAAGGATATTAACATCATCTTTTCTTTCTAATCGGCAAATCTATGACCAGACACCTGCAGACGAATCATTTCTTTCCCTTCCTCAATTAAGTCCGCTTAACATAGGGAGAGTGGGACTGGCAGACGGGGGCAGTCTGAGAGAGCCCATGAGAACCCACTGGCGGGATGCTCTATGGCTTCTGTTTAGCTTATACGTGTCATTTGTTCTTGTCTTGGGATGAGACGCCTTCCGGTCTTCCAACAAGTATATGTAAGTGACAACTGAGGACTAGTCTGTATACAAATAAAATCGGCCTTCTCCTTAGGGGTGAGCTTGCTTCTGAATCAGGGGGACAGAGAGCAGAGTCGTTTCAGGGCTAACATTGACAAAGGAGTGATTTTGAGTGCAGGTGCTTCTCATTTTATCAATAGCCATCGGTGGAGGTAACCTGCAGAGGTCCAGTGAAATCTTTTCTGGACGTTTTAAGAGAGCAGCTGATAGAGGAGAAGGGGGCAGAAGGCTCCTGCGGATGAGGGCCTGGGAGGCTGCAGCCTACCTTGACATCCTGGCTTTTTTTTTTTTTTTAAGATTTTATTTATTTATTTGACAGAGAGACACAGTGAGAGAGGGAACACCAGCAGGGGGAGTGGGAGAGGGAGAAGCAGGATTTCCCGCAGAGCAGGGAGCCCGATGCAGGGCTAGATCCTGCGGGGCTCGATCCTACGACCCTGGGATCATGACCTGAACCGGAGGCAGACGCTTAATGACTGAGCCACCCAGGCACCCCTGACATCCTGGCATCTTTCATGAGAGGTAGGATTTGCTTCTAAGAAGACAGTCTCTCTGGGGCTCCCGTCATTGCCTTGAACTCATTCCCATTTTTCTAAAGAAACCCATCCCTGTGGCTTCAGCAGGGCTGTGATTATATTTGGTTGTTGGCACGTGCTTTGAGAAGCCCAGCTTCTTTCGTCATTGATCCCAGCAAAGTCCAATTACACGTGGCCTTGCCGGACCTGAGGTGGAGCGTTCATCTCCAAACCGTTTTCCGGAGAACAATACAGAGGCATTTCAGCAAAAGGAAATCCCACGGAGGTTTCTAACTGGTTTGCTTCTGGAAGTCTTCTGTATGACTGGAGTCAGGATGATGCCCTAAGGACAGAGGTGTTCCATATTTGGTGGCAGGTGGAATGGGGCAGAGACTTCCTTGAGGCATGTGGGGAGGTGGTTGCATGAACAAGTACAGTGTACAGAAAATGAACTTCAGCTAAAAGATGATAGGCAGTTGTTGCATTGTGGTAGTATTAAACATAAAAAATCCAAAATTTCACAGAGAATTCATAGGAGACAAAACTCTGAAATGTTGCTTCCTCCCGCATTTGCTACTAGGAGCCATGAAGAGATACTGTTGTTTATTTGAGTAGAGTTGATGCTTGATGTTACCTTAGTTTCAGGTGTATGACATAGTGATCAGGCATCTCTGTCATGCTGTGCTCACCCCAAGTGTAGCTACCATCTCTAAGATGATGCTGTTCTGAAGGACAGTGTTTACAATGATGCTGTGTTTTTTTGTTTTTTTGTTTTTTACTTTTTTCTCTCATACTCATTTGTGTTTGATGACTTCTGTCGTAGATAGTCTGTTTCCAAACCTGCTTCCTGTATATGATTTATAAAATCTGGATTTATTGTTATTTGTAGATTTAACATCACACACCAAAGACTGTGGCCGGTGTGTAACCTTGTGACATCACAGAATGATGACCAGTACTTCTGTTGAGAAACCTCCCTCTTCCCCTCACCCATCCCATAAGGGCCCTTGTAGCCATAATGAAATGTCAATGAGCAACTTTGATGGCAAAAAAAAAAAAAAATCCTCATAGAAACAGTTCAGCAAAGACTGCATTTTCCAAAGCACGTTCTGTAGCATTCCAGTATCCTGAGATCTTTAAAGAAAAAGAATTTAGTGGTCGTATAAATTCATGAAACACTGTGGGCTGGTTTTTCTTCTAGGTTCATGGTGCATATGGGTGAACTGAAGAATCTGAAAAGTTCTGGAACCATGACAATGTTTTCATTTTCTTTAACTCACCATGTTCCCTGTGCTTTGGCTGTGAATTTCCCACCCCTCCATCTCCCTGTGCACACCCCAGCCCTTGTAACACCCTGCAGAATACATGAGGGGAAGACGCTGCAGAAGAGAATATTGCTTTCCCACTTTGGAGACCTGGAATCTTGAGAGTAATCACGAGGCAGGTGCCACGAAGTCTGGATTTTAATAACAATACTGGGAGCAGCTTTCACCCAGAAACTTACAAAAGAGATTAAAATAATTTGTTTATGATCTCAGAGAGTTTCATCTAAATTCACAACTGTCTTCATTCCCTTAACTAAGGTTCTGGAATTCCCTTTTACTGGGATGGGTGAGACATTGGCTGACAGCCTGAAAGGGACATTTCCATTCTTGTCCTGGGCCATCTCTCCGGAGACCAGATGGCCCACTCCTGCTACCAGGACTTTAATTACACTGGTTCAGGACTGATTTTTCTCATACATGAGTTTCTTCCATGAGCTATTTTTCTATTCTCTAGTGTTTTGATGTTTGCTGTATTTCATTCCATTTTTACATATGCCTAATTTCATTTAATTATTGTCAGGTAATGTTTTGTACAGTTTCTACTTTTGGGGGGAAAATTCAGGGAATTTTTAAAAAGCCCTGTATATGATGAATTTTTATTACAGTTCCATGGATGTTTGAGGGAAAAAATGTTCCCTATAGAGACAAAGTTTGACATTTATCTATAAAAACAATATTGTTCAAACACTCTATATCATTATTTTTGTGCAGCTGATTTATTCAACACTTTCTTAGTCTCCTATTCCTTGTACCCCTTATGCCGTTTTTGCGATGTATATTTCAATCTATGTTATTTGATTCTGAAGATTTATGAGTTTTATATGTTCATTGTGAATCGTGCCCTTTATCAAAATAAGATTTTTAAATCCCATTTAATGTTCTTGGTCTTAAATACGACTTCATCATATATTATGATTGCCATGCCTGCTTTAATTTATGTTTGCTTATCCTTTAAGTTTCAATATTTCTCTCCTAAAATATTTTAGTGGAGGCAAACAAAATAGATCATTTAGGAGTGCTTTTCATACACATTATATATTTTTCCTTTCTCTCAGAGTACTTATATACAGTATGCAATGGGATTTAAAAAATGAATCTGAAAGTTTTTGTCATTTAATAAGGCTGTTTAATCTATTTATAACAATTTTTGGTGTTACTTCTGTTATTTTGATTTTATACTATTTTCCATGCTTCTTTTCTTTTCTTTCTGTCTCCCTCCCTCCCTCCTTCCCTTCCTCCCTCTTTCTGTCTCCCTATTCCTCCCTCCCTCTCTATCTCTCTTTTTCTCTTTCTTTCTTATGCAACATGGACTGACCATATTTTCTTTGACTTTTTCCCCTTAGCGTTTATAATTCTAGTGTTTCCCTTTTTGTTCTTAAAAAACATATTTGAGCCTATATTTCTCTATCAATAATAACAGCTAAAATTGAGTGTTTCCTATATGATAGGTACTTTTCACACACTAAATTATAGCAACCACTGAATGAGGTGGGTATTTTTATATCCCTTTGAAAGATAAGAAAACTACAATCTGGAAGAAATGGATGCATTCTTAGAGAAATATAAACTACCAAAACTGAACCAGGAAGAAACTGAAGACCTGAATAGACCCATCACCAGTAAGGAGATTGAAGCAGTCATCAAAAATCTCCCAACAAACAAGAGCCCAGGGCCAGACGGCTTCCCAGGGGAATTCTACCAAACATTTAAAGAAGAATTAATACCTATTCTCCTGAAACTGTTCCAAAAAATAGAATTGGAAGGAAAACTTCCAAACTCCTTTTATGAGGCCAGCATTACCTTGATCCCCAAACCAGGCAAAGACCCCATCAAGAAGGAGAATTACAGACCAATATCTTTGATGAATACGGATGCAAAAATCCTCAACAAAATACTAGCCAATAGGATCCAGCAGCACATAAAAAGGATTATTCACCACGACCAAGTGGGATTTATTCCTGGGATGCAAGGTTGGTTTAACATTCGCAAATCAATCAATGTGATACAAGACATTAATAAAAGAAAGAACAAGAACCATATGATCCTCTCAATAGATGCTGAAAAAGCATTTGACAAAGTACAGCACCCTTTCTTAATCAAAACTCTTCATAGTGTAGGCATAGAGGGTACATACCTCAATATCATCAAAGCCATCTACGAAAAACCCACAGCGAATATCATTCTCAATGGAGAAAAACT
>LNAC01000405.1:980451-1221775 GCA_002007465.1 Ailurus styani
GGCTCAGGTTGCAGGTGTATTTAGGTGTGATTTGGCTAGTTTCTGGTGCAGTGGCTGCCCCTCACCAGAGGTGTTTGTGCACTGAAGCATTTTCTTTCCATGTATAGTCTTTTTTATATTTTATTTTATTTATTTTATTTTTTTAAGACTTTATTTGTCAGAGGGAGAGAGAGATACGGAGCACAAGCAGGGGGAACAGCAGGCAGAGGGAGAAGCAGACTTCCTGCTGAACAGGGAGCCCGATGTGGGACTTGATCCTAGGACCCTGCGCCCATGCCCTGAGCCGAAGGTAGACGCCTAACTGACTGAGCCACCCAGGGGCCCCCAGTCTTATTTTAGAAACCCAAGAAATAAGAGTGTGGCTCTGGGGCCCAGGGCGAAAGGCTCCTTGCTTGAGACTGGATCCCCTGGTGGTCGGGCCAAAAGTCCTGGACCTAGCGATGATCAGGACAATTTACTGATTACTTTTACTCCTTCCCAGGGTCTGGGCTCCAGGGAGTCTCCTTGAAGGATTAATTTGTCTTGAATTATTTTTCAAAAGAATTTTTGTAAAAGATATTTTCCTGAAAACACTTAGCCTTATTTTCTTGATAAATATATTTTCAGCTCAGTGGTAGCCCAATTTCCTGGTGCATCTTTTATAGCTATCTGGAGAATCAAGGGCCGGTGCCTCCTTTTGCTCCCAAGAGAGGAAACTCACTTCACACCTCAGAGCCAAAATGCTGGCAGAGCTCCAAGAGCAAAGTCACTGTCTGCCCTTTTCAGTGGGACAGCGAACAGGGAAGTTGTCTGAGAAATTGTCCCCGAAATCATTACGGAGGAGACAGGCTTGAAGAGAAATTCGTGATAAAAGGAACCGTTACAAAAGGACAAACAGCTCATTCTAGCTTCAGGCTCTCAGTGGATGAGGCATGGGGGAATTAGCAGGCCCTTGCTGCCTGGGAGGATTCCAGATGTTGGGGGAGTCCTGGGCCTTTGGGATTTGCAGAGCAGAGTGTGAGTGTGGAGTGAACAGCATCCAAAAGAAGGGGGCGGAGGCCCTGCCAGGTTGGAGGAGAAGACATCACCGGAGCAGGTCTGGGGACAGGTGTGGCAGGTGAGACTGATCCCGGAAGTTGCTTCTAGTGCCTTTGGAGACTAGATTCCCTTGGCTAGTAGTGTTCTGGCATAATTACCCTTAGCATGCTTAGATCCTTCATACCTTGTATGTCAGTAGGTGTCTTATATGATTAGCAGGTACTTTGAATATGCAACTTCCAAGTAGAGAGTTGAGAAGTCATATTTTCTTAAGTTTCTGTATTTTTCACAGACATATTGTGTGTGTGTGTGTGTGTGTGTGTTTTCGGATTTACACTGAAGGTCACTGTTTACTCAAACCCTAGTGGAAGTGGGTGAGAAACCCAGAGAGGAGAATGGTCCTGTGTCTCCGAGGCTCAGCCACTCCCCCAGCCAGGCCTGCAGAAGGGCTGTCTCTGCTGTCACAGACCTTCCTCCACTCGCCGTTATCTCTGTCTCGCAGGTGGCAAAGTTAAGGCTCACTGTAGGTGAAAAGGCAGCTGGAGGCCACCAGGGTGGTAAGTGGGGGCTCAGAGAGGAGACCCCAGGCCTCTAGCCCACCGTTGCGGGTGGACCTCTCCTTCAGGATCTGCCATCACTGGGAGATTCACTGGAAAAATGCACAAAGGACACACCGCTTATGGAAGAGCACCATCATTTTGTTGACTTTTCCATTTTCTCCACATTTCCCCCTTAATCTCATATTCTAAATTACCTTTCAACCCAGAGGAAATTGGGTCCCTTTTTAGTGTGGGGAGCTAGGTCTCTGTGATGAATGCTTCATTTTTTTTTCAGGAGCTTTATTGCCAAATTTCCCCCCTTTGGACAATGATGCATTCAGATGCTATAACGATATTGTCTTGGGGCTCCTGGGTGGCTCAGGGTCAGGTCTGTGACCACGGAGGTCATGATCTCAGGGTTGTGAGATAGAGCCCTGCATTGGGCTCCACAATCAGCAGGGAGCCTGCTTGAGATTCTCCCTCTCCCTCTCCCCCTGCCCCTACCCCTGTTGTGCACGCACGTGCTCTCTTTCTCAAATCTCTCTCCCCTGCCCCTACCTCCCTCGTTTTCTCTCTCTCTCTAAAACAAAACAAAACAGAAAAAAATATTGTCTTGATGGTTCTCATGAGTTACAAGAGTGGAGGGACTGATTTGTGGGAATTTTCCAAGGGAAAATGCCATTTTCTTATTAGAAACTCTCATTCTTGAAGTGACTCGTCACTGACTGACTCACTGACTCCCAAGAAGTCAGGAAACAACAAAGGTGGATGGGAGGGGGTGGTCCTGCTATTTTTTGCCGCCGGAGAGACACCTCTACCTTGAAGTTACCATACCCGAGAGGAGCAGAGCGTAACCTTTGTGTGTCTCTGGAGGGGAGACCATCTCACTCCACCACCGCGGTCTCCTGTGGCTCACGCGCTGTTCTTTCCAGGGGGCCTGAGGAGGGGGAGGCAAGAAGCTGCATTTGTAGTCCTTAAAGAATACCTTTCTCTTTTTCCTTTTCTTAAAAATATTCTCACAAAAGCAATGTTCTATTCAGCCTGCCATTATGCTAAAAGCGTTTCCTTGGAAGACAATAGCTGTTCTCAGAAAAAAGATTTACATGGGGTCCCAAGGGTATAATGAGCTACCACACGGCACCTGCCTCGGGTTGGGAGTTGTCACTTGTAAGTGGTTTTAAATTAGAACGGAGTGGAAAAATACACAGTTACAGAATTCCCCTCTTGGCTTCTTTGCAAATCATTTTGGATCCTCTCTGTCCTTTGTCTCTTTTCAAGACACCTGAGCAGGTATGAAGAACAGAGCTTTATGCTGAGGAGGGCGAGAAGGGACAGAGTGGTCCAAGGAAAACAGAAACTTGAGTGAAGTGAAAACCTCGTCCTCACAGAATTTTCTGTTTTTTTTTTTTTCCTCTGCCTACCATCCTAACCCCCACCGGACACGTGGGGCCAAGGATTACTAAGGGATCACTGAATTTTAGAGCTTAAAAATCCATACAGACCATCAAGTCCAGATTTCTCATTTCCTAGTGAGGGACTGAAGCTCAGGGCTTGGCCTGCCCTGTCTAGGGCACCTCGCTGGCTGATGGCAGAGGTGGCCCAAGGCCTTAGATCTCTCATCTCCTGGTGGAATCCTCTTCTTTCCCTTTTCTGTAAAACACTGCTTCTGACAAATATTAGAACTAACAAATGAGCTACAGGAACATAAAGACTTCTCTCTGTGGACATCTTTAGAATAAAAGGAGTTAGAAGGGAGAAACTGAACTGTGTGCTTACCTTGTCTTAGGATTTCCATCTCTTCAGGCAACCAGGGGTAGGAACCATGGAAGATATTTGGAATGTGAAGGTAAATATCATTTAATCCTTGTCATCGAGGCACTCACAACCTATGTGGGAGATGGGGAAGCGGGTGTGTGTGTGTGTGTATAAGTCGTGCTAACAGAACATTGTGATACAGCAGGTTACTCCAGAACAGGGGGATAAACACAGGTCATTGCAAGCCGACAGAAGAAAGCATTTACCTGCATGGTAGAATTTGATTCTGTGGGGGGCTTACACCCATAAGGGTGAGCTGTATAAGTCCTGTGTGCATGGTAGTCTTATATTCCCACAGCTGTCAGAGAGACTTCAGTCAGAAACCCCAAAACCATTTGAAGAACTGTTTGTATTTCTCTTGAGAAGACATGACAGGGGGAACACATAGAACACATCCAAACCACCATAAATTTGTCCTCGTCTTTCTTACTGTTATCCGTCTGTTCGTACATAAATAGGGGGTTGCGGTAACCCCCCGTTTTTCAGAACAAACCCTCAAACCTATGACATTTTGACCAGTTGAATATCTCCTTTCTGCTTCTTATTTTCACCTCATCAGTTCAAGAAAAGGAAGGCTACAAATCCCCTCTCCTTCCAAGGCTGGAGGGAGTGGGGAAGATTGTAAAACCTTTCAGTTGAATAGCTTTGCTTATTCCCCACCATGGAAGTATTTTGGTCTCACAAAGTTTTTACGTAATAGTGTTTGGCCCTCAGAATTCCCTTGTGAGCTGAGAAAGAGAATAATTATTATGCCCATTGTATAATGATAAAACTGAGGCTCAGTGCCATTTGATCTGTATCTAGAAGTCAGATTGCCAATGCAGAGAAATAGGGGAGTATCTTATTTATTTGTTTGTTTATTTGAGAGTGAGCATGCGTGCAGGGGGAAGGGGCAGAGAGTCTTAAGCAGACTCCACACTGAGCATGGAGCCCAACGTGGGGCTTGATCTCATGACCCTGAGATCAAGACATGAGCTGAAACCAAGAGTCAGAACTTAACCGCCTGCACCACCCAGGTGCCCCTGGGGAGTGTCTTTTCAAGCAGAAAAAAAAAAAATTTGCAGAGTCTGGGAGGCCTGGAGATGATGCTGTGAAAATCTCAGGGCACCAAGACTGGTCAGGAGTAGGATGGTGGATAGAATATGGGATCAGATGATAGGTGAGAAAGGTAATTAGGGCTGAGTGGTAAAGGCCGTTATTTTTCCTGTTAGGAAGTGTCTCCTGAAGGCAATGATGGGCTAGTAGGATGTTATTAAGTGCAGAGAAATGACAAGATCAGATTCATTTTGGGAGAAAATTTTGTGGCAGTAATGTGGAGGAAGTCCAGAGTGAGGGGGGATGTCAGATGCGGTGGACCCTGGCACAGAGGAGTTTTTACACATTTAGACCCTAGATTCAGACTCACTGGGTGTGGGGGAGGGGTTCCCTAATCTTGGCTCTGCCATTTATCAGCTTCATGACCTTGAAAAGGGTGTTCAAACACGCTGTGCCTTGGTTTCCCCATTTATAAACTATGAGTAATTACTAGCACCTTCTTTCTGGGGGCAATCTGAAGATTATAAAGGCCTTAGGAGCAGTGCTCAGCCCACAGTGAGTACCCCAGAAATGATAGCAGATAAAGAAAAAAAAGAAAAAAAAAGAATTGTATTTATTATCTTCATTTTTAGGTGACAAAAATTGAGGCCCTGGAAAATCATATGAGGAGGAAGGGCTAGAGCCCCAGTTTCTCCCAAGACTGTCTGGAACTTAAGCCCCATATTCTGCCACCTGTTTCAGCTGTCTAATAATGAGAGACAACCCTTTACTTTTAAGATGCAATTCCTTATACATAAAGAAGAATTGTCTGTACTGCAACTCATATGTTTTAGATTTCTCCAAATATATGAGTGCAAACATGGTCATGTGAACATTAATAACCCTTGTGATTTTTGTAAAATCTCAGTTTTTCTTCCTCTGCGAGACTCTGCACGCCTTTCTAATCTTCACTTACCATTTGTCACTCAGTGTCCTTCAACCACAGTAGTCTTCTTTCTGTTCCTTGAACACAGCATCCTAGTTGAGTCCCCCTGGGCCTATCTACATTTGATGTTTCCTCTGAATAGAACACTTTTTCTCCATAGCTTGACATGGTTGATTTCTTCTTGTTATGTATTCTCTGTCTTGCTGGATCACCATATTGAACGTGACTCCTCCATCCAGAGCCCATGATCATGCACCCTGCTCTTTTTTGCTTCGTGGCTCCTTCGGCTCCATGAGAACACAGACTGTGTGCTATAGTTTGTCCCCATTGTTTCTCTAGGGCCTGAGAGACCCTGCACGTGACAGGTGTGCACTAAATATTTATTCAACAAATACATGAAATCCAGGTATCTGTTCTTGTTGCCGTCCACAGTGTAGGGCCTTTAACTTCTCTTGAGAAGTTACCTCTTTCCTAGCTGTTTCTTGGGGTACCCAAGGGGAGCCATGGGCTATAGTCGACCCTAATGGGCCGCTCCATTCTCCCTGGTGGTTGGCCTTCTCTTGGTTGCCTGCTGTCCTTGCTCTCATGAGAGGACCCTCATAGTGTCCTTGCTGGGTTTCCAGAGTGTTGGATCCAGACCTCTGTGCCACGCCTCGACATCGCTTGGCACAAAGTCTCCCCAAGGTTCCTGTGACAGTAGCTCCTTCTTCACTGGCTGGGCAGGGACCAGATGGCAATCACGTCCCATTATCTGGATACTTTTTTCTCAGGGTCCTTGTGCCTAAGGAACAAAAACTAACCCAAACTTATCCTTTGTCCTCCAGACCAACACGCAAAGGTTTTCGTATTTATCAACACATGCTCTGAAAGGTGGCTCATCACCAACCCACCAGCTTCAAAAATAGTCAAACCTGAACTGTCAGACTATGCTAACTGGATGATACCCTGCTACATATATTTTGTGGAAGCCTCACAACATGACAATGAATGTGTTATTAAATTTCTCATTAAAATACATGGTTTTTAATATAACAAAGACAGTGCAATTTATTTTTTTATTTTTTAAAGATTTATTTATTTGTCAGAGAGCGACAGCATGAACAGGGGGAGCAGCAGGCAGAGGAAGAAACAGGTTCCCCACTGAACAAGGAGCCCAATGCAGGACTCGATCCCAGGACCCTGGGATTATGATCTGAGCTGAAGGCAGACGATTCACTGACTGAGCCACGCAGGCATCTTGTGCAATTTATTTTTATGGATATTTACATATGTAGAAAAAGTATAAAACAATGGTGAAAAAAGATATCAGGTTCAAGACAGCAACACTGTCTGAGGATGGAGTGAGCAGGAGAAAGATAAGTGGCTCTTTAATCTATTGGGAAATTTGTATTTTTCTTGTTGGGGGGAGTTTGTATTTCTTTTTCTTTTAACATTTATTTGTTTATTTTATTTTTCTTTTTTTTAAAAGATTTTATTTATTTTAGAGATAGAGTATGAACAGGGAGAGGGGCAGTGGGCGAGGGAGAGAGAGAGACTCTGAAGCAGACTGTGCTGAGCATGGAGCCTGATGTGTGGCTCGATCTCATGACCCTGAGATCATGGCCTGAGCAGAAGCAAGAGTCAGTTCCTTAACCAACTGAGCCATCCAGGTGCCCCGGAAATTTGTATTTCTCAAAGGAAAAGAGTTGTAAGGAAAATCTGCCAAACTGTCAACTTTCAAATCTGTATGGGTAGGTACATGGATGTCTGTCATATAATTTTCATAGTGTCTCCTGCTATATTTATATTTCCTTTTTAAAATTTAAAGGTTAAATTAGAAAGTGCCAACATGTCATCCTTGTTGAATAAGTTTGGTAATTAGAGTAAAATGGGAAAATAACCTCATAGTTCTCCTGTTACTTCTCCCAAAGTGATGGCTACTAATGGTCTCGTGTTTATTTTTCACTACACACACACACACACAAACACACACACACACACGCGCACACACACACACAACTCATAAATACTACGTCTTGAAATTTAGATAAAATGGACTTACCTTCATTAGCCTCCTGACAGTTCTGTCCTGTGAAGGTCCAGATCTCTTCCCCAAGAATTCTGAGAATTGACAACCTCACCAAATTCTTTATTTTTTTAAAAAGATTTTATTTATTGACAGAGAGACAGAGATTGCAATTAGGCAGAGAGGCAGGCAGAGAGAGAGGGGGATACAGGCTCCCCGCTGAGCAAGGAGCCCGATGCGGGCCTTGATCCCAGGACCCTGAGATCATGACCTGAGCCAAAGGCAGAGGCTTTAACCCACTGAGCCACCCAGGTGCCAAAGAATTTTATTTCTTTTTGTTCATTTTCTATTTTAAAATTTTTTTGTTGCCTTATAATACTGCCTAGGAACTCCAGCATAATATTTAATAAAGTGGTGAGAGGAAATACTATTTCTTGTTCTTGATTAGAGAGGGAAACTAGTCCGTCTATGGTATTATTAGTATGGTATTATTAGTAGCTTTTTCATAGATATCCTTGAGAAAGTCGAGTTGTATTTTAGTTTGCTGAGAATTAGCATAAACATATGATTTTTCTTTTTTAACTTGTTCATTTGGTGAATTATATTGTTTGATTTTCAATTGTTGACCCAACCTTGTATTTTTATTTTTAATTTTAATTCCAGTATAGTTAACATACAGTGTTATATTAGCTTCAGGTGTGTAGTATAGTGATTTAGTAGTTTCATGTATTACTCAGTGCTCATCAAGATAAGTGGAATCTTTTGAGAAAAGCTCCATTTTGTACCATGTTTATGAGGAATATTGATTTGTGGTTTCCTTTTTTTGCAATGTATCTCTTTTTAAAGGTTTACTTGTTTATTTGAGAGAGAGAGAGGGAAGCAGAGCTAGGTGGGAGAGAGAAACTTAAGCAGACTCTGTGCTGGGCATGGCGCCTGATGCAGGGCTTGATCTCACAACCCTGAGGTCATAATCTGAGCTGAAACCAAGTCAGACCCTTAACCAACTGCACCACTCAGGCGCCTCTTCTTGGTATATCTTTATATGATTTTGGTATCAGGGTAATGCAGATTGCATTAATGCTGAATGCAGAAAATGAATTGGGAATTTTTTTTATATTGTGGTAGTCTGGCTAAGACCCTTCCTCTCCCCAAGACGTTCATATCCTAATGAATCCTAATCCATATTCATGTCCTGGAACCCTTGAACAATACCTTAGATGACAAAGACTTTGAAGATATGATTATGTTACGGATCTCTAGGTGAGGAGACTGTACTGGATCATCTGGGTGGGGCCTAAATGCTGTCACAAGCGGGTTTGTAAGTGAGGGGGAGAAGGAGATTGCAGATAGGTCATGGGGCAGAAGCAGGGGCACAAAGAGACTACATTACTGTCTTTAAAGACAGAGGAAAAGGTGGATAGACAGAGGATAAAGACATCCAGACATGATGTCAGGCATGAAAGGAATGAGCCCTTGATGCTAGAAAAGGCCAGGAAATGGATTCTTTCCTAGAGCCTCCTGTAGGGGCATCATCCTGGCAACCTGTTGGTTTTGGCTTTACTGAAACTGATTTCATACTTCTTGAACTTCAGAACTACATAAGAGAATTAATTTGCATTGTTGTTTTAAGCCACCAAATTTGTGGTAATTTGGTATAGCAGTCATAAGGAACTAATGCATATTCTCTCTCTTATTTTTGCCCTTTTGGGTCTACAATGTTGTTATAATGTCTTCTGGCTGCATAGTTGCCGTTAAGAACTATGTTATAATTCTAATCTTTGCTTCTCCCTCTTCAGCGTTTTACTTTTTCCTTGGTTGTCCTCAAGATTCTCTCATCATCTTTGGTTTTCATCAGTTTGACTATGACCTATGTAGGTGTGATGTATATGCATGTATGTATCTATCATTTCTGTATCACTTCAAAGTTCTCTGAGCTACTGGTATCTGTGACTCATTTTTCATGAATTTTTTAAAAATCCCAGCCTTTATCTCTTCTGATTATGTATTCTGCCTTATTCTCTCTTTCCATGCTGGGACCCTGATTATGTATGTGTTAGACTCTTTTGTATTGTCCCACGGTTCTTGAAAGCTTTGTTCTGTTTTTTTTTCTTTCACCCTCCCCCGCCTGCTTGTTTAGCTTTGCATAATTTTTATTGGCCTTTCTTTAAATTCACTGATTATTTCATTATCTATCGTGTTTCCCAACATGCCCACCAAGAACATTCATATCTGACATAATTTTTAAAAAATTTATAGAATTTCCACTTGGCTCTTTTAAAAAAATTTCATTTTAGAGAGACAGAGCATACATGTAAATGGAGAGTAAGGACAGAGGGAGGGAGGGAGGGAGAGAGAAAGAGAATCTTCAAGCAGATTCCCCACTGACCACAGAGCCTGATGTGGGCCTTGAACTCAGGACCCTGAGATCATGACCTGAGCTGAAACCAAGAGTCAGACGCTTACCTGACTGACAGGTGCCCCTTGACTCTCTTTTTATAGTTCCCTTCTCCCTGTTAAAATACCCCATTTGGTCATTTACATTTTCCTTCTTTTGCATACGATCCTTTAACATATTAATCATATGTCTTCGAAAGTCCCTATTTAATAATTTCAGCATTGAAATCTTCTCTGAGCCTGTTTCTGCTTTATTTATTGATAGTGGGTTTTCTTTTTAATTGAATGGCATTCAATAGGTGTGGAAGAGCAGCAGAGAATGAGACCAGTACTATTTACATTCAGAAATGGATCTCCCCTTTCGGTCAATGTGGAGTGCAGCGGATCTGGTTAGGAGTGGGGTTTGTTCTCATTACTGTTAGTGTGTTACAGGCTTCCATTTCCTCCAGTTGTGCTTACTGTTGTCATGCAGGTAGCAGAAAGCCTACTAGCCTACCTCTCCACCCGGAGCCCTCACCATGTCTGCATCACAGAGGACCTAAGGCTCCATGCTCTGTTTCCTCCCCCAGGGACAGACAACTTTTGCATCTACCCCTATTTCAGAAGCACGAGGTACTATCCTGAGTTCCGAGGGAGAGAGGGGCTGCCCTTCCCACATTAGTGGAAGGTTTTGCTTTGTAGGAGAGGATCCAAAGGAGCAGGTGGTATTTTTCTTGTCCATCAGCAGCAACTGACCTTCTCCCTGCCTGTGCCGCTGCGTATGTGCCAGTAGGGGGAGCTCTTCTAATTCTCCTGCCCTACAACTAATCTGAAGAGAAGAGTTTGCCAGTTAGTGTGGACTCCCCCTGTATTTGATGGATTCTAGTTGATACACTATCCCACACGTGGCTTTCAGGAATCTCTTAAAATTTTATTTTCTAATGAAGCAGCCACTTCTTTCCTTCTGTACTCCAAAAAAGGTGAAAAGGTGTATTTATCCTTACAAGGACTTAATCACTGTGGAATTCAGTTCATTTTTCTGCTTTGTCACTAAGTTCTGATAGGTTCAAGGAAGGTTTTAATGGATTATTTAGCTTTTTTTAATGGGTAGGATGAAAGCAGTATTCCCCAGTGTCTTTCTACATGTTTTCTTGAGAAGGTTGTATAAAGTAGTGTATTATTTTTCTATTGGTGGGTCTCCTCACCCTTGGGCTCTCCACGGAACATCTTTCTCTCTATTGACTTTTTCGTTTCAATTATTAGATTTTTCACTTCTAGAAAGTTATTTCTACATCATTGTTTCTGCTTTTATAGCCTTATTCTTTGCTCGTATCTCAAATTTATTTTATTTCTTGATGTGCTGGGTAGTTATTTTATGTGGTTTCCATAAATTTAGTATATCAAGTCTCCCTTATTCTCAGTCTCCTTTCTGTTGCCTCTCACTCATGGGGCTCTGTTTCCTGGTTTGTTCTGTGATCTTTGACAGTAAGTCATTCACATTACTTGGAATTTTATCGGTGGAAATCTTCAAGGCTTGAATTGAGGTTGCTTAATTTAAGAAAGCATTCGTATTGACTTCAACTAGTCATCTGAGGATACTAGCATATTGAGATGACTGCATTACTTGCCTCAGATTTGGGGGCCACATATGGATATAGATTATGCATTCGAATGTTTGTGAAACTTTGTATAGGTATATATCCATAGGGAAGACTTGGGATCACACATTATTTGTTCTTGCTCTCCTTTTCTGTGAATTGAGAGTGAAGACCTTTGGAGTCTCAACTTTATGCAAGAATCTCCTATTGGATGCCCCGCCATGGGGGAGCCCTGTACTTCACTTCCCCCCCAGTCTCCTGCAGGCTTCAAAGCAGAAGCTCAAGGTCTCCAAGGCTCTGTAGAAACCCTCTGGGAGAAAGTTTGCTTTGATGTTTGCTTACCTTACAAAGTTTTTTTTTTTTTTTTTTTTTTTTTTTTTGGTCTTACTCTGTTTTTGGCAGCTACAGATTTCTCCTTTTCAGAGCAGTTCAACAATGCATTAAAAATGACTTTTGAAACAAATATTTTATCTTAGCATTTTGGTGGTTTTGTTCAGATCATTGTTCAGAATATTTAGTCTATTATTTGGCTGGAAATGGAGGTTCTCACTCCTTGATCTTTTCACTTTACGTACTACTTCTTTCTATTAGAAAGGAAAATGAAAGTCTGTTTTTATTGTTTATTATAATGGATAAGATGAATCTGAAGGTCGTTTGTGAATCTGAAATAACATGTCTGCTCTTCTGTATTTAAAATTGACATTACTCCTGCTGAAAGAATATTCTTTCTTTTCTGACTCTTGGAATACTTTTTTTTTTTTCCTAGCAGAAAGTAAGAATTTCAGTGAAGTGTTTTGGATTTCTGAATTTAGAATCCGATGAAGGGTCCAGTTTTCTCCAGTGCTTTTTTTCTTTCTTTTCTTTGATATCATGACTTTCATCAGAAGAGTGTTTGTTTTATTGCCTTTAAGATGACTGATTTACCAAGAGGCACCTCCTTGGTCTGATTTCAGCCATCCACATCCAACATCAACACCAGAACCTCAAAAAGATATGTTATTTAATCTCTCCCTGTTGTTCGGCCCTGGGAGGCTTGCTTGAGGGAACTCTAGCTGTGGAAGGAGCTCTTTGTTCCCTTGCAGCTGGTAGAGATTCTTCTGGTCTCCACAGTGAAGGGTCTAACTTGTAACTTGTAGGGCAGGTGTATTTAGTGTGATTGGGACAGTGAATGATTCTCAGCATAGCTTGTCAGTGTTGCCCGTGCTCTCAGAAAGCCAGGGCAGAGAGAGGGGTAGAGCCTGGAGATGAATCCTAGCTGTTCTTCTGTAAGTAATGTTCATGAACCTACTGGGATCCCTCATTCCACTCGGGTAGAGGTGAGAGATGAACATTCTGATAGCAGGGACTCCCTCTCACTCTGAAAAAAAACATGCACAGTCACACCGCAAGGCTGACTTACAGAATGCCGAGAGTATTAAGACTCTTTTTCTTAGAAATGGGGGCTGGATTTAGGTGGAAGCAAATCAATGCCGTTGATACATTTTCCAGTTTGTTTGCTGTGGTTTTCTATAACCCCATTCTCCCAAAGTTGTGAAAAAAGGAAGTAGTTTGGCCCGACAGGCTTGTGTAAGCATGAGCCTCTTGAGGCCAGAGCTGGGAGATCACTCCACCGTTTCCAGTCACAGGAGACATTCAGGAGCAATGACTGAGTCACTGGGCATATTAACTGCCCCAAATGTGCTAATTAAAATGTACGCTCATAGCCACCTTGGTAATGATCTTGTGATGGAGTTCTCCCCTCAAGCTGGTGTGTGCAGTGTTGCCTTTGCCTAGCAACAGATGAGTGCATTAGGAGTTCGCACGCCACGACTCACAGGGAACCAGCAGTGCCCCAGTGTTCTCTGTGTACCTTCCCCGCAGCTGATTTTCTGTGGCTCATTGAACGTTGAGTCCAGGTGGCAGCTGTGGATTCTGACATCCCAGATTTTTACAGGGCAAGGCCATCTTCAACACGTAGCGATGCACATCTGGGTTGGAAGCGGCTATCCACAAAACTGACAGGGTAAAACCCTAATTAGAAAGACCAGCAGGGCTCCCTGTACCCCTGGATGCTTCAACAGAGCTGTCACTGTCTCCCCTCGGGCAGGATCACTGGGGTGGAACACAGAGCAAAAAACATTTTGTCCAATGTTCAACATAAATAACTCCCATCATTAGCAATGTGACAAGTGAAAGGAGGACCTGAATGTCAACAAGACAAGGACTTAGGCATGGTGTTTGTGATGAGTGATTCGGAAAACTTTCAGCTGCTGGGGAAGCAGCTTTCAGCTTCTGGAAGATGCTAGTGGAAACTCATACTGTAGAATGGCTAGCTAGACTCCTATGGTTTTCAGCTGACTGAAGCTTAATTTGAGGTTTTGGAAGCCCTTTCAGATAGTAAAGGGATTGGAGGGCATGGGGATTCAAATCACAGTTTATTTCAATATTTTGCAGGGGCTTTTCATTTTTTGGAAGCTCAGTGTTTTGGTTTTTAAAATGGAGCATTATGAGCAACTGCCTTTGTTTAGGTATGTAATGCAGCCCTCTTTATTAAGATTCTGAATTCTTTCAAGAATTCATATATACCAAATTGCACTCCAAGTACACTTGTGCAAATAGCATTTATTTTTATAATCAAAAAGAAATATAGCTGGATCATATGGTTGTTTCTTAAGTTGTTATGAAAACCAAGAATCCTTATCTTAATTTCTTTTCAATCTATAACAATTCCTAATTCACAAGGAAGAAAAGTAGAACAGAAACTGTCCTTCTTTGAAGGAAGCTGTGATGTAATGATTTGGTGGGCAACTTACACAGTTTAATTTAACACTCTAATTGAATCAATATGTATCCAGGAGTTCAGCCTGGCAATCAGCTTAATCTCATTAAATGTTCAGGCCCCAATAATTGATTAATAATACATTATCGTTTATGAATTATTGACTTCAAGTTATTATAATTGTGCCTGCTTTGTTCACAGTACCTGCTGCCACATGTTAATTATGAAATGCTCTAGCACGTTTCTTGGAATAACTTTAGAGATAAAGCTGATGGGGTTTTTAACGAAGTAAGATTATCTTTAGTTCAGAGCTGGTCAGGATGAGTGAGGCTTTCTCAACCCTGTATTATTTAATAAAAGGGAGCAGGTATTTGACTTTTTAAGAGTCAAGGCTATAAGAATTAAAAGGCAGAGCTGGAGGGCCCCATGCCAGAGTTGGTTGTTGAGCTTTACTAATGAGGTAGGTGATGTCATAGCCGTAAGCCGGTGGATTCTGCTTATTGAGCAAGACAGTGCCAAACCAGTAGGGAGTGGGGTGGCCCCTGAAAGAGATGCGAGCTCCCATTGTCACTTGTCTGGGGCAAGGGGTAGGTCCTCAGAGAGGGAAATAAAATAGGCAATGTGCAAGATGAGCCTTACGCCTTGTGGAAGGAACAACTCTTTGGAACTTCTAACACCAAGGAAGTGTACTAGTCAGTCACCACTGGGGTTGATGTTGGAGAAAACCTTCTCTTTCTGCTTAGATCATGCCAAAAAGTTAGTCTAAGAGAGGACACCTATTTTGTGCCACTAACTGGACCAGACAGTGGATATGTAGATATCATTCCTGTCCAGCTGGAGTTTAGTGCATCTGTCTTTGAGGTCTGGATATGCCCAAAGGTATTTGGGGATTCTGGTGGAGGTGTCGGACCTCTGTTGGTTAGGGACGAGCAGCATGGGGGCTATTCAGGAAAATGCCCTTTAGAGGGGCCTGGGGCTAAGAAAGAGGAATTATTCCACCTAAATCAGGTTAGTCTTTTGCGTGTTACTTCCCATTCTAGCTCCATTTGGTTGTTTTTGCTGGTTAGTAAAATCTTGCTTCAGAGACCCTGCCCGGTGTCAGCTGCGCCAGAGAAGTCAAGACAGGAGCAGCTGGGGGTGAGTCCATACTTGAGGTCAGGCCTTAAAGGAGGGCACAGTGAACCCAAGACCAACCTGGTTGTGGTAGCACAATGGACTCACATTACATGCTGAAAGGGAAGGTGAAATTTTGGGGTCAACAGCCAGTTTGGAGAAGTCCCATTGTCCCTTCGTATGTTGTGAGTCTCTTTCCAAAAGCCTTTGTGGAAGGACCAGACTAGACTTTGTTGGAGACTCCCTGGGATGTGTCGTTGTCACCACTCTGGTCCTTCACACCATAGGAGCTTTTCAGTCCAGGGTGAATGGGGTCTCCTGCTAGAAGAGCACCTGGCTTCCCTGAGAAACTGCTTCCCCAGTGGGACACCTCTTTGATCTCCCAACACCCGGCCCAGAGACCAGCAGAGTGAAATAGAAGGTCTAATCTTTAAGCTCCGTGTGTGTGTGTGTGTGTGTGTGTGTGTGTATGTGTGAGAGAGAGAGAGAGAGAGAGAGAGAGAGAGAGTAAATTCCATAAAAACTGCATGTTGTCAAGTACATATCTTCAGGAAAGAAGACACTTTGACAGAGTTAGAGATAAAGCCTAGGTTTGTCATCAGTCTTGGGTTGGAGTCTTGCATTCTCTTCGTGGATTTTGGAAAGGGGTAAACTCTCTGAGCTTCAGCTTCCTCATCTGTAAAATGGGGGTATTATCATCTTCATAAGGTTGTGCTGAGGATTAGCATGGTAAGGTCAGTTTTCTGAACAGGATGTCTAAGAGAAGATCCTTGTTAAGTGGTTCACATGAACATTCACTCTGTCCTTATCTATTGTAAGCTGGTGTAATTGTCCATTTTGGGGGCCATTTTAACACCCCAGTGAACCCACATCCTTCTGAATTGAGGGGCACAGGGTGAGACTTAAGTGGAGAGATAAGCTGCCCAAAGATAATGTCAAGAGTTACAGCTCAGGTGCAGGTGTTTGAGTTATTTTGATCTGCACACAAATTTGTACTTTCCCTCACTGTAGCTGGGTAGGCTGCTGTAAAAGCACTCATCACTGGGCAACCTCTGGTCTGAACCAGCCTCAGTTTCTTCATCTGTGACGTGACAGCAGGAATATTTCTTCTTGTGATTGTGCTGAAGTTTAAAAAAATTTGTGCTTATAAAACACCATGCCAGGTACATAGTAGGTGCTCAGTAAAAATTAGTACTCTCCCCACCCCCACTTACTCATTTTATATGGGCATACTACAGCTAGTATTTACCTCCAAAATGGCGTTGGTTAAAGAGGAGAACATATTTCCTATTTGTAAGCTCAGACAGTACCTGTGGGCAGGAAGTAGCCAGAATTATACAACATCCTGTCTCAAACAGCCTAAAGCTCCCCAAGGTCGGGGGGAGTCTGTTTTCCATACACCAAGTTAAGGGACACCTTTGGGCAGAGACTGAAGCATTTTGTCTTATTCATGTTGTCCAAACAAACCCAAATGTATCTAATTTTAGCATAGGTGATGGGTTTCCTTGTATTCCTTACCCCTTTCCTTATACCTAGCTTGTCTACCATGGGTATGCTCATGGTGAGTGCCTGGAAGGGTCACATTATGTTAGTGGAGAGAGTTTAGACAAAACTGCAGGGAGATGTGTCCTGATAACACTGACTGTGTGAAAGCAGTCTCTCATTAGAGTCAACTGCTGTTTCTGACGGAAATAAATCTCAGTTCATCTTTGGTGTGAAGAGATCCTCCAGAGACCCCACATAGGTTCCCTAGAACTTTCATTTTCTGAGTTGTGCTTGGTTCATTTTTGCTAAATTCTCCCCCTTTCTCTCTCACAGTTATGCCAAGCAAGTACATGCATCCATGGCGTGGGTCCAGAGGTGCACGCAATAAACATAGGGATGAAGAGGGTGGGCTCTGAAGCCTGAGTGCCCTGGTTCTCATGGCAGGTCAGCCATTTTGTGATTGGAGTGTTTGCCTTAGAAGAAGTGATCCCACTTTGGAAGATTTGGCAATTGGTGGATCCCTTGACTTTCTGCAGGCTGATATGCTCTTCTTGTCTGACTTGATTGTTAATTGAGAGCATGTTCCTGGGGAAGAAGGTAACGGTTTGGAGGATGTAGAGATGACATCATCACATTTTCTGTCTCATCCTGATTCGCATCTTTTTTTACTGTGTTGGCAGCACCAGTCTGAGCTCTACTTTGTGAATCTCAAAATTTGGTCAAGTCACTGTGTGTCCTCCTCCCAGATCTTAGTTGTGTATGAGTCCTGATCTCTGGCTTCCCATTCTGCCCTCCAGAGAAGATCCTTGGAGATCCTTGAAGGATTCCTTGAAGATCCAGAACAACCCAGTCTTTGTTGTTGTTGTTGTTCTTGTTGTTGTGGCATTTTTTCATTATTCTTTGCCCAGGGGTACAGGCCTGTGAATCATCAGGCTTACACCTTTCACAGCACTCACCAGGGTACAGGCCTGTGAATCATCAGGCTTACACCTTTCACAGCACTCACCGTAGCACACACCCTCCTCAGTGTCCACCCAGCCACCCTATCCCTACCCTCCCACCCCCCAGTAACCCTTGGTTGGTTTTGTGAGATTAAGAGTCTCTTATGGTTTATCTCCTTCCTGATCCCATCTTTTTTTTTTTAAAGATTTTATTTATTTATTTCACAGAGGGAGAGAGATCACAAGGAGGCAGAGAGGCAGGCAGAGAGAGGGGGGGGAAGCAGGTTCCCTGCTGAGCAGAGAGCCCAATGCGGGCCTCGATCCCAGGACCCTGAGATCATGACCTGAGCCGAAAGCAGAGGCTTTAACCCACTGAGCCACCCAGGCGCCCTCCTGATCCCATCATGTTTCATTTTTCCCCTCCCTACCTGCCATGACCCCCTGCCCTGCCCCTCAAATTCCTCATATCAAAGAAATTATATAATTGTCTTTCTCTGATTGACTTATTTCGCTTAGCATAATACCCTCTAGTTCCATCTAGAGGGGCGTTGCCAATGGCAAGATTTCGTTTCTTTTGATGGCTGCATAGTATTCCATTGTATATATATACCACATCTTCTTTATCCATTTATCTGTTGATGGACATCTATAGAACAGTGCAATCTTGAGAGAAGAAGGTCTCTCAGGTATGATGGTGGAGACTTGGAGTGGGACTTTCAGGGCTGTGAGCTGTCCTGTGGATGGACAGATGACATCAGCCTCCCCAGCCGCCAGTCTGCAAACTTCCCTGTTGCCATATTCAGTCACAACACATATAAACATGCACTTTGGTACCTCCTGCCTCTCATCTGTTTCCCGCTTCCCCTTCCTCTCAGGTCTTTCTTTCCAAGGAGATGCGCATGAATTCAGGCTCTCAGTGCTTTTCTTAAAGGAAGTCTTCACAAGCACCTTAAATCAACCTAATCTCTAGCTCATGTGTTTCCATAGCAGCTGGTCATGATGTCACAGACAGAAGTGATGACCTGAGGTGGGAATTAGGTAGCAAGGGTGCTGGGCTTTTGGAAAAAAAAAAAAGAAAAGGAAAACAATATCCTTTCCACACAGACTTCCTTGGTAATAAAGAACAAGGGGGAGAGATAAATAAAGAAGCAATGAGAAAGAAGACTCATTTCCAAACCACGTCAGAGAAATTTGGGGTGGAAATTAGCAATCCTTGGGAGCAGTATTTGTTTCCTTCCAGGCATTATTAGTGATGAATCTGCACAACTCTCTCAGGATGATGAACTATGAGTAAGATGAGGAAATTAAAACTCCCAGTGGTTGAGGAACTTGCCAGGCCTGGGGAGCACAGTAGGGGTTAGCTTTGAGAGAAAGGTTGAGTTAGTATTCATAATGAAATAGCGCAGGATGGACACACTTTTTCTATAAAGGGTCAGATATCAGATAGTAAATATTTTAGGCTGTGTTGGCCAGATGGTCTCTGCCTCAACGACTCAACTTTGACTTTGTGAGACAAAAGCAGCTATAGCCAATACATACACGAATGACTACAGTTGTGTTCCAATAAAACTTTATAAAATTTGAGGTGGGCTGAATTTGCACCAAGAAGTTTTTGAAATAGATTAAAAATATAAACACATTTGGGCGCCTGGGTGGCTCAGTTGGGTTGAAGCCTCTGCCTTCGGCCCAGGTCATGATCTCGGGGTCCTGAGATCGAGGCCCACATCGGGCTCCCTGCTCGGCGGGGAGCCTGCTTCTTCCTCTCTCTCTGCATACTTGTGATCTCTCTCTGTCAAATAAATAAATCTTAAAAAAAAGAATATTAGCACATTTAAATGGAAAGGTCCTTGATGGTAGTATTGACATCACACTTCCTCCCGGGACTTACTGGTTCAGGCATTATGGTATCATGAGTGGAAAGAATAGATGGACACTGAATAGAGGGGTTCTATCTTCTCCATTTAGTTAAACAAACATTTATCATGGGTCTGCTTTATGGAACATTCTCTTCTGGGCATTGAGAATCCAGCAGTGCTCACATCTCTGTCATCAAAGGTTTTACGTTATCATTAGCTGTACTAGCTTGGGCAAACCATTTAACCAACTTTACCCCAGTTTTCTTATTTGGAAATATAATTTTTTGAAAATCATGAGCCATATTATATGCACAATGCAATCTATAATATGTGTATGTTGAGTGTTAAAGAATAAAATAACCACCCATTTGCCCACCACCCACATTAAAAAAATATAGAGTGTTACCAGTATTTGTGAAGTCCCTTGTGTGTCTTTCCCAAGTCTTATCCTTCTCTTACCCTCAGAATCTAGTGTTATTTCTTTGCTTTATTTATTGTNGATGTTTTTTTTTTTTTAATATTTTATTTACTTATTTGACACAGAGAGAGAGATTACAAGTAGGCAGAGAGGCAGGCAGAGAGACAGGGAGAGGAGGAAGCAGGCTCCCTGCCGAGCAGAGAGCCCGATGCGGGCCTCGATCCCAGGACGCTGAGATCATGACCTGAGCCGAAAGCAGAGGCTTTAACCCACTGAGCCACCCAGGCGCCCGCCTCTTTGATGTTTTAATTATTGGAGACATGCTCTTGACATTCATCTTTTACTTAGGTGTTTGGCCTTTCATTCACACAGATATGTGTAGTTCTTGATAAAACCTGGGGCCCAAAGACCACTGGGGCCAGACCTGTAGTCACAGTGCTAGGTGGAGAAGCTTGCTGCAGCAGGAGAGAATGGAGAATCATTTTGAAAGGGAAGTTAGTTGTAGGAGGGTATTTTTAGGGTTTGGAGGATGGCTTTGATCATAGATTATCTTGGCAGGGATTGGTCAGAATTGGTAAGCCATGTTGCTGGAATAGTTAGAGATTGGAGCTTTAGAACATACTGAATTCATGTAGAGATTCTGTTAGATCATTTTGTATGTGGTTTTATCTTGGAATATATGGATCCAGATAAAATGGTATGAAAAAGAGTTTGAACTAGTATGATCTATGATGTGCATCATGGTTCATTTGGCCACAGCTTATCTCTCTTATGAGCGAGGGTGGCTTCTGCAAGTTGTGGTTTCTTTCTTTGTTTCATTTTTTTCTTGGTGAAGTCACAATTTATTTATTTCTGGATTTTAGCTTTTATTTTCTCATGTTTTTAATACGTTGACTTGGACTTTCAGAACAATGTTTAGTAGAAATGGTGATGGTGAGCATTTTTTATTGTTCTTGATCTTAAAAGAAATGCTTTCAACATTTCATCATTAAGTATGACATTTACTGAGTGTGTGTGTGTGTGTGTGTTTCATTTCGGAGGTTAAGAAATTGCCTTTCTGTTCCTCATTTGCTAAAAGATTTTTAATATGAATAGATGTTGAATTGTATTTGATGCTTCGTTCCACATCTATTGTGATTATCAGAGTTTTTCCCTTCTAATCTTTTATTGAGATAAATCACATTAATTGATTTTCTAATATTAAACTAAACTTGCAGTCCTGGGATAAACTCATTTGTCATAACATATTATCTTTTTTATACATTGCTTGATTAAATTTGCTCTTATTTTATTTAGGATTTCCGTATATGTCCATGGTTGCAAGAGGCTTGTAATTTTCCTCTCTTTTGCTGTCCTTGTTTTTTGCTATCAAGGCTGTGCTTGTCCCTTAAAGTGAGATGAGGGCATATTCTTTTTTGTTTATTTGTTTTTTTCTGTTCTCTGGAAGAGTTTGTGTTACATTAGAATGATATCTTTCCTACATGTTTGGGGAGAATTTTTCTCTAGATTTCCTCTAGATTATGGTGCTTTCTTGTGAGGAGTTTGTAACCTACTGATTCAGTTCCTTTATTGATTCAGTAATTTGTTTTGGCTTCCCTATTTCTTTTTGATACAACTTGGGTAAGTTATCTTTTGTTTCCCTGTAATATATCTATTTATTTTATTATTATTATTTTTTTAATTTTCTTTTTTTTTAAGATTTTATTTATTTATTTGACACACAGAGAGAGAGGTCAGATCACAAGTCGGCAGAGAGAGAGGAGGAAGCAGGCTCCCCGCTGAGCAGAGAGCCCGATGCGGGCCTCGATCCCAGGACCCTGGGATCATGACCTGAGCCGAAAGCAGAGGCTTTAAGCCACTGAGCCACCCAGGCGCCCTGTAATATATCTATTTAATCTAAATTTTTTAAATTGCTGGCGTAACTGTGATTATATGTCCTTTTGTTTAATCTGTTTAAAAGTTTCAGTTTGTCTAATTATGTCTTTATTTTCATTGTTAACATTATTTATATCATATTATTCTATGCTTTTTCAAATACCAAATGCTTTTGCAAGCATTTAAGGCAATCCATTTCCTCTTAAGGACCACTTAAGCTCTGTACTACTGGCATTTCTGTGTGGTATTTTCTGTTAGTACTAAACTTCTTCTAATATCCGTTATTATTCATTTTCTGACTCATGAATTGCTTAGTAGTTTGTTGTAAATTTTCATATAGATGATGTTTGTTTATTTGATACTGATACTAACTTTATTATGAATAGAGAATGTCATCTACCTGTCACTCAACCTTTAACAGTTGTTGGGACTGTCTTTATGGCCTGGTATATTGGGTTAGTTTTTTAAATATCTGCATGAAAGTAATGTGCATATTTCAACTATTAGATGCATAATTTTATATGTATATTCTCTTTATTTATAATACATATAATATATGTATAATATGTATAATAACATATATATAACACATATATACTATTATATGTAATATATCTGTATATTTCAAACATAATTTTTATGTATTCAGATCTTCTGTATCTTGAATAACTTCCTTTTTGATTGATTGACCTTCAGTATTTAAGAGAAGCGTGCTAAGATTTCCCAATACAGTGCCTGAGTTGTTAATTTTCCCTTATTTAGTTAACAAATTTTGCTTTACCTACTGTTGAGGCTATGTTTTTAGTTGCATATAAATTTATAATTGTATTTTCCTAATTAACTGAAACATTGGTCATTATATTAATCTTCTTTATCTCAAGTACCTCAAAAATAATTTTGTCTGTGGGCTCCTGGGTGACTCGGTTAAGTGTCTGCCTTCGGCTCAGGTCATGATCCCACAATCCTGGGATTGAGCCCCGCATTGGGCTCCTTGCTCATTGGGGAGCCTACTTCTCCCTCTGCCTGCTGCTCCTTCTGCTTGTGCTCTCTCTAACTCTCTCTGATACATAAAAAAAGAATTTTATCTGATATTAATAACTCTAGATTTTCTTCAGGTTTGTATTTGATTGGTTTATCTATTTCCAATAGTGTATATATCTGGAGGGTTAATTTTTTGTCAGTTGCTTCTGCTGGTTTTCATATGTAGTACCTCATGTCTAGTATGCTTTACGACTATTGATTGTAAGATGCCCATTTACTTGGAACTGCATCTGAAGGACACTTTGTAATTTGCATTGAGGTTCATCCTGAGAACATCTGCCAGTCACCCACAGCAGCCCTCTCAACTTGGATACACCTGAAGTTAAATTCTTGCTTTGAAAGCTTTCAAACCACATAGGTATGGTTTGGGATGGAAAAAACCAGTCATACATGGATACTTTAAAAAAGTAGCCCCAGAATCAAGTAATTTTTCTTGCTCTCCCCATTGAGAAAGGGTTTTGCTTTTGGCTCACTCTTGTTTGATATGAGTAGCCCTTCAGATTTCCAGATTTTTGCAGTGGTGTCCTATTGAATTCCACACCTTGGCCAGACATTGGCTTCTTCTATCTCCTGGGCCATGTGTGTTGTCAGAGAAGAAATCCACATTCTTTAGGGTTTGGCAGGAAACTCTCAGGGTCAGAGATGGCTTCACCATTCACTTATTCCCAAGGTTTTCTGGTTTCACTTCACTTTGGAACTCAGCACATTTCCTTTCTCAGTCCAGCATGGTGATGCTTTGCATTTTATCTGCCATTTCACTTGCTTCTGTGGGGAGGTCGAATGAAGCTGTCTTATCTACCACATTGCCAGAAATGGAAGCCTGACAAATATTTGTCATGTCTTCTTATCAGAGTGGTTGTGGCAATCAGTAAAGTAATGTGTGCCAAATAGCTTTAGAAGCAATCAAGTATTTGGCTTTTCCATAGTGACATAGACACCTGAATAACATCAGTAATTGATGTAAAGCATGTCAAGCAGGCTCCATGCTTGGGAAAAAAAAATCAGATCAATTCACTGTATTGTAAACTGAGTGTATGAGCCTTGATATTGTCTATCATTATGTTGAAAAGTCATCTGATAAAGCTCTATCCATTTTTAGGAAAGGGGATCACTTGATTGGCAGATGATGCTAAGGGTACTCTGACCAGAGACAAGGGCATTTAGAAGTTAAATAACTTTGAGTGCAAAGCCCTGCTCAGACCTTTGTGCTAAATGTGTTTGGATGGCTGGGTTTAATAGTGATACCTCTCACCCAGGTGTAAAAAATTAATTTCCAAAAGGTGAATGCCCTGACTCCACCTTGCTTGGCAGCCTCTTTGTTCAACACTGCCAGTGTGACCTCTGAAACTATTCCTTTTACTTGACTGAGGTCATGGACCATTGGTGCTCAGTTTTACATAGTATTTTGCAAACTTAATGGACTTACTACTGACCTCTCTTCATGGTGTTTCTCCTTTTCTCTTTTCAGTCTGACATGTCTTGCTTTTGGAAGGGATGTAATTTACTAGGTATTAACCTCTATGTTGCATTGTCGTACATCTTAGCACCCCAAGTAATGGGTGGCGATATGTATAGAGAAGATTGTGTGATAATTTCTACAGTGAGATGTTTCATGCATTATTAAGAAAAATAGAGTCATAGCATGTCTCATTCAGTCATTTATTTGCTAATTCAAAAATCATTATAGGAGTCCTTATTTAGTTTCCAGCACTGGGCTAGGTATTATGGATATAGTGATGATGAGGACATAGTCCTTATCCTTAAGCAATAATGTTTCCTTCAGAGGGAACACATAAATAGTATACTTCGGTATTGCAAGCATTACGATAGAAGTTTATGCAAATTAGAGGCGTTGTGTATTGGGAAGAGTTGAGAATGGCACATGGGAGGTAAAGGAGGAAATCAGGGGAGATTTGGAAGAGGTATTGATGCTAGCACTAAGGTGTGGAATCAGCATAGGCATTCCCCAGTATAGCGGAGTACACAGAGGACCTTCTCTAGGCTAAGGGACAATAATTAGCAAAAGTCTGCAGTGTGAGGCAGCCGTGAACACAGCTGCCTGCATTCTCACAGCCTGCATTCATTCATTCGTTCATTCGTTCATTCATTCATTCACCATTCATTCAACCAGTGTATATTGGGTGTCTGTTAGGTGCCAGGGACTCTATCAGGTATTAAATATATGGATATGGTCTCTGACCTTTCGGGGATTTCAGACTAAGGGGGAGTAGTCAATAAACCAGTAAACAAATAAGTAAATAGTCACAGGATGTAGTAATAACCCTAAAGAAAATAAAGAGTTTGAAGTGATAAAAAGTAAGGTGTGGTGATAGTGGTAATTCCATTAGACAAGGATGCCTCTTTGAAGAGACAACATGTAGGCCAGTGCCCTAACAACAAAGATGTGCTATGTGAGAAGGGGAGTGAGGTGGGATGGAGTGTGGGGAAGAGAGTTAGAGGTTACAGGCAAATGTGGGCAGCCTGGAAGAAGCAGTGTAGCAGGAATGAGTTTAGTGTGTTCCAGGAATGAAAAGGAAGCAAGGGTGAATGGAGCCAAGTGGCCAAGGGGGAGGGTGGCATCCATGACATTGGCGGGCAGGCAGGTGACAGACCTTGGAGGCACAGTAGACCAGGCTAAGCAGTAGTTTTGATTTTATCCTGCAGTCAGTCTGGAGCCTTTGAAGAGTTTGGATTAAAAAAAAGACTCTTTGAAGAGTCTTAGGAATGTTACTCTTTCATCAGTAGGCAGGATAAGTGGAAAGCTAGACCAGTGAGAGAAGCAGGGAGTGATTTTTGTAATCACACAAATAGGGAATAACTAGTATAAGTGGGAGGTATAAGTGAGAGGAAAAAACATGTGCGAAATGTTTGGGTCCAGAAAGAGGAAGGTTTGCAGATGACATCCGTGGATAGATGGTGGCACCATTTTTCAAATCTCTAAATTCAGCAGGAGGAGCTAGTTTTGAGGGGAGGGCAGGTAAATTACTATCAGATGGATGACCTCTGAAGTCCTGAGAGCGAAAGGGAGGAGACTAGCATTCAGTCGACATGCAGATCTGTCTGGAGCTTCGGAGAGCAGTGAGGGCTTGAATTAGGGATGAACACAGGTTTGGCAGGGCCTTCTCTTCTGTGACTTGCTCACTTACCTGGTGGGGAATCAGACCCCACACCTGAGGAGTCATTGCCTCCATGGCCAGCCTGGCATGGTTGTGCCGTTGAGTTGGTTGGTCCCTGGCCTCATGTCAGCCCGCACAGCCATTCCTCAACCCCCTGGATGAGAGGAGTATAGATCAGTTACTGTCTCTTTTCTTAGTACCTCCTGATTTGTTTTACCAGGAGAAACACTGGACGAAGTGGAAATGTAGGCTGGTATTTTTCTCATTTTTCTTACAGATCTCACAGAATGGGTCAGTGCGAGGGATGGAGGGTGTGGGGATGTTAGTGTTTTATCTGGCTTAGTTGTTCTCTTGCATCCGGGTGGAAACACCTGACAGACATTGAAAAGATGGTGTCTCACAGGAATGATCCTTCACTTCAGATATTACTTCTTAATTACTGTTCAGTTTTCTCTTGAATCTCCTACAGTCAGGCCCCCAAAGGCAGTACCCGACTTGCTCCCTGAGAAAATTCTAGCCCTTCCCACATGAGCAGGAATTTCTCTTCCCTCGAATTCTCCCAAACCTTCCAAATGTGATCACATAAGACTTCAAACAGGTGTTAAAGAGCTTTCCTTTAGTGAGTGAAAATGGGTGGATGCTCTTATTTTTTACTAGTTCTCTCTTTCAACAAGTGCTGTAGTTGATTTCCCCACCATTACCAGAGAAGCTAACACACTTTATCAAGGTGAGCACTTTTTCTTTTCTTCTGTCAGAACAACATAGGTCAATCTCATATGAGCAATGGATACTCTTTCCCTTAAAAAGAAGATATTTTCCTGCCTCCTTGTGAAAAAAGAAATGCAGAATTGTCAGGCTGTACTAGCTGTGGGTATCTCTTTCTTAGCTATCTTGGGTGGGTCAAAAATAGTTCCACTGAATTCTTTTTCATTTATATGTTTTCTTCTAAGTAGAAGGGAGAGGGATGTAGAGAATGGTTTTTGGTTTATTTTTCAATGTAAATAAAGTTGTCAAATACTGCAGTGAGGCCAAGTCACTTGAGGATGCAGAAGAAAGAGGAGTTTTGTTTCCATACCTTGGGAAGGTTGGCTGGCAGGAAAGAAGACAGTAGATATAGTCTTCTTTTGAGAAATTTGATTGTAAAGAGGAAAATAACATTAGGGCAATAAATAGGATTTAGGATTGAGAGACATATATATTAGTTTTCACTGTTTTTTTTTCTTGTTTTATTTAAAGATGGAAACATTTGGGAAAGCTTCTAAAAACTTTTGGCCAGAATGGAAGCCAGTTTCGAAATAAAAGAGATTGAATACACAGCCCAAGCTGGGAATGACTGATGATGAAATGTTCCAAAGAAGCTAGAAGGAAATTAGATTAGGTTAATCATGAAAAATTAATGAACAATTGCATAGGAACCTCTGCCTTGAGACTGAAGAGAAGAAAGTAGGTTTTAGACACAAACAAAGACAAGTTTATGGATATGGGAATCAGCAAGTAGAAAGAGGTCACTCCCGACAGCCTTGAATTTCTTCATGGAGTAACATGAGGCCATCCACCGATGGTGGGTAGGGCAGGAGAATAATTTGAGAATGGTCAAAGTAGAAAGTGTCATCAAAGGGAATGGGAGAAATAATTGATCAGTGACAGAGATGGGTGATGGAGAGGGGCTTAAGGACCAATGATAAGGGAGACCATGGATTTATGTGGTTCCAATCTATGTGGATGGGGGCTTTCCCACAGCAGTGCCCAGCAGGTCTGTTGGAAGTGAGAACGTCAATGGATGGACTGACCCAATGTTGAAGGCGCATAGGACAAGGAACTGGAAAGACTGGGGATTAAAAGAAGACTTAGTTCGTAAACTTTTATTTAATGGAGTCAACTAAGTTCTTATCTGATAAATCTGTGATATTCCATATCCCAGATAAAAGTTTTTCTCTGAATGTGTCATAGCTAGACATGATGTCCTTAGGAAGCTGAAGGTCATAACACTTCTGACTCACTCTGACAATACATTTTATTCTTCGGATGCAGACATTCTGGTCCTAATGCAAATGCCACCTGAAATTAGTTTAGTTTTGGTTATTTATTTCGAGGAGTGATGGAAGCCACCTCAGAAAAGATAAATCTTAGGCATATATGCCAGCAGAAGTGTTTGTATTCTTAGTGTTTGCTTATGTTTTTCCTTTAGGCATCAGCTGCTTTTTCTGTACATGTACCTCTGTGAGCATATGGCATTTTGAGGTGAGTCATAGAAAAAAATTCAGCTGAGTCTGTTAATTGCCCAAAGAGACAGTTAGAAAGCAGCCAGAATGTATCTACAAATGAACCTGAGGCAGGTGTGACTTGCCTAATTACTTGCTGATAGAAAAAGCACACCTATTCTAATTTATTTACTCTCCAGTCGTGATGATATGAGGAGTCACAGCAACTGTCAGAGGGGGTGTGTTGTGGTCTGTCTCCCTGAGTAATGTGTTTTAAATGTGTTTTAAAGGAAGGAGAGATGGCTTAGAATTCTGAGTTTAAAGTTACGTGGGCTTTGCATTTACATGAACTTGAGCTAGTCTTTGTTCTGAAGCCTTAGTTTTTCTCTTTCTTAAAAATGAGACCTCTAATCCTCCTCATTTCCCCCTTTTTGACTCCCACGTATAGTACTTCTAGCTCCTAAATATGGGAGATCCAGTTGATGCTTATTGTGGTTCTTCTCCCACAAGAAGAACAAAAAGTATGGGATCGTAATATCACAATTTAGGGACATCTGGGTGGCTCAGTCAGTTAAGCATCTGTCTTAGGCTCAGGTCATGATCCCAGGGTCTGGGGATCGAGCCCTGCTTCGGGCCCCTTGCTCAAGCCTGCTCTAGTGGGGAGTCTGCTTCTCCACCTGCCTGCCACTCCCCCTGCTCATGTTCTCTCTCTCTGACAAATAAATAGATTAAAAAATAACAATTGAACAATAATAACTATATAGAAAGAGGGGGAAGGGTAAAGCCAAGGATGGTAACATGTTAAGGTTTGGGGGAGAGTAAGTGAAGTACACAAGAATCCTTTGAACTATTTTTGCAACTCTTCTATAAATCTGACATTATTTCAAAGTAAACCTTAAAAAAATCATAATTTGGAAATAAAGCACATCCAAGCCTAAAAGAAGGAAAAAATGCCGTTGTGCTGGAGGTAAAGAAGTCGTCAGCCTGTCTGGTGAGACGGGAGATGTGTGGATGTGAGCCCAGAACCACATTACAGATGGAGACTCGTGAAGACAGGCCATGTGGCCTGTACACAGGATGTGAGGCTGTTAGGAATGTCCCCCCATTCATGACTCAAGTGAAAGGACCCCTCCTCCCAGCTTAGAGGAGCAAAAAGGAAGATTCTCCCTGCTTAGAGCGGGAAGAAAATTGTCTTCTGAGAGACAGTGAAGTCCAGATTTCTGCCACAAATGCCTAACACCCACTTGGCATGAAGGGAATGAGTAAATTAAAGACTGGCCCTGCTGGAACTGATTTTGTAGCCAGGAAAAGGGACTTCAGATCCACTCTTGAGGAAACTTTCATAGTCAGGTTCACCTGACTTCTATTGCTGAAGGCTTGCTGATGATAAAAATATATAGCCCACAGCAGGAAATGATGCACCATGAAGGAAAACCAAAAATCACAGTAATCAGGAGTATTAGCCCCTAAAGAACTTGAGAGGATAGAGTAATCTGAAAGGGGCTTCAAATTATCCACATTTAAAATGATCAACAAGATGAAAGAAGGAAGAGATATCATAAAGGTAGAACAGGAAGTTATGATATAGGCATATTTAAGAAAATAAAGCAAGTACACCTTTTAGAAATAAAAAAATCATATCTTTTGAAATTAAAACCACAATAAACAAATGAAGTAGCATTTTAGACACCATGAAAGAATTTAAGAAAACCAAAACCACAATTTGAAGTCATAACCTAGGATCCATGGCTTCGAATATGAGGCGAGGCTGCATGATGTAGAAGAGGAAGTGGACACCAAGAAGGAGGCTGAGACCCATGATCGATGGGGGTGGGGGTCTAAGTAGATGCAGAAAGAGAATGGAGGGTGGGAAGAGGCAATGTTCTATAGATATTGGTGGATAATCTTACAGACATATGAAGGAAAGAAATCCTTATGACGAGGATAAAGAATAATTTTGCACTTGGACACACTGAGGTGATGTGTCAGGGTGCTAAATACCAAGGGGAGTTCTTAGAAGCAACCAAAGGGAAAAATACCTGAAATGATACAGCTCTTGATAAATATTTTTTTAAAAGATTTTATTTATTTATTTGGCAGAGAGAGAGATCACAAGTAGGCAGAGGCAGGCAGAGAGGCAGAGAGAGAGGAGGAAGCAGGCTCCTTGCAGAGCAGGGAGCCGGATGTGGGGCTCCATCCCAGGACCCTGGGATCATGACCTGAGCTGAAGGCAGAGGCTTTAACCCACTGAGCCACCCAGGTGCCCCGATAAATATTTTTCAAAATTCAAAAGTAAGATGACATGTTATTATGAGAAATTTAGAGAGAACTGCAGAGAAAAAGGGCAAGAAAAAAAAGAGAGGCAAATGTAAGAAATAAAAGAAAGCACAAAGTAAGAAATAAAAGTAAGAAAAAAGTAAAGAAATAAAAGAAAGTTTCAGTCATTTGAGCGACGGGCTCTTGATTTTGGCTTGAATCATGTTGGGGTTGTGGGATCGAGCCCCACATTGGGGTCTGTGCTTGGCACAGAGTCTGCTTGTCTCTCTCCCTCTGCTCTTCCCATTGCCCTCAGATAAATAAATAAAATCTTAAAAAAAAAAAAAAGGAAAGGAACAGTAGTAAGGGTACTAAATAGAAGGAGAGCTGCAGAGCTCAGACCTGGGAGTCAGCGGCCCTGGGGCTGTCACTGTGGGAATTTAAGTTACTTAACTTGTCTGATTAAGAACGTGGGCAGAAGTCAGTTAATCAATGGACTCTTGACTTCTGCTCAGGTCATGATCTCAGGGTTGTGCGATGGAGCCCCGATTGGATTCTCTCTCCCTCTGCCCCACTCCCACCCTCTCTCCCCCTCTCTGAAACAAAACAAAACAAGTGTGCAGGATATTTTCTGTTTTTGTCTTTTTTTTCAACAAGCCTCAAACCTAAGCTATCAACTCATGGCACACAGTGCTCCTTTCCCCAACAGAGCCGAGTGTGCGTGAGTTGTGACACCGTTAACACAGAGAGGTGGGAGAGGGTTGGGTCAGCCTGCCTGTGGGTGGGGAGAAAGGGCAGAGAAATCCAGGAATCTAGGAAGAGGCCAGAACCAGCCTCCACCAGCTGATTCAGAGCACCCGGGCTGTTAGGGTCCTACTAGAGCTTCCAGAGCCTTGCACAGAGTGGAGCTGCCCAGCTGATCTCCCCAAACCAAAGACTCTTGCTCCACCTTCCACAGGCTCTTTCCTCAAGAGCGACATTTTGCCATGTTGAAGTTGGCTTCTGTCTCTGGAAGTCTGGGACGTGCTTCCGTTTGGAGCTGCTAATCGTTAGTCTCTGTTAACTGCAAGAGATGCCCCTGAGGTTTTGCCAACTCAGGTAGAACAGAATATAAACTTATTATGGAGCATGAAACATGAGAGAATCAAACTGAAACAAGTGCAGAAAATAAATTGCATTTGGAGCTAAATGAGTCTTCCCCACTTCTTGGGCCGGCTGGAAGAAGGCGTTTGTCTGAAATAACAACTGTTGCGTGCTTTGAGCGGGCATTTGATGGTGCTCTCCGCACTCCGTGGTCTGGCCTCAGCCCGAAGGGAAGTGAGGGGAATGTAGTTAGTGCAGGGTTGCTGCATGGGCTGGATGCCCTCCAGTTCTGATCTGTACCAAGATGGCGACCGCAGACAAGACTCTGCCACTAACAGGGCCTTTGCAGGTGGATGAAGAGCTATCCCCTTACAGCCCCTTTAGGGGTAGAGACTTAATGGGTGCTTCTTAGGGTTCTGAAAGTGAACAACACAGGTTACTGCCCCAAGAGAGAGACAGATGAAAGAGGCCCAAGGTAGGCTCCTATTTCTAACACGTAATCTTTGAAAGCCCTTAACCTGGTGAGAATTACCCTGCACCCACATCTCCAGTATGAATAGTCTTGGAGTGCAGAAGAATTATCTGCATTTGGGGGCCATGTACTCTGTGTCTCGGATGTTGGGAGGCACTCTTAAGGACTGGCTGTCAGGGAACGAGGACAAGAATTATCATTATTAACTTTACTCTCCATAGTGAAGCATTTGACGGATATGGGAAATAATTAATTTAGAAATCCTGGGAGCTTTTGTGTTCCTGAGGCCTCTCTGTTCCTTTTCTCTGCTTGTTTCTATAGTAACTTGCACAGATTTACCCTAGTGAAACGCATAAACTGGGTTGCTGTCTGCCTCTCTTGTGTGTTTTGTGTTCACCCATGTTTTGCAGGAATCTAGTGCTGCCTTGCACACCCAGGACACATTTGTATTTTAAGGAAGGAAAGAAAAAGTCTCCCCCCCCCATAGGTTTGTTTCTTGATGCTTTTAAGATTTTTTTTTTCTTACAGTTTTCAGAAGTTTGACTACAAAGTATCTTGCTGTCGATTTCTTTAGGTTTATCCTGTTTGGAGTTAGCTGGAATCTGTAGGTCACTGTTTATTGTCGAAGTCAGGAAGCTTTCAGCCATTATTGGTTCTAGTATTTTTTTCAGCTCTGTATTCTCTCTCATCTAACTCTGGGACTCCAATTATAGGATTGTTAGATCTTTTATTATTGTCCCAAGGTCTTTGATGATCTGCTCATTTTTTTTTTCAGCCTATTTTCTCTGTGTTGATCAAATTTGGGAAAAATTTTTTCGAAGATTTTATTTATTTATTTGAGGGAAAGAAAGAGAGCATGAGCAAGGGGTGGGATAGAGGGAGAGGGACAAGCAGCCTCCCCACTGAGCAGGGAGCCTGATTTGGGGCTCAGTCCTTGGACCCTGAGATCATGACCTGAGCCTAAGGCAGATGCTGAAATGACTAAGCCACCCCAGTGCCCCAAATTTGGCAATTTCTGTCATTCTTTGACCCAGTTCACTGATTCTTTCCCATGTCTCCTGCCATTCTGCTGTTTAGCCTATTCATTAGTTATTTTTATTTTGCTAATGGTATTTTTCTTTTTTTTTTGTAGTTTCAGATAATTGTATTTTTCAGTTCTAAAATTTCTATTTGGTTCTTCTTTGTGTCTTTCTGTTTGCTGAGATATTTTTGTTGTTTTTCAAGTGTGTTCATAATTGCTCACTAAACACAGTGACTGCTTTAACATCTCTAAAATTCTTATATGTCTGTTTCTTTGGTGTTAGCATCTATTGATTGGCTTCTTTCCAGACAGTCTTTCTGATTTGTTTGTTTGTATGATGAGTGACTTTTTTTTTGAAGATTTTATTTATTTATTTGACAGAGAGGGGGAGAGAGAGAGATCACAAGTAGGCAGAGTGGCAGGCAGAGGGAGAGGAAGAAGCAGGCTCACCATTGAGTAGAGAGCCCAATGTGGGGCTTGATCCCAGGATCCCAGGATTATGACCTAAGCCGAAGACAGATGCTTAACTGACTGAGCCACCCAGGTGCCCCTGATGAGTGACTTTTGACTGAAACCTGGGCATTTTGGGGTATTATAAGACTGTGGATCTTATTTAAACCTTTGTTTTAGCAGGTTTAGTGGGTTGAATAGTGTGCGTACTAGGAATATTCATGTTTGCCAGGAAGCTCAGGTGGTGACACCTTCTTTGGTAATAAAATCTTTGCAGATGTCATTAATTAAGAGTTGAGATGAAATCGTCCTGGATTTGGGGTGGGCCCTAAATCTGATGACTGGTGTCTTTATCAATAGAGGAGAGGATACAAAGAAATACACAGAAGGAAGCCATGGGAAGACAGAGACAGGCATTAGTTATGTTGTCATAAGCCATAGAACACCTGCAGCCACCAGAAGCTGGAAGGAGTAAGGAAGGGTTATCTCCTAGAGCCTTCACAGTGAGTGTGGCCCTGCCAGTAACTTGGTTTGACATTTCTTTCTTGCTTTCTTTCTTTCTTTCTTTCTTTCTTTCTTTCTTTCTTTCTTTCTTTCTTTCTTTCTTTCTTCCTCTCTCTCTCTCTCTCTTTCTCTCTCTCTCTCTCTCTCTCTCTCTCTCTCTCTCTCTCTTTCTTTTTGTTTTATTTTGTTTTACAAGCAAAATGGGTCTATGGGAATAGCAGAGGAATTGCAATTAGGGACACTCAAGCAATGGCAAAGCATAGGCACGTCTGAGGAGGAATGTCACTCAATAGAGAAAAGGAGGAAGTTGGGAGGGGCTTCTTTTGTATGAAAGTCCATTGGAGGAAATGGAGCGTTGAGGATGATGACAATTCCTCATTGGCTGAGTTGTGGTATTTTCTTATTGGCTGAGCTTGTTGTTGGGCAAGGAGAAATTCTTCTTCCTGGGGTAGTAACGTAGCCTTCTTCCTGTTGGGAATCAAGGTAAGTCTCTTCCTTCTGGGGTCTGCAATTAATAAGTGGTGGGGTGCAAAATCTCCCCCTACTGGTCTCTCCATCCATTAAAAATTTTTTTAATTATTTTTTAACGATTTATTTATTTTAGAGAGAGAGCGATCATGGGGGCCTGGGTGTTACGGGTAACTGTTCTATAAGTTCTGTTTTATAAACTTATAAACTTAAACTTACAAAATTTATAAGTTCTATTTTTTAAAATTCTAACTCCAGTGTAGTTAACATTCAGTTTATAATATTTTCAGGTGCACAATATAGTGTCTCAACACTTACATACATCACAAGTGCTCATCACAACAAATGTACTCCTAAGTCCCACCACCTGTTTTTCCCATCCCCCACCTACCTCCCTGATGGTAGCCATCTGTTCTCTATAATTCAGAGTCTTTTTCTTGGTTTGTCTCTCTCTCTCTTTTCCTTGCTTGCTTGTTTTGTTTCTTAAATTCCATATAGGAATGAGCTCATATGGTATCTGTCTTTCTCTAACAAACTTATTTTGCTTAGTGTTATACTCTCTAGATTCATCCATGGAGTTGCAAATGACAAGATTTCATTCTTTTCTTTTTTTTTTATTTTTTTTATTTTTTATTTTTATTTATTTTTTAAAGATTTTATTTATTTATTTCACAGAGGGAGAGAGATCACAAGGAGGCAGAGAGGCAGGCAGAGAGAGAGAGGGGGAAGCAGGCTCCCCGCTGAGCAGGGAGCCCGATGCGGGCCTCGATCCCAGGACCCTGAGATCATGACCTGAGCCGAAAGCAGAGGCATTAACCCACTGAGCCACCCAGGTGCCCGATTTCATTCTTTTCTATGGCTGAATAATATTCCATGGTTTCATATTTCTGGCCCTAGAAGTGTGAGAGAATAAGTCCCTGTTTTGTCCTGTTTTTTAAAGATTTATTTATTTTAGAGAGAGAGAGAGCACATACACAAGGAAGAGGGGCAGGGAGAGGAGCCTGACATGGGGTTCAATCTCATGACCCTGAGATCATGACCTGAGCCAAAACCAAAAGTCAGATGCTTATCCGACTGTGCCACCCAGGTGCCCCAAATTCCTGTTTGTTTGTTTTTTTTTAAGCCATCACATTTGTGGTAATTTTTTATGGTTGTTCTAGGAAACAAGGTAGAATGCCTTCCTCTGGCACTGCTCTGGCGGGGGAAGGGGTGGGATGCCCCTCTGTAACTGCCAGATGAGTGTAGGAGTCCTGGGTCCTTGCTTAGCCTTTGTTGGCCCCCAAGGGGAGAAATCCTTCACATTATTACAGATTGGGTGTGGGGATTCTGATTCTATATGAGGTTTCCACCGATGCCATCTGGCCGGGAGGGTCCAGGGTGCCTCATCACTGCTCCCTGCATGACCTCTTCTGATAGCATGCAGAAGGTGGCCTCATTACTCCTGGGCAATGGTAAGAGTCCTGAGCCTATCAGGTGTCCCCTGACACCACCCTGGCAGGGCAGAGGCTGGTGCCTCATTGCTTCGGGGGTAGGAGTGGAGGCCAGGGTCCTGTGTGATCTCCCCAACGCCACGTGTTCCCTATTCTCCAACCTATGGCTTCTGGCCTTCTCTGACACACCACCGCAGGCAGAAGGGGCAGAGGTTTGGGGTGTGTCCTTAAGGTCTATCCAGGACATTTGCTGGTGTGGATGGAGCCTCAGTATTTCTGTGGTATTTGGCTGGAGTAGAGTGGTTATTGCCTAAAAGTTTTCTGATCTGCTAGGGTGTCCTTTTCCTAATCCTATGACTAGATAAAGCAGGCTTTTGTTGGGCCTTTTTGTTCATGCCTGTTGGGACTCTGGATTGCTGACTTGCTGGGTCCCAAATCTGGGAAGCAGAAAGCAAAAGAAAACCCAGCGACCTTCTTCCTATGTCATTTCTTGTGTCCTGTGGTCCCTAGCTAGTACACTTTTTTGTCTCCTTTGTCATTATCACCTTCTGTTTCATCCATCATGACCAGAAATTTTAGTTGCATTTAGCCTGAGGAATGGGGAAAGATAGATCTGTATATTCCCCAAAGTCAAAGTCCCTTGGTGCCTTTTTAAGGTTCTTCATACCTTTACTCTTGCTAGGTTGTAGAATTTATATTCTAAGCCCTTTCTTAGTGAGTATCATCCTCGGGCCCTACAGAGGTCTACGGAATCCGGTTAGATCAGTTCTTTAATTATGAGCCCATAGACTAATTAAGTCTCCCAGATTTAAAAGGGCCATGAACTTTAATGCAATTTTGGTCAGAAATTTCCTTTGTCCCTTGCCTTTACTTGTGAATTAGCCACTTGAACCATTGCTTTAAGGAGGAAGGAAAATGGATGGTAATTCATTTTTCTTTCCTTTTTTTTTTAAGAGAGCCTTCATTTTAGAATTTTCTGAACCATAGAATTTCTAAAAAAAAAAAACTAGTCCTTTCAGTATGAATAAAATGCTATTCAGCTTACATGAATGTTTTCATGAATACAGATTTAAAAATCAACAATTACTTATTGAAATCCTGGTCTGTGAAAGGCAGTGGGCCTGGGCCCTCCTCCGCCATGCTTTTCTCCTACTAAGAAAGGCTACTACTGTAAGATACCTCCTTTTGCAGTTTTGTTCTCACCTTGTTATCTAATATCCTTGCTTTATTGCCACTCTTCTGTCTGCCGAGCTCCTACTCTGCTCCTGAGTGTGATTTAAGTTTCCTAGGATGAACATTTGGGATGTAGCTGAATTCCAGTCATCCTCTATGCACCATACATAGCTGTTTGATTAGGAATTCAGTTATGTTCCTTGACTTGGATACATTGCTTTGAGACCCAGGGCTATGTTTCTTGTTTCTTTTCTGACTTTAGGGATGATTAAAAAAAGTACAGTCGTACAGTCCCAATAATTGATTATGTAATGAATTAATGAATGACATCAAGAGAATCTGGCTTAGGAGATAGTAATGAAGACTGAGAATTATGGTTTTATTCCATTAGACTATGTCCATTTATCCACCCAATGAACAGATAAAGGCCTGCTGTGTGTTAGGCTGTTACTAAGCATTGTAGAGATTTTGAAAATGAATAAGAGACAGAGTGATGTGGTGATTAGAAGCTTGAACTTGAGAGTCAGAAAGAGTTGAGTTTAGATCTCTGATCTGTCCCATCCTAGCCATGCCATTTTGTGAAATTTAGTTTTTCTGGGCTTTGATTTCTTCATCTCTATGTTCATTATGATGAGCCAATGAAATATAACAAATGTATGGGATACCTGGAGTAAGGAGGTACTCAATTTATGTTGGTACTAACAAATCATGCTTCCTGCCTCAAAGGAGTTTTTATTATGGTAGAGAAGAAAACATCCTTCTGTTCAAAGTAATTAGAACATTTTTAGAATCTACCCCATGAGCCACATTTTGTGAATTCAAAGGAGAACGCTCACTTCAAACTGGGAATGGGCTGTATAACTTAGATTTATTGTACTGCTGCACACCAGTCGGACTGGGGGTGCACAGAAAAATGGTCATCACAAAATTGGAAGGGGAGTTGGGGGTCAAGCATAAAGGTGGGCTTTAAGAATTTTCTTGGTGTGCTGGACATTTTCAGGTTACCCCCTCCAGCATCCCAGATCTAGCCTCCAGTCCTGGAGATTGACTTTATGAATTGGCAGGCTAAGCTTTATGGTTCATACCAATGGGGTCCTTAGCTGGAATGGCTGTGGTTTGGGCCAATGGAAGACAGTACAAGAGATTGGAGAAGGGAAGAAAGTGAGAGCAAAACAGTTGTTCTCCCAGCTTCCTCCTTGGCTGCATGCCTCCTCTGAAGGGAGCAGCTCTTGCCAGACTCCCCCGTCCAGACCACTGTCCTTTCTAGCTACCAGTAATGGCTCCTTCCCTTGCATGTCCCAGCCTGTTGCTTGTCACTGCTAGCTCCAGGATCCTATACCATTCGTGGCTGTTTCCCTCAGTTTCTTGTGCTGTTTGCTCCCCATCCCCTAAGTGATGCCTTGGTCTTCTTAGAAATTATTCTTCTGCATCTCCTCACAGGATAGCTGCCTCATCCTGGATTAATCCAAACATCATCCAGGTCCTCTCTGAGCTCAGAAAAGCATGGATTAAAGGGGCCTTGATGGATTGTCATGGATGAACGAAAGATGAGAAGGGGAAGGGAAAGTTGGAGAACTTTTTTTTCCCCTCTGCATTCACCAGGGAAATTTGTGCCAACTTTTTCAGTGCCAGTGGGTTCTTAAGCTTCTTCTCTTTCAGAGAAATACATCTCTTTCTCTAGAATGTGACCAGCAGGCCCTGCAGTTGCTGCTGCTTGCAGAGCTTTTAATCACCTGTGTGAACGTCTGATAGGGCTGTGAAATATGGCCCCCGAAGGCCTCTGAACTGCCTTTTCCCTTCCTCAAATGGTGAATAATCATTGAACCGCTCCACAGTTTCTGATATGAAGTTCAAATCAAGCCATGAAAAAACCCATATTTCACAAGGTAGCATATTTTTGGTTCCTGGCAGTAAATTTTCCTCACTCTCCCCGTGCTGTGGGACACATTTGGAAAGGTCAGTTTGGCACTGTGTAAATTAACCAGAGGACCACTGGAGTTGAATGAAATCTATTGTAAATGTGTGTTGATGGGCAGAGCAGTGGGGCGGGGGCCTGACTTGTGAGCCAGCGTGATTTGGGCAAAAAAGCAGAATTGTACCACGGCCCTTAGAGTCACTGTTCCGGTCATGCTGAGTAATCGCTGGAGTTGTGCGATGAGACAGTGGCAGGAAGACTTGTTCCAGAGCTTCCCTGGGGAGGGGAGTGTTGTACTTCTGCCAAGGGTGGAGCTGATAGCTTGGTATCATGTGGCCGTGCCTCCTCCAGGGTGAGCTTCGCCTCCACTTTGCACGAAGCCAGAGGGCGCCGTTCCCATCATCCTCCATGGGAAGGGAGCCCCCTGGTGTGGTACAGCCTCCAGGCTGTGCATCCACTGGAGGATGGGCCTGGATCTGTGACAGTGTGGGTCTAGAAGGGGCAGCATAGTCCAGTGGCCAAGAGTGAGGGCTCTGAGTCCAACAGACCTGGATGGAAACCAGATCTTGTACTTGGCAGCTGTATGATCTGGAGCATGTCTTTTACATTTTCTGAACCCTGTGGTCTTCACTTTAAGAACAGTGTTAACAACACCTCCGTGTGTGGTCTTGATGAATTCAGATAATATAAGAGAGGCACTTTGCTCAGCATGATAAGCAATTCCAGACTGTTAGCTATTACTGTTCTTATTATTTAAGATGTAGGCCCTTCCTGGGATCCCAGACCCCAAAATAGCCAGAAATGACAAGGATTAATGGGAGAGCACAGAAAGGAGCCCTGTTCTAAGTCCTTAGTCCATGCTTGACTTCTTTTCCTTCCTCAGTCGTGAAACGTCATCGGTGAGCACAGAGGAGCAGATCTTTTCCACAATTAATAACTTAATTAACCTATTCATTCATTTCTTCAAAGTATATCAGTCGAGCACATCCTCTTTCTCAGTACCCTCTCAGGCTCTGGAGAGCAGCAATGAACAGAGAAGACAATAAACACATCACATCCGAAACTCTTTACACAGCCCCTGCTTCTGTGCTTGAGCAATGTATTCACTGTCTTCCATGTCCTTGCTCTCATTTTACCTGCAAGGAGCCAGCTGATTAGGAGGGGGAGGGGAGCAGAGAGAGAGAAGATGAGGTGGGAGGGAGAGAGAAATGAAGGGAGGGGGACGGGAACACTTAGTGAAGACTTGCTATGGGTAGTAAAGCTAGAGCTGTTAGTCAAGACCTTGATTGTTCCCTGGAGAGACTGCTATCCACAAGCAATCCCATTAGTAGTGGCCTCCTACAGTTTGTGACACCAGCAGTCAATCAATCAGCACCAATTAATTGCTTACCTACTATGTGCCAGGCAGTGTGCTAGGCACAGGGAGTACTGTGGTGAACATATGAGAAATGTAGTTTAGTAATGCACACAGACATTGAAGAGGGCTTGAAAGTGACTTCTTTAGTAATAGCAAATATGCCAAGAACTAGGAAGGAACAGTCAAGGGAGGCTTTCCTGAGGAAGTGAGACCTGAGACTTAAAGAATGCCTTGGATTAGCAGGCGAAGGGCAGGTAGAGGGAGGAAAGCTTCTGAAATCTCTAATAATTTCTGAAAGAATAAAGATGTATAGCTATTTTTCAAAGCAGTCCTTTCCCATTCAAGGGTCTGTCATGGATCCTGATGATCGGTTGGCTCAGTAAATACCTGTCAAGTGACAGAGTGAATGGATGGATAGATCATTGAATGGATGAATGCACAAATGAAGAAAATCCTAGAGTAGAAAAAGTCCTAGAAGATTCTCTGGATTAGGATAATTGGGATCTCAATATGTTGAGGGGAGGAGGTTATTCACTGTTTTTACTGCTTGGCCCTCTTCTTGGTGCTTTTTGGCTTCTATAGTATCTCTCTTCAGTGCTTTCTCCCCTTGTCACTGGACAAGCATATCTACTCCTTTTAAAAGGCCCTTACCTGCTGCAGGATGTGATCTAATTCTTTATGATTCAGTGAATAGCAGCATCTCCGCCCTGACATTCTTGCAGGTTGAAGAGGAGGAAGCAGGAACTTCTGAAAAATGGGCTTCTTTAAGTTAGTCATGGATCACCAGCCCACAGGAAGAAGCTTGTGTAAACGACACCACTATTGGAAGCTTTGAGAATCAATATCAGTGATGTGCCATATAGTGAGACTCTGCCTTTGGGTCCAAGCACTGGCTGGTTTGTGTTGATCTATTTATTGTAGGCCAAGTTGGAAGGCAAGGAAAAATTACCCCATTTGGTACCTCGTTTACACAATATGGATCCTGGTGGAGCTTTGAGGGCTGTATTAATAATAGCATCTGATGGCTTATTGGACATGTGGTGCCCAATTACAGGATTTGACAGTACAAGGTATATATTAATGACTTATTAGGGCAGATCTGGCTGGTAATTGATCACTAATGAGGCAGACTTGCTTGCATCTAGGCAAAATAAGATCTTGAAACTCTTTAGCCAGTCCTACATGAATGCCTTAGGAGAAGAGATCTACTAAATGGGTGGTAAATATTTTATGGAGAACATCTTACAGCACCCATTTGACTAATTTTTTTTTTTAGGCTAACTAGGTTGTTCCTGGAAAGTCTCAGTTGGCAGTTGCCTTTGGTGTTTAAAAGTCTTGATGTGCAGGATTGCCCCAGAGTAATTGCAGACATTACTGGCTTTATCCTGCCATCCATGGCAACAGAGCCATGTCCAGATGACTGAGAATGTTTTCCTGGGACAACTGAGTGACTGGCAAGCTTCGTACTGGGTTCCCAGAGAAAAAACATAGTTTATGAATATTTCCCAAATGTCACAAGAAGAGAACTATTTCAAGCAACTGTGATTGCCACTGGTGTATCAGTAAAATATTTTCGTTTCTCATAGACCCTAAATTAAATCACCGTGGGCTTTACTAAAGATGTTGTGGGTAGGTTTTCTAGGAAAATGCTCTGAATCTCTTCTACAAATTTTGAATTTCCATCTGACCCTTTTCCTTTTTATATTAATGAATTTCACCTAATTGAATCAGATGTCACAGATGACACGTGTTCATTCTGAATTTGAACTTCAGATCCCCAAGAAGGCATTTTCTCCGTAACGCTTAGCAAAATGGTATCTATCAAATCGCTGGTGCAGTTAGAATTTAATTCGCTCTATCAGCTGCCATTGTCATGCGACTTAACTTTAAAAAAAGTAATTTTCCTGAAGACTTCATAATTCCTTTTACATTCTTTTCCTATTGAATGAATTTCACAAACTCTTGAAAGAGAAAAGACTGGGTGAGAGCCATTCTTTACAAGGTGACAGAGGAAACGAGCCCGTTGTGTACCCCCTCCTTTCCCAGCTGCCCCTGCCTGCTTTTCTTTGTATTTATTTATTTATTTATTTATTTATTTATTTATTTATTTATTTATTATTTTTTTTTCCCCTGCCTGCTTTTCACCTGCCAGCCAGATCGGCTGCATTCCATGGCACCTGCCCTGCTGAGGCTAGCCCTCAGAGTACCCGGAAGGAAGGAGAATGCCTGCTGAGACTAGCCCACAGAATACCCGGAAGGAAGGAGAATGAAGGGTACTTTCAGGAAGTAGGAGAAAGGGAGGAAAACAGAGACAAGACAGGCAGAGAAGATACAGTAAGAGGAGAAAAAAAAATTAGAGGAAAGAAATTGCAGTGAAGGTGGAAGAGAAATCAATGGGAGGGATCAACTGGGAGAAGCCAGAGAAGCCAGGCCCTTGTCCCCCACTGGCTCTGTTAAAAGCCTTGAGGGACTACTCAGCTTGTGTTATTTTTTCCCTTTTCTGATCTCTGTAGAGCAGTAGTCCCCAATGACAGGTGATGATTTCTTCTACCCAGAGGACATTTGGTAATGCCTGGAGACATTTTTGATTGCCAAATTGTGTGTGGGGTGTGTGTGTGTGTGTGTGTGTGAGGGGGGGGGTTAGAGTGGTAGAAAACGGGTATGTTGGGTTAATAGTGTTGGCCAAAATCCATGTCCACCTGGAACCTGTGAATGTGACCTTATCGGAAATAAGGTAGGTTTGCAGATGTAATTGACTTAAGATGAGCTCTTGCAGGATTAGAGCGGGCGCTAATTCAATATCTGGTATCCTTATAAGAAGAGGGAAATAGGGACATAGCGACAGACACAGAGAAGAGAGAGCCATGTGAAGACAGAGGCACAGACTGGGGACAAGGCTGCCACAAGCTCAGCGACATCAGATTGCTGGGAACCACCAGGAGCTGAAAGACGCAAGGAAGAATTCTGCCCTAGAAGCTTTGGAGGGGGCGTGGCCTGCTGATACCTTGATTTCAGACTTCTAGGATGGAAATCTGAGAGAGAACCAATTCCTATTGCTTTAAGCCACCCAGCTGTGGCACTTTGGATAGTAGTAGCCCTAGGGATGTTGCTGAATACCCTACAGTGTACAAGGTAGCCCATCACAGCCCTAATTATTGATGGTGTCAAGACTGAGAAACAGCTGGAGAGCTTAGGGATGTAGGTTGTAAAATTTAATACTTTATTATATACGTTTTGAGGCAGTCTCTGTGTTTGCAAATTTTTTATCAGATTCCTATGTGTTAATTTAACTTTTTGCACCTTTGTGTGTCCACACAACAATTAAGTTGTTAACTCTTAGATGGTAGGGCATGCATTTGCTTCTTTGATTCCTTTACGGCTAATTGATATGCATTTAGTAGGAGCTTAATAAATGCTTCTTGGACAAATAAATGCTTCTTGTCAGCATGTGCTCCACTTACAGTGGCACCTGTGCCCATTTATGTCAGTAGAACACAGTGTGAGGATTGAGGTTGTACTTTCCCAAGTTGTGATCCATGTCCCTTAAGTCTGACTATCCAGGAGGAACCTGCCAACCCAGCAAGGAAGGCCTGATGTGGATGAGACATAGAGGAAGCATGGTCTAATGGGGAGAGCTCTGGAGTGGAAGGCAGGAGAAGGGCTGAATTTCCAACTCTTTGGGAATCTTGTGTTCTCTCTGAGCTTAAAAGTTTCTCATCTGCAAATGAGAAGAACAATACCTCATCTATAGTGTTGTTAGGGTCAAGCAGGCTACAACATAAGAAGCATGACAAAGGTACTAAAAGGTACTAAGGAAATATGTTTTATCCATTGAAAAGCTGGGACAAGCACCAGGAGGTATAAATACATGCATGGTGAAGCTGTGAGTTTTACCTGGGGAGAAGGAAACACGGAAGAGGAAGTAATACATAGTGTCGAGCACTTCCTGTGTGCCAGGCACTTTTTCCATTTTCTCATTTAATTGTTAGGACAGCCCAATGAGGTAGTGGTTGCTATTCTCACTTTGGAACAAGAGAACTAAAGATTGCAAAACAGTGACAGACTCAGGTTTGAATTTTAGGCCCGTGGTATTTCAACTGCGCCTGCTGCCTGCTGCCTGCCAAGCTTCTGTGAAAGGTTTTGAGTGGTTGTTTGTTAAGTCAAAGGAAAGTGATGGGCCCATAGAGTGCGGAAACAGAAGATAGCATATGGAAATAGTATCACGTGAGCCTGTGCGTATAAGGTGTTGTCTCTTTAGGAAGACAACGTTTGTAGTCCGTTCTTGCCAGACCATGTATCTGGGCTATTCTTTTCCTAAGAGTAGAAGTAAGTTAGTGCTAACTGCTGCTTGGTCTCCAGCATGCACCAGCAGTATTTAGGTGAAGGTTAAGAGCACTGTCTACCGCCATGGGATAGAGACAATGATGGGCCATGGTCTCAGGAGTTCCAGAGGGCACTCTGCTGAGTTGGTGGTCATGGAAAATAGCTCTCAGAGTGAAGGCATGACAAGGGTAAGGTCTGGGGAAAAGATAGAGACTATTAAGAAGCAATCCAGAAGAAAATTCCCAGTCTGGTTATGCTCACATTAGGGATTTGCACCCTGGCAACTTCTCTGAAAATGTCCATGTCCAGGTGGGCTATGTCCTGATAGAAAAAAAAATATGTGGATCCATGGGCAAGTTTTTAGCAGAACATTTCACAGAAAAAATAAACAAGTGCATTTAAGTGATATCCAAGTGAATAATTTTTGTGTATCATACTAGTCGACTTGCACTGTCATAACAATATACCAATGATCGAGTCGCTTAAACAACAGATATTTATTTTCTCACTATTCTGGAGGCTAGAAGTCCCTGATCAAGGTGCCCACAAATTCACTCTGTTGAGAGTGCTCCTCCTGGCTTGTAGGATGGCCACCCCCACTCCTGTGTCCACACATGGCCTTTCCTCTGTGCTCACGCTGTCTCTTCCTCTTCCTAGAAGGACACCAGTCCTATTGGATTAGAGCCCTACCCTAGTGACCTCATTTAACCTTAATTATCTCCCTAAAGGCCCTATCTCCAAATACTGTCAAACTGGTGGTTAGGGATTCCATATGTGAATGGTGGGCATGGGGGGAAATTTAGTTTATAACAACTACCTTAACTTACAGCCTTCCATGATTAGATGGAACATATCTCTCAGTGTGTGGGTTGTCTACAGACAAGCTACAAAAAGAAACTGCATGTCCAAATAGCCAGTGAAAGATAGGAATGGGAGATAATTTGTCTCACCATCTCCCTTCTGTCTCCTTTTTCTAGTCTCTGAGAGTTCACTTTGTAGGGTATGAAATTCTTCTCCATATCTTAGTTGCTCTAGTGGCTCTGAGATGCCCAATCCCACACCTTCATCATGGGACTTCATCCCAGTCCACAAATATCTGGAAGAACCAGAAATCCTAGGTTTGTTGCTGGTTAGCCTAGCTGCTCAGAGGGCATCTGAGAGGGAGGGCCTTCCAGAGCAAGGGACTGGTCAGCGCCCTGCAGCTGCCATGTTGTCTGGGAGGTGGATGGCGCTTCCCACGGGAAGAGGGGGGAATGACTGAGGAGATCCATAAGCCATGTGTCTGATACTGTGAAAATTTCTTCTAACATGAGTGAAAGACTCTAAGTACACCCTTCATGTGTGTTTTGTCAAAACTAGATGAACCAGAAAGAAAGAAAGTGTAAAAATCTTTCTGATGTCAACATTCATACAGAAATACGTGGTCTCAGCTTAGGGAGAAAGCAGAAGTTGGAACAAAGATGTGGTAAAGAATCCCAAAGCTATTTGTCTCTAGTGGAAATACATGTAGAAATACATGTTTCATATTTGACCCTTTTGGATATAAACTTATAAAAATCTAGAAAGTGAAACTTTAAGTGTAAAACATCAATGGCTAAATATATATGAATACAGGGTAGTAGCAAGTTGACCTTTCTTCCTCTAGGGTTTGAATGTCTGCTCTTGTAAAAACTTTGTGAAAGGAAATTTCAAAAGATGTATTTACTCGAGAGAGCGGGAGAGGAAGTGCATGTGCGCGTGTGTACATGTGAGTGGAGGGAGGGGCAGAGGGAGAGAGAGAGGGGAAGTAGACTGCCTGCTGAGCATGGAGCCTGGTTCGAGGCTAGATCTCCAACCTGGAGATCATGACCTGAACCGAACTGGAGTCAGGTGTTTACCCGACTGAGCCACCCAGTTGCCCCGAAAGGAAATCACTTTTTTTTTTTAAAGATTTTATTTATTTATTTGACACAGAGAGAGAGATTACAAGTAGGCAGAGAGGCAGGCAGAGAGACAAGGAGAGGAGGAAGCAGGCTCCCTGCTGAGCAGAGAGCCTGATGCGGGCCTCGATCCCAGGACGCTGAGATCATGACCTGAGCCGAAAGCGAGGCTTTAACCCACTGAGCCACCCAGGCGCCCAGGAAATCACTTTTAGAAATCTTCAATGATGATCACTATAAGATGAGCCCACCCCTCACCAGCCCTTTAAAAAAAGCATGCAAGGGTAAACCTCAATATTCACACATGATCAGATTGACATATGTCATATGCACTGGGTGATAAAAGCTGGGATGGGGAAGGAGACAAACCATAAGAGACTCTTAATCTCACAAAACAAACTGAAGGTTACTGGGGGGTGGGAGGGTAGGGATAGGTGGGTGGGATATGGACATTGGAGAGGGTTAATGCTTTGGTGAATGCTATGAAAGATGTAAGCCTGATAATTCACAGACCTGTACCCCTGGGGCAAAGAATAAAAAAAAATGCTGGGGCCTTCCAAAGGCCCCAAAAGCATCACATATGTCAGGAGTGACTTTGCACCTTCAGTGCTACCATTGGTACCAATGGTACTCTATCCACGGTCAAGGAAGACCATGCTTCCTCTATACCTGGGCTTCCAGCATAAAGTTCCTGGGTAGCAGATGTGGCGTAACTATGCAGAATAACTTAAATCAGTTATGTGAATATAAGAATGATTTTCCCTTGTCTTAATTCTGCTTTCATACACAAAAATTATCCACTGGGATATCACTTAAATGCACTTGTTTAATTTATTTTTTCTATGAAGTGTTCTGCTAAAAACTTGCCCATGCATCCACATATTTTTTTTTTCCATCAAGACATGGCCCACCGGGCCATGGATATTTTCACAGAGCAATATTCTCATTGTTTTATACCTTTTCTTGTGTTAAGCACTTTAATTCTTCCCTACCACTCTATTTTCTAGACCTCAGGACAAGACAAACCTCTTAAGTTAGAAAATGGCCTAGTAGTCATAAGAGATCGTGCATTGTGCTGCATTCTATAAATGTGGCAGAAAGCATGCCAAGCTGTTGTTTTAACTGTAAAGAAGAGATGTTAACAATCTTCTTTTAGGGAGTATGTTATTCTTTTTATGAAACATCTGTTTCAGTGGATGCCAGTTGAAAGAAATTCAGGGAGGTGGACAGAGAGTTGCCCACAGAGGGTCAGATGAAATTTTCAATTATGCTGAACTAACAGTCTGTTTTTTATTGTAATTTTTCCTCCATGCTTTGCAGGAGAGCTGAGTGGGGGTGGGGGGGGTGGGAATGTCAGTTGGTTTGGCAGCGGGCTATTTGAAAATATTCAGGCTGTTGCCAGGAAAAAGAGTTAAGACAGAGTTTCACGAAACTCTATTTGTGAAATTAAATTGGCCAGGATCAGGACAGTCTTGCAGCTTCAGTCTGGTTGCTTGCCTGTAAACAAAGGCCATCAGTACAAAGTGATGTTCTTCACTGTGAGGATGTAGCTAACGGGCTGCCGCTGAGGCCAGCTCCAGGTCAAGCTTCATTTGCTAATGAAAGAATAGTGGACTGGGGAGAACATTAATGAAACCCATCATGATGACAAAGTGGAAGGCCCTGCCTTGCTAGGAGAACAAAATAAATGTCATTCTTTTTTCACATTTAGAAAGCCTTGCCAAAAATTTTTCAGTGCATCTGATTGTATGATAAAATAATTTGAAGGATAAAGGGAAATAATGAATGTGCCAGGGAAACGCAGGTATAAGAGAGGTTTATTTTAGAAACTACAGGACATATCCTTTGGATGCAAGCCACTGGAATTCAGTTTTTGAGTGGGAGGGAGAATGCATAAATAGCCACAGAGGAAAGATTTCATAGCAAAAATATCCAATAACTGAGTCCAGATTTTTAGGGCACCATGGAAATAAAATTAGAAAAAAGGGACCAGATGCCCCAACAAACACCTGACAGATGAGACTCGTATGAGAACCGGGCCATGGAGTTGTGTTGGGCAATGAGAAGCCTACCGTAGCAGGGGTTGTTAACGACAAAATTGGTCTGGGCCACCCTAGACAAAGCAGCTGCTTTTTCCTTTCCTTGCATGTGTCAAGACAGAGTGTACTGACTATATCACGGGATGATACTTTAATTCCAGAGAGTGTGGCTCTGTGGAGGACATTAATGAGACACATGATCTGCACTTAACCTCCCCAAGAAGGCAGATGGGACAGGGCATGGCTGCGGTGCCTTCCGTATGCAGAGCAGGGGGCATGCCCAGACCTGGCATATGGAACAGCAGAATTTGTTTCTTACTCCGGAAGCTGGTCCCTGAGGGACAGCCAAGTAGATGGAAAGTATTGTGAAATTACTAAAAAATGTGGGTCAGGGAGGCAGAAGAAAGAAAGGGGTTCATTTGGTGAATTGGAAAAATATCGGGAGAGCCCAGAGAGGGGTGATGCAGTCGTCTGAGTGACGGTATGAGGGTACTGAGGCATTTATGGTTCGTGATCGGACCCTTGTTAGTAGACGAAATGCAAGGACAAGTTTTTAACCTCTGTGTGAGACAGACCAGTGGTCACTGCACGCTCCTGTTGATTCAGTTGCGGCACGGGCCTTTGGTCTTCACCGTGTATGGAATGGTTCAGGAATTGAATGGGGCTGGGGGAAGTCATCAGTGGGATAACCAATGGCTAAATAAGGTTAAGTGGATTTACAAATGTGAAAGATGATAACAAAGAAGAGAGACATCTCAAAGTGATGTGCATGGGTCTGGATAATCAGCTAACATTCTTGAAATGTCAGTTGGAAGTTTAGTATAAAAAGGAATTTAGATTGATACATTCAGTGTGGTAGGCCAGATAATGGACCCTCGAAGATGTCCTTGCCTTAATCCCTTGATCCTGCGAATAGATTACATGTCAAAAGAGTCCTGCAGATATAATTAAAGTTACGGACCTTAACACAGGGAAGTTATCCTGGATTATAAAGTGGGCCCAATCTATTCGCATCAGGCCTGAAAAACAGAGAACTTTGCATGGCTGCAATCAGATGCAGTGGAAAAGGATTCAGAAGCCACGTGGTGGGAGGGGAAGCCTGAAAGACTGGACTCATGGAAAGAAACTTGATATTCTGTTGCTGACTCTGAAGATGGAGGAAGGAAGCTGAAAGGGGCTTCACGATGACAGCCATTGAGGAGTTGGGGCCCTGAGCCCTAAAACGGCCAGGGACGGAGTTCTGCCAGCAACTTGGATGAACCGGAAGTGGCGCATCCACATAAGAGCCCTGGACAGGTGACACCTTGATTTCTGCCTGGTGATGACCTTGTTGGGTTTCTAGCCTACATAACTGTGTGAGAGTTACTACTTTTGTTTTAGGCCTCTAAGTTTGTGGTAGCTTTTTATGGGAGCAGCAGAGAGATAATACATTCTCATATCTATGTTTATATAGACAAATGCATCATTTTTTACAAATGTGTGTGCACACACAGCATCTCAGGAAAAGTGCCATGCACTCCATTAACCATCTAGGATAAAGAGAGCGTATGGGTGTGCACAGTCTTGCTGTCAGGTGCTTCTGGTCCTCCCTGCCGAGGTTGGACTGAGAGCATCATGCACTCTGACCTTTTTAAAGGTCTTCGGTGATTAATTAAGGAGAGAGGCTCCATCTGTGAGATTATCATACTGTCTGCTTTTGAGAGCTGATGGCTCACAAAATTTTTCAGAAATTCTAACCTGGCTTCAGCCTTCATCAGCCAATATGTGTGTGTGTGTAGTGTATATGTATGCAGGTGTAGGACTCTTTTTTCCAAAAGAATTTTCTAATGTGTTAAAAATAGAACTGGAAATTAGCCCTTTGGAAACACTGAGATCTTCGCTTCCTGTGGATTGGGGCATAGCAGGTGAAAGAGGGTATGAGGATTTGGTTTCTATCACCACCAAGCCTGTTCTTTTCCCTTGGTGACATCTCCTGGAGGTTTTCCTTATTTGTGATTCCCTGTGTTTTGAAACTCACGCATGAGTTTATGTAGAGAGACTGCTCCTGCTTCTTTCCTCTCAAACATTCTGATCATAAGAATTTAATGAAATGCTCATGGGAGCCACCCCGTGTTTGCCTGTCTTCTCTTCAGCACCAGCAGGGATGGACAGCCCCCCTAGGCTGCAGGGCAGCTTGTGTGCACTCCTTATGTCGTCAACAGAGCTGTCTTTGTGTTATAAATCTCAGGGTGGATACTGAAAAATGCTAATTTATGATAAGCAAGAGCTAGATTGACAGGAAGCACAACAGCAGAGGGAGAGGTTGTTTGGTGAGTCTGGGAAGGGGAGAAAGAGAATGGAAGTGAGAAATACAGAGACTAATTGAGAATCAAACCAAAAAGGTTAAAATAGAATTTTTGGGGGTTAACCCAGAGAGACGCTTGGGTAGAAAAAACTTGGGGGGAAAAAACCATGTAGATTTACATCTAGGAAAGCAGAAAAAGTATGTTTCTTTTAGTCAGATTATAGTAGAGAAATGGTGGGGGCGGGGATAGGTAGTTCAGGGAGTCAAATACCTTTCTGGAAGATCAGTTAATGTCCAAATCTTGGTGTAGCCCTTGTTCTGAAGATGAGGGATAATAGGAAGCCAGCATGCTGGCTCTAGTTTAGAATCTAGATGGAATTAGAAGCTGATCCCAAGTTATCTCTTATGGTAAACCAGATGGACTCAGCACAGGTCCTCGGCTGTGTCTCCTATTTTGATGATATGCAGAGGCTTTTCACCCTGAGAGTTGCAAGGGAAGGATATGAGAACCAAGGGCTACAGTTTCCATGACCCAGGCTTTTGTTTGGAGCAAGATTTAGGGTTTTACCCAAAGGCAGATGAGTAGGTGTTCCTTTGGGCAGTATCTCTGGCATTTTGTTTTGTAGCCTCTTTTGTGGGGCATGATGAAGAAGTAAGGTGAGAGAGATTCTCACTTTACGTTTGAGGCCACCAAGTCCCAGACGAGTGCTGTGAATGTCCAGCATCACACAGCAACATTATGCCAACTGATCCAAACATTCTCCATTTATTTGAGTCCTAAAACCTAACGCAGTGCTCATATTTCCTAAAGAGAACCTTGTTTCCTATTTTTCTGTGAACAAACATTGAGAGCATCAGTGAGCTTTTTCATGGATAAGAGGACATTGAGGACTCAGGGAATCCTCTCTTCTTTTACTCAACATTAAAACTTAATTTTTAAATTTTTTTTTGTTTCAAGTTTTTATTTAAATTCTCGTTAGCTAACATATAGTGTGATAATGGTTTCAGCATAGAATTGGTGATTCATCACCTACATCTAACACCCAGTGCTCGTCACAAGTGCCCTCCTTAATACCCATCACACATTTAGCTCATCTTCCCAACCCACCTCCCTTGAGCAACCCTCACTCTCTTCTCTATAGTTAAGAGTCTCTTATGACTTACCTCCCTTTCTTCTTTTCCTTTCTTCTCCTATGTTCATCTGTTTTGTTTCTTAAATTCTACAAACAAGTGAAATCATTTGGTATCTGTCTTTCTCTGACTATTTTGCTTAGCATAACACAGTCTCGCTCCATCTACCTTGTTGCAAATGGCAAGATTTCATTCTTTTTGATGGCTGAGTAATACTCCATTTGTGTGTGTATGTGTATATATATGTATATGTGTGTGTGTAGATATATGCGTGTACGTATATATATGCATATATATATTCCACGTCTTCTTTCTGCATTAATCTGTCAATGGACATTTAGGCTCTTTCCATAGTTTGGCTATTGTTGATAATGCTGCCATAAACATCAGGGTGCAGGTGTGAGGACTCAGAGGCTATTTTAGCTCGAACTAGGCAGTTCAGCTGGGACATGATTGTTATTTTGAAATATTTGTTAGGGAGTCACGTAAAAAAGGGATTTACCGAAATTCCTGTGGTCTCAGCAGGCAGATGCAGGATTGAGGTGTAATAGTTACAGGAAAACAGATTTCAGCCCAGGATAAAGATAAGGAACTTCCTTCTGACTTGAAAAGTCTAGAAATGAAATTCACTAATTTATGTGATAGTGAGTTCTTATCTCCTAAAGTAAATCAAGGCTGACTGACTGTTTGCTAGGGATGCTGTACAGAGAATTCTAGAACTGGCATGAGAGTGGAGTTTTCTTGTGCTTGATAACTCAGATCTTGAAATGCATTGGTTCCCTCAAAATTAAAACTATTCCACCTGAACTTCCTTCCCTTTTCTGTTTTTTTTTTCCAAGCTTACTCTTGATTTCTATTCTCCACCTAAGCTTTTATTCCTACATAGGATGAAAAAAAGAGGACCTTTTGGATAACAAAGTTCACCTTCCTTTCTGGGCTCAGTTCTCTCTTTTCCCACTTCTTTTTTGATGTGTTCATTGATTTCTGTAATTTTCTCCTTCAATTTTCCATCTTTTTCTCCAGAGAACATTCCTTGCCTATTGGCTTCTTTTTTAATATATATTTTATTTATTTATTTGACACAGAGAGAGATCACAAGTAGGCTGAGAGGCAGGCAGAGACAGAGGGGGGGAAGCAGGCTCCCTGCCGACCAGAGAGCCCGATGTGGGCCTCAATCCCAGGACCCTGAGATCATGACCTGAGCCGAAGGCAGAGGCTTTAACCCACTGAGCCACCCAGGCTCCCTTGCCCATTGGCTTCTTTACCCTAAAACAATATTCCTGTAATAAATCTGCCACCTCTCACATTTCCATTCTGAACCTTTTCATGGAACAATAATTTGTTTACGTTTGGAGCCTCCACTTCCCAACTCATGCTCACTCGTTAAATCCTAGTTATATGCCTTTTATCTAGTCATTCTGCTCAGTGATGGGTATGTAGGTGTTTGTTCCAAATATTCTTATTCAACTTTCTGGTTTTTTTTTAATTTATCAAAATAATAAAATTTCTTTGGAATGTTCTAATTGCCAAATCTAGCAACATCTTCTCAATTTTGTCCTCTTGATGATCCTTTGGTACAAGTGATGCATTCTTTCAGCTTCTGGAAGCCCTCCCTGCCCTTGATATCTGTGGCAGTAATGCTGATTCCTTTTCTGTTCCCCCTTCCCGTTTCCTAATTGCAGACTCCCCAGAAAACAGTTTTCACCCATTCTGTCTCTCTCTTTCTCTGTATTTTACTCCTCAGCTATGTTATATGTTAACTCAGGGTCAGCCATAGACTTATATGCAAATGGATCTCAAATTCATTAACTTAAGCTGAAACCTCTTCCAAATTACTGACTCATATTTCTAAATGCCTGCTAGAGTGTTCTCCCTGGTTCCCGTAAGAGTCTCAGAACCGGCATGGCAAAACCAAATTTATACCACTTCCTCCACCCCCTAACTGGTTCCTGATGCTCATTCTTTAAGTGCTGTCTGTGAAACTACCATTTTTCAAGCTATCAGTCCCCAAATGTTTCAATCAGAGTTGATTCTTCCTCCTTCTCACCCCATAATCCATGCCCAGACCTACCTATCCTACCTAGGATTCCTTTCAAGTGCGTATCCTCCTTTGGTATTCCCACCACGTCTGCTTTAGTGTGGAGCTGGTTATCTCCCTGTCACCCCGACCTTTGCAGTACCTTCACCTGTAATCTCCACACCTTCGGTCTCTGTCCTCTCCAGTCATAGCCTACATTCTCCGGAATGATCATGTCCCTCTTCAAACACCAGCATTGGTTTCTTCTCACTGGCAAAATTCACTACACTCTGAGATTCCCACATCAGACATCCACAGTGTAGGACCCCGCTCGCTCCATGTATCTTCACCACTGCTACTAACAGCTATTTGTAATAGCTAGCATGTGTGAGTGCTTACTCTGAGCTAAGCATTGTGTTAAGTAATTGCAATAACCCTGTGGGGTAGGTACTATTATTATAATTTAAGTAACTTGCCATTGGTCACAGAGTTTGCAAGCACTTGATCCAAGGTGAGGTGATTCCAGAACCTTCAGCCATTCTGGTGTCCTTTGGCTTATTCCCTATTTCTACCACATGCAGCTTTAATCTGAAATTTTAATGCATCTGCCATTGACTCTGCCCCACCTCCTTCTGACTGGAATATTTTTCTATGGATTTGGTATTAGAAAATGTCTTTTCTCCCAAGGACTCTTTACTGATTCCTGTTTCCTATTGGAAATCCCACATTTACTTTTTTTTTAAATTTAAAGTAATGTGTATCCTTTGGCTTCTTTCTTTAAAACTTATTTTGTTTAAATTCAGTTAGTTAACATGTATTAACTATCATTAGTTGCAGTAGAGTTTAGTTTTTCATCAGTTGCATAGGACACACAGTGCTCATTACATCACGTGCCCTCCTTAATGCCCGTCACCCAGTTACCCCATTTCCCCACCGACCTCCCCTCCAGCAACCTCAGTTTGTTTCCTAGATTTAAAAGTCTCTCATGGTTTGTTTCCCTCTCTGATTATGTCTAACTTTATTTATTTATTTTTTTGTATTTTCTTTTTAAATTNAAAAAATTTTTTTTTATTATTTGCCCCAGGGGTGCAGGTCTCTGAATCATCAGGCTTACACCTTTCACAGCATTCACCATAGCACAAACCCTCCCCAATGTCCATAACCCATCCACCCTATCCCTACCCTCCCACCCCCCAGTAACCCTCAGTTTGTNATAATCCTCAGTTTGTTTTGTGAAATTAAGAGTCTCTTATGGTTTGTCTCCTTCCCAATGTCTAACTTTATTTTCCCTCCTTTCCCCTATGATCTTCTGTTTTGTTTGTTAATTTCCATATATGAGTGAAACCATATAATTGTCTTTCTCTGATGGACTTATTTCATTTAGCATAACACCCTCCAAATCTTTCCACATCGTTGTAAATGATTATTACCTCTAGCACTAGTGTTTAGACAACCTGAAGTGGGCTCATTAATTTATATGTCACGTGTGTGTGTATATGTGTGGTTTCTTTACATATACAACAATAATATTCATATATATATCATATGTTTACATATATAATCATAATTACATATATACATTATATATTTTTTTTCACTTCAAGAACTGTCCTTCTAAGTGAGGGAAAGAGAAGTACCATTTCAACAACAGACAAATGATAATACCTGAAACAAGGGTTACACCAATGTCCAAATGGGTGGAAACATTTTTGAAAAATGGATTAATTATAATTAATCTAATTTTGATCTCCTATATCAGACATTGAAGCTAGAGACTCATCAAAACTATTCAAGTTGACATGGAAAGGTCTGAACTTTTTAACAGGGGAGCTCATTTTGAAAAGCTAATTTTGAGTCCTCTGAATCTTTCTGATCCCTGAAGTTTGAGTAGGGAAAGGTAGCAATGTGGATGTGATCAGCATTTGACTCCTTGCTATAGATCTGTGCCTCAGTTGCCCAAGATGGAGGAATGTGGTGGTCTCAGCAACCATCTGCAAGAATTAATTGAAATTGACCACTTGGCAGCCCTGTTTCCAAGAGTGGGTAATGGAATTTTGCCTCTCATATGTGAAGCTCATGCTTGCAATCTCTCTCTACACCCATTTTCCTCTTTGCTGAGTTGCCTGAGATTATTCATATTTCTGATTTTTTTCTTTATTCCTTTTTCTCATCCCTTTGATTTTCTCTCAATCACACCTGTTATTTGTCAGTTCTGCTTTCTAAGAGACTTTAAGTTTGTTTGGTGGGTGATGAATAAGTTTTTTTTTAATGTTTTGTGACAGAACATTTCTGGAGTAAAGGAGTGATAAATATCAAATCAAGTGGAGGCCAGAAATTTAATTTTCCCTATCAGGGCCAATCTATGCTTCGTTTTATCCTGACAAAAATTGATATTTTATCCCTGTGATAATGGAAGACTCTGACTGCAGTGCCTTTTCATAATTTAAAAAAGAGAGAGAAAAACACCTTTCTCTTGCCCCAGAGAAGCTCAAATCAAAGCAGAGCAGATTCCGTACACATTGTGAAGAAAGTCACCTTATATTCCTTCAGCCCTTTGTGTCCCCCAGCCTGGCAGCAAGTATTTCCATAAAGTTGCTCAGGTTCTTGATTTAATGTGTTGCTTTCAGGTTTTATCTCTGGTTCTTCTCCAGAAATTTATCTAGCCATGGCAGAGACACAGCCTCTCCCACTTTCTTCATCCAGCCCCATTTCATAAATTAGGGAGGACTTGAGAAGTCCAAGATTATGTCTCAAAACTGGCCTTTTCCGTTAATTTGTTAAAACTTGGCTAAGGATGGAGTGTGACGAATTGGCGCTTATTCAACAAACAGTCACCTGCCTGAGTCAGATGGCATTCCAAGCGCTCTTTAAATATCAACTCATTTAAAGATCATAACAATCCTATGATGTCCATCCCATTTTTAAAAAAAGATTTATTTATTCATTTTAGAGAGAGAGGGATGGCATGAGTGGGAGGGGCAGAGGGAGAGGGGGAGAGCGAGACTCCCCAGCCAAAGCCCTGCTGAGCACAAAGCCCAATGTGGGGCTCAGTCCCTACGCCTTGAGATCATGACCTGAGCCAAAACCAAGAGTCGGATGCTTCAGCGACTGTGCCAACCCAGCGCCCCTGTCCATCCCATTTTTATGGCTATTTTACAGAAGAGGAAATTGAGGCACAGAAAGATTAATTATCATGATTAAAGTTGCCAGCAGGTGATGGAGCCAGGATTCAAATGCAGCAGGGTGCCAGGATCCATGCTCTTAATCACGTGACTGTACTCCCTCCACATTAAATTGTCCTGCTTGCTTTGCCTCTATGCTGGTATCATCTCCCTCTCACAGATGCCTTTCCAGCTCCTTTTTGTTGAGTCTCTGGACTCCAGTAGAAGAATGTTGCAAACCACATTCCTTCACATTGTCCAAACTAGTTATGCCAGAAGCATTCAGGAAATGTTCAGATTCCCAAATCCTAGAATGCCTTATGCCTGAGAGATGCAGTCTCAGCTCTGTCAGAAAGTAGCCACATGGTTTTGGGGAAAACAGCTACTCAACTGTCTTGTTCATCTGTGAAATGCGGTGAGGCTGGGCTAAGAGATTGTGTCTCTTCCCACAGGAAGGTTTTAGGTTCCCACACTTGACTGTATATTCTTTGGGACACCTAGGCTGTGTGGACTATGCTTAGAAATCTGTCTCAGATGCAGCATCTGTCTTCTTGCGGGGCTGGATTCAGATTAAACACCCTCCCCAAAGTCTGCTTTATAGGACCTGCTAGTACTTTGACTTCCCTAGTTCTGTAGCATATTAGGATATTCCTTATGCCCTTTTGACAGCCTCTTTTATGATATAAAGGTATATGTGATAAAATATTCTATGAGAACAAAGAGATGAAAGCCTTATGCAATCATCTGAGACTAAATTAGTGGGAGGCTCAGAAGTCCTTTGAGGGAAACCATTAATAGGCTGGGTTTTAATTTCCTAATTTTGGACAAAATGCCTGGTATGAAGCATGGTCTTGAAACAGAGCACCTTGAATGGGGTACTTGGCATAGTGCTTGTTGTGTGATAACCATACAGATTTGAGGCTTATAACCTATAGCTGATGCTATACCCCCAGTGGCATTTTTCAAGGATTTCCACCCAGATAAATCATGTATTTATAGTTTTTATCATCTTGAATAGGATCTATTAAGAGAAAATGTGTTCTTAAGTCTAAGGACTTCTCATTTCTGATTATTATGTCATATTCTCATAGATCTAAGTGTCCTTGTGCTAGAAATTATAGACCAATGTGGCCCATGGATGGGTTCATTCATCTTTGAGTGCCTTGAAATTATGTTCATTTAATGTGTATATATGTATGAATATGTGCCTTTTAAATTTCACCTCATTCTATGAAAATCTGAGCATTAGTTAAGAATGCTTTTGGAACCAAATGACAAAACTCAATTCAGACTGTCTTTAGCAAAAGAGAAAATGTATGGGCTCATGTAATTCAGAAGTTCAGGGAATGGAAATCTTTAGGTATGATTTTATCCAAGGACTGAACAATGTCATCAGGACTTGGTCTGTTGCCTTAGTCCTTCAGCCATACTGCCCTCTTTATGGGATTCATTTTAGGCAGACCGTTTCTGCTTAGTCAACTTCTTTTAGCCCCAGATTTGCATGGTATTAATTAGCCAATCCAGAGTCAGAAGAAAACATCTTTCCCCATAGGTCAAGCACAAGTCCTGGAACCACTTCTTGGCAGACTGATTTCGATGCCAATTTTTATCCAGTCACTCTGGGGATACAGGGTGATGATAGAACATATGCAAGTTTCCACGCCTGCAACTCGGGGGAGAAGTCATACTCACCTGAACTGTCTGGACTGAAAGTAGAGAAGCAATAGTTCACCAAAGAAAATCGAGTTTCTATTCTATTAGCAGAAGAAGAGAAGATGGATGGGGAGGGGCAGGCAAAACCAAGGTGTATCATCTGGAGGATGTGATGCAGGCCCCTTCCTTCCACATTCACAAGCCACATCTAAGATAAAGGCATTTAGAATACTTTTCTCATGCTCTAAGTATACGACATGGATTGATTAAAATAAAAATGAAAAAGAAAAGAATATAGGCTCAAAAATAAGTGTGGACCAAAATTGGATCAGAAATTCAAAACACTGAACAAGTTGGCCACTGGGCTCTCAGGAGGGAAGGAGACAGTAGGCTGTTTCTGCTAAAATTGCTCCATGTGAGCTGGGGACCTAGAGTGAGGCTCGTGCTTGAAGTCAGAGGCTGAAGCTGGGCTCTGCCCACCTCCCACAAAGGAAAGTACACTGAAAAGAAAATGCCTGCTGACCGAGTATTTGGGGATTTGGCTTTTTAGGATTCTGTTGGCCTAGGGAGCCAGGATCAATATACAAGCAGAAATAGCACTGAGATGTGATAGTTCTAATATCACATTGGGTGAAGAATCCCCAAGTGCTGGGGATCTCAGGGGAGGGGAGGGAAACACAGAATCACTAGATAGGTATCTAGTGAGCACAGAGGGAAGGGGAAAGAGAAAAAAACATAAACAAGGGCAACACAACACTTTCAGTATGAACCTACGAGTCAAAATCACAAAATATGTGATAAGAAAGATAGCCCCCCCCAAAATCAATAATAAGACTATGACTTCAATCCAGGTGATTTCAAATATATGAAAATTTCATATTGATTTTAAAGGTACTGTATTTAGGTTGCACAAAGTGACAAACAGAGGACTAAGGCCAATTAAGAAGGACAGAATACATGAAACAGGATAGGCAGAAATTAAACAAGAACAGGCAGGTGTGAGAAATAACCCATTAGAAATTGTATAAATGAAAAAAATATATATATAGCTCATTAAATAAAGCAAATAGGATCAATTCAGTTCTAGACACCGATGGAGAGAGAGTTAATGAATTGGAAGAAATTTACTCAGATAGTAGCACAAAGAGAGAAGGAGCTAAAGTATGCCTTGGAAAGGACAGAGACATGGAGGATGTATTGAGGGGCCCCCACATACATCTAATAGGATTACAAGTAGGTAATGAGAGAGTGATGGAGAAATAATATTTGAAGAAGTAATAGCTTTGAATAGTATAGAAGGACCCGAGTCTTTCAAAAGCACGTTCTCCATACCAAACCAAAGAAATAAAGATAAATCCACACCAGAAACATCTTGTTTAAACAGAACACCAGGACAAGAAGAAATTTTTAAAAACTATCCAAGGGAAAAAAAAGACAGACGGCTTTCAAAAAGCAAGTAGACTGAAAGAAACTGGCAACAAAATGCAATGTTTTAAAAGAGAATGAAGTGAAAGACAAATACCATATGATTGCACTCATGTGGAATTTAAGAAAGAAAACATATGAACATATGGAAGGGGGAAAAGAAAAATAAGAGGAGAGAGGGAAATAAGCCATAAGTGACTGTAAATGATAGAGAACAAACTGAGGGTTGCTCAAGGGAGGTGGGTGGGGGATGGGCTGGATGGGGGATGGGTGTTGAGGAGGGCACCTGTTGTGATGAGCACTGGTTATTATTAGATATTAAGTGATGAATCACTGAATTCTCATCTTGAAACCAATATTATACTGTGTGCTCACTAACAAAATTTAAATGAAAAACAAAAAAACCCCAAGAAAACAAAAAACAGAACAATAACATAAAAGAGAATGAAGTAAATATAAATATTTTAAATCATAAAAGATGAAGAGAATTTAGCACAGGACCTTCAATCAGAGGGCAGTTAACAAATGTACTTTAGAAAGAATAGTAAACAAGAGACAGAAGATGTGGTACCTGAGAGATAATGATGACATTGATGCATTTTAGAAGAAAACTACAGTAAGGATTGGCTTCAAAAACTAATTTATTGTTTAATATGATAAACTCTAGAGAGTAATAATGAAATGGAAGACAGTATTTAATGGGTATCAAGATACGTTAAAATTCCTGTCATGTTGTGAGGGAGGGAGCACATTGTGAATAACTTTAAATTTTGCCTAGAAAATTTATAGTATAATATAGCATAAAGATAATCACTAAAAACACAGACATAAAAATCCATGATTTTGTATTAGAGAAAGAAAAGAGAGCAGAGTAATTAAATTCCATTAACCTAAACCTCACCTGGAAAGTAGAGGGGAAAAAAGCAGCTAAGGAAAAAAAAAAAAAGGATGCAAACACAAAATAAGTTGGTTAAAATGTATATGCGTATCAATCATACCAATAAATATAATTGGATTAAAGTTAGCTACTTTTGACTTCAATTTTCAGATTGATAAAAATGGAATTTCTTTCCATCTTGCTAACAAGAGGCCTACTTGAGATGAACCTCAGAGGAAGTTTGAAACTATAAACCAAAATCAAGCTTGCAGAATAACGTCAGTATCAGATCGGAGAGAATTTAGGAAAAAAAAATTGAATAGGGATAAAGGGAGCTGCTACATAAAAATATAACCATTATATACTGTGTTCCTACCAACAGAACGAAGCCAGACAGCTTTACAAGGAGACATAGACCAGTCTAGGCAATGGATAATTTCAACAAACATGTCTCATTGGTATACATTTAATTCCACCCCCAACAAGTAGATTTACAAATCTAACCATATTCTAGGTCACAGAAATAGAATTCTCAGGCAGTTGCAAAGAACCTATAACAAACAGACCAGGTTTTATGAGCAGAAGGCGATTTAATTCCCTATCAATCATAAAAATATTTAGAAACTTCATTCTTCAAGAAGATCACTCTGGAATTTGTAAATGTCTTGAACTGAAGAATAGTGAAGTACTATATGTCAAAATGTGTGGGGTAGAGCTAAAGTGATAATTAGAATAATTTTTTGCACGTTAAGCTGGCATCGGACACCCTGTGTGATAGTCCCCTGTGGCCTGGGATGCCATTCACTCTGTAGCTCCCCAGTAGACCTCATGAATCTGGAACATTCCATTTCTCAGACCGCTCCTCACCTTTCCACTATTTCCATTCTTTAAGGGTAAGTGCCGACTGTCCAGAAGATGGCTCATGATCCCCAATCTGAATTGATTTATGCTTCTTTGTCTCTAGCTCACTACTTTCATGGCACATCTCATTCTGCCTTAGTGTGAGTGATCAGTGACCTTGCCTGATGGAACTCTTCTCTTCCCACCAGCTGTAAGGTCAGTGTGGAAAGAGGTCTTTCTACTCCCCGTCACCCCTCCACCCCCTCCCCCCCACCATGCCCATGTCAGCAACTTGGACGTAGAGGGAGTATACACAGTAGTGTTCAAAGACTTGAGCTGAGTACCAGATTGATTGTGGAAGGAATATATGCATTGTCCCTCTGTATATAAAAGCCCTTGGGTCTATTGATCTGCAATTCCAAACAGAGATCAAGGCTGGAGACATGGCCTTGAGAGTCATCAGCATTCAGGTGGTATTTCAGGCCTAGGAATTGGATAACATCATTTTGGCACTGACTTTGTGAGCAGAGAAAGCCTGAGGAATGACATTATGGTACAGTGGGGATTAGGAGGGTGGCTAGGGCTGGTGGGAGCAGCTGGAGAGGTAGGAGGAAGATGAGGAGCATGGGCGTCTACAAACCTGGAGAAGAGCGTGTTTTGAGGACAGGCGAGTTGTGCCAGATGCAGCTGGGAGTAGAGAACAATGCGGCCTAAGAGAGGTACATTCGAATAAAAACAATGGTGTCACTGTAGTCCTTAGCAAGGTCAGGTTCAAGGAAGTGGTGTGGTAGCACACTAAGTTAGAGTGAGCTATCTACATGACTTCATGCATGAAGTCCACTCAACCTGGAGTGTCTTTGCCTCCACCCTCAAGATCTGGCTCCCAGTAGTTCATCCCCTGTGTGTACTTTATATATATTAGATACTTGTATTATATATATGTGTGTACATATATAAACTATAGTTTTTATTACATTGCATATATGTGATATATACATATAAGATACACACATAAAGATATGTAAATTATAAATTATTAATAAATATATTATTGATATATAAATCTTTACTATAGCACTTACCATATTGCATCATAATTATTTATGTATTTAACTCCCAGACCTCATCCTGGTGAGGAGTTTGAATATTTGGGGTCAAAGACCAATTTTGAAAAATCTGTGTCCCAGGTTCCCACACCGTGCAGTCATCTGAAGTGTGTTACTCTCCCCTATAGATAAGCGTGTGGCGCAGGCATTGCCATCACAGGCAGAGGGTACAGAAGGGGGGAGGGGTCGAGGCGATGGATGCTCTTCCCACCTGTTGCTTGCTCTGGCACAATGTTGGTTGTGTGTGATGAAGAGGTATGTTGGGGCTGCGTGTCCGGGGGCTTGGTAAGAGGATAGGGGCACAGAGCCTCTTTGTCAAGAGTAGCACCTGTCTACACACCATCCAGGGGAAGGGTCGCAAGCATCCTTCAGACATTACTTACGCTCTTCTGCCAACCCCCCCCCCCAACATTTCCCAGGAAAGTAGCACTGTAGGATCAGGAGATGCTGGGATTTTTCAGCTGTGTGGGCTTTTCATCTTGATCTGATGTGCTTGGGGTCAGAGGGTGCAGCTGGCTGGTGGGACAGGTTCACGTTTTCAGCTCTCGCCTGGGCACCAGTGAACATGGGTTCTGTGCACGCTCTGGGTTGTGCTTTGCAAGGGTTTGAAATGACAGCATCTCAGCTGATTCAGCGAAGAGTAGTGCCCACTCTCCATCTGCCTGCTTCTTGGCCTCAAATGCAACATAAACTAAGGTCAAATGTAGATTTTCTTCTTTCTTCTTTCCCTCCCTCCCTTTGTCTCACCCTCCCTCACTCTCTCCATGTGTCTCTTCCTCTGTGTCTTTTCTTCCTTTGAGTATCTGCCCCTCTTTCCATCTGTTTTCCCACCTCTTCCTGTCTCTCCTTCATGTTCTATTCATTTCTCCCCGTTCACACAGACACACATGTTTACACAAATGCAAATATGTGCATATATAGTTCGTTCTGTTTGGAAATGCAGACTTTTGGCTCTTTCTCTCCTAATTTTAATGTCCCTGGCTACATCTGCACTGTCAGCTAGGACCACCTCAGAGAGCCTGTCCTCACAGGGACGGCTGCTCTCTATGGAGAGAGAGCGCAGGCTGGCTGGATTCTAGATGCTGGGAAGGCTTCTCTGGAGAAATTGAAAAGCCAAGGACTAGAAGCCCACAGGGTTCTGAACAGAAGCTAGCAAAGGAGTCATGGTGTGAGAAAGATGACCCTCCTGTCCCTGCCGTCCCCACAGACCTGGGGATCCAGCTGCTGCTGGATGATGATAGAGGGACTTAGATCCCATAGGAGTAGATTTTGGTCAAAGCACTGGCATAACTGATCCAACCATTCTACCCCTCCTTTCCTTCTCTCACTATTATTATTTTTTGTTTTTGTTAAATTTTCATGCATGTAATTAAATAATCCAAGCAACACGAAATTTTGAAACTGGTCCCACAACCCTTTCAAATGGCCTGCAGCCTAAAGGATCATTACGTTTATAAATACACCTTCCTCAACCCTCACTGGATTGACTCACTGTGGTTTAGTCCTTGCATCCCGGGGAGAACGTTGGTGTTACTCTGCTTGAAATTCTCTGGATTGAATTTTTGTATGCAATGTGTTTTAACTGTGTGTGCCTCTTAAAATGTGATTAATTACTTCCCCCAAGTAGGCCTTGGTACCCTTCCAACATTTGGGATTTCTGCTCCCACGGGCAGAGAAAATAACCTTGACATGATAGTACGTGAGCAGTGACAGATCAGGAACGGCCCAGAAGGGGGTGGGGATGGGGATGGTAGTGGGCTTGTTCTGGAAGGCTGGGAGCAGTGGTTTGGCTGTATGGATGGTGTCAGGATGGTGTCCTCTCTGTCAGAGATGAGACATAGGACACATAGCAGAAGGAGTGTGGCTGTAGACGGACAGGTGGGCAGTAGCCCAGGGATTCTAATCCACAGAACAGGAAGGAGTTCAGGCCAGAGAACAGGCATAAAAACTCAAGACCCAGGTGGAGATTCTGTGTATCACAAGGTCAGGAGCCTTTTGTCAATGATGTTGGTTAATGGAGGAAGAACCATCGGCTAGTCCCAGCAGGCCATGGAAGACCAGAAGCTGCTGGGTCTCATTTGCAGGACTAGATTTAAGTTCTTCTTGCACTGTTTACCAGAAGTCGGTCCACGAGCTTAATTAACATCTGTTAGCCATTTATCTTACTTCAAGTGGAGCCAGTAAAATCCCTTTGCTTTGTTATTGTAAGAATTAAGTGGAATTTGGTGTGCAAAGTGCTTAGTGATGGGCTTGCTGCATAGGAACTCTGAATAACTGTTAGTTACCTCCCTCCTGCCCTGGGTAAGGTGCTCTGACCTGAGCTGCAAGAATGGAATTTGACTCACCATCAGAAGTTTACATGGGAGCTCGCCTATGGGTCTCCTACCCGAGCCTGACTTGCTTTAAGGTTTGGATGAAAACTAAAGCCCAGAGTGGCTTCTCAGCTTGGTGAAGGTCCTAGCAGTTGTTAGAAGCAAAGCCAGAAATATTACTGAGATTTTTCTAAATTCTAACCCACAGGCATCTCCAATTAAGCGTTTAAATACTTACTGATATCAATTGGAATTTGGGGTGAAATAAGATTTGTATCTTGGTGAGGAGACTTCTGATGATTTATTACCGAGCCTATGAAGATAAGTGTAATTTTATGTTTCATGGATATGTTTTTATGGATGCCTTAGGGTCTGCATGTTTGACTTTAATGCTTGCATTTATCTAAATATCATAAAAGTAATAGTAAGAACATATGAGAAGATGATGTGATCCAGGCAGCATCTTCTTCAGGGCATGCAACTCATCTTGCTTACACACTGGTGGTGATAGATTATTCTGCTTTATCCATTTTTCCATCCTGGTCCCATGGCAATGGCAACAATGAGCTGACTATGGAATGGAGTGAGCCAGGCTGTCTGTCTTTAATCTGTAAGCTGGGCTCTCCATTCACGGCCTTGCTTCACTCATCTATCTGTCTGGTCACAGGAGACCCTCAGAGTCCTTGCATTTCCTTCCAGTTGCTGCTATGTCCTCTGTCAGTATACCTCCAAATGTGGTATTAGGTTTGCAAACCACCTCCCTTACCCAATGGGCAGGGAGAGATGGAAGGAAGAAGCAGACCACTCTGGATTAGTAGGTGGTAATTTTAATAAGCAAGGGAACTTACTTATGAGGTTTGTCTTGGGCAGCTGCAACATGCGTAGATCTCCGTACCTGCCTTCCAGAATCTTCAGTCTTCACTACAGAGACTGTAATGGGGTTCAGTCACATATGCCATCTAGATGGTCTTAACCACACCTTTCTCTCAAGGCTATATATCCTTGAAAGATGTGGGAATGGTGGGCAGAACATACATTCCAAGGACAGGGGAGGGGGTGGGGAGCTTCTGTTTGAGTTCAGCTCAAGGATCAACTGGCAGTCATATCCTCTTGATTTCCTCCTTCAACACATGGGTATACCTCCCATGGGACTATCCATTTGAAGCTGACTTTTACCTAATATGTAGCAGAGCTTAGTTACGAATGTAGGCTCAGGAGCAAGACTGCCTAAGTTGGAATCTAGCCTCTATTACTTGCTTTCTGTATGACCTTGAGGTAGTCATGCAACAGTCCTGAGCCTCAGTTTCCAATCTGTGAAATGGTGACTATAATAGCACCCTCGTCATGAACTGTTTTGAGGATACTGTGTGTTCAAACAAAGTGCTTAGTCAAGGATGGACACATAGTGAATTCTCCTTAATTTGTTATTATTATCTGGTCCTAAAGCTACTGATTCTTGGCTTCTTTTCATGGAATCTTCCATCCCCCATACCCTACTCAACCATTTGGGATTCAACTCTTGATCTTGCCTTTGGGCCAAGTCCAAGGCAGCCTGTCTAAGCTGTGGTGAGATCAGAGCTGGGCATGGGTTTTGCTTGAGATCTTCAGGACTTATGATGATGACTTATAGCATGATCTTGAGCCCCCTGGACTCTACTGTTCCTTAGCCCTGTTGACCTTCTTACAGATACATCTATAGTGCCTTGCACAATGCCTGGTGCAGAGAGAGCACTTAGTAAGCTATGTGCTGACCACATGAATGAGTACATATGTGTCATTATTCAGGGAAGGAATGCAGTCTCCTATGTAGCCTTGAGTCGGCCCTGTGACAGTATACTTACCATGCTGGTTTCTTCTGTGTGTTACTTTCCTCCTTTATAGTTTACCATGTGACAGCAAAGGGTAGAACATCTGAGTAGGTGGGCCATGGATGAACGAGAAGTGGAAAACACTGTAATCAATAAGGGAAGTGTGCTAATTTGGGCCCAGGTCAATGTCAAGGTGAGGCACATGTTGGAAACAGAAGAGTGGAGTCCTATCTGACTCATTCATCTTCTCAGAGTCTGAGGAAGCCAGGTGGTTGCACTGTTTGGGACAAGGTGGTGGGTCCTGCATCAGGCTGAATCTGAGAAGATGGTTATTGAAGGTGGCTTGTGGCTGTGTATGCAGATAAAGAACAAAATTTTGCCAGAGAGATACCAGTGTGTCTTAGCCAGGGATATGGGATGTGTTTTAAGCATGAGTGGTAAGCTAGGGACTCAGACAAAGGAGAGGGAGAGCTGGTGTCAGAATCAGGGAAGATTATGAGCAGGATGAGAAGTGGGTCAATACTAGGTGAAAGTTATCACCCAGAGTTAGTGAAGCTTTAAAGTCTGAGGGAACAGGCCCCACAAGTCTGTCCTTACTTCTGACACCAACTGCTACTTTGGGGGCTTTCCAAAACCACCCTCAGTTTGGCTAGTTTGTTGGAGGACTCAAGAACTCACTGAAACTATACCTTTAGCTATACTTTATTACAGGGAAAGGATACAAGATGGAACCAGCCAAAGGAAGAGAGGCACAGGGGGCAGTGTTCAGGAGAGGTCCAAATCCAGGGACTGTGCTTAACTTCTCCCTGTGGAGTCATGGACAGTACTTCCTCCCCACCATGATGTGTGACCATACTCACGAAGTATTGTCAACTGGGGAAGCTTCCCAGAGCCTTTGGTGTCCCACGTTTTAATGGGGCTTGGTCACATACTGCACTTGTGGCTGACCTGGAATTTCCCGTTCCCCAGAAGGTCAGAAGTGGTACTGCCTGGTCCATAGCCCCATCAGAAATCCCACTGCTAAACTGTCAGGTCAGCAAAGTTCCCAGCCGAACAAAGACACTCCCATCAGGAAGGAGTTCCAGGAGCCTCAGGCTTACCTCCAGGTAGCACAGGGAAAAGGATCGATTTTACTTTGGGTACAATTAATTCTTCTAGTTACCAAGTGTTGGGTTGTCCTTCTTAGAAATTATCTGTGGGTGGTGATGCAAGAGGAGAAGCAGATTATAAGAACTATACACACCTAGACCATATTGACTTGTGACCTTCTCTTCATGGGAAAGACAGACAGGGTGGCTTGTTCTTTATGAGTAAGAGCTATATTGACTGAGCCTAAAGGGGCAGAGCCCACCATGATTTGAGCTGTAACCTTTGCTTTGCTCTCCAAGAAACTTGACTGTATCTATTTATCCAGGTGGACTGGGTTACATGGACCGAAGTCACAAGAAACAGGTTTTATTTTTTTTTAATTTTTAAAAAAGATTTTATTTATTTGTTTGACAGAGAGATCACAAGTAGGCAGAGAAGCAGGCAGAGAGAGGGGGGTGCAGCAGGCTCTCTGTTGAGCAGAGAGCCTGATGTGGGGCTTGATCCCAGGACCCCGAGATCATGACCTGAGCTGAAGGCAGAGGCTTAACCCACTGAGCTACCCAGGCACCCCAAGAAACAGGTTTTAAAAATTACAGTCACGTGTATTAATTTGTAATGAAGTACAGACACTCACATATGTGTGTGTACTATTACTAAGAACCAGAAGGGATCATCTCCACATGGGACCCCAGTGCCAGTGATTCATCCACTTAGGACACCGAAATTCCCCAGCAGGCTGCTTGGTCAGCACAGAGTCAGAGCAAAAGGAGCTGGTATTAAAGATAGTGGTTTCCGCAGTCTGATGGACTGGACTTCTCCCGTCTAGCAGCATTTTTGATCTAAATAACCGTACCAGACTCCTAAAACGAGAGCACAATTTCTCCTGGTCAGCGCTGACAAGTCCTGATTTTCCAACTGTCCGTTTTCATTATTTCTTATCAGGTCCCAAAGGCTTCTCTCATTACATTATTTTATATTACAATTTACAAGCTTATTTTATATAAGTGACATTTCAGAGTAACGGGTTCCCGGCATGCTAATCTCACTGCTGAGCCAGCTCTAAATCACCGCATGGAGTGGGTTAATACTGCTTCCCTCCAGCGGGGGGCTGCCATGCCCATGAGTTCTAGGGAGCTAGACTTCCCCCAGATTCCAGGACACCGTGGTGTTGATCTGGAGACCAACTTTGAGCCCTCTGTTCTCATCCTCTGTAGAGACCCGGCAAGGGACGGCTTTGTGTAATTGCCTCGGGGAAATATACAGGATAGAGACCCTGGAAAAAATAATGGCAGGACAAAATAGATGGTTATTTCTGGGTGGGAATTTTAAATTCTCATGTAGTATCCAGGCATTACATACGTAGGCTTTATGCTTCACTCTGCCTATGCGCAGACTTGGCTTCTAAATGGGGCTCACACCATAGTGTGTACACATGTATGTATAATATAAATCCATGACGCTCTACATAATACAGCAAGGAAACAGTGGGGCAAATTTCATAGCTTAAAATACAACATCATCATCTTTCTAGAGCCAGAGTCACCTTAATGTGCTGTCTGCCTCACTCAGGCAAACTATAAAATAATATCATATTTCACAAAACCCTATTAAACTGTCGCATAAATTCCCCTTATTTCCTTTTCCCGTCAATGCTGATTACCATGGAAGATATTTCTGTGTCAGTGGAAATTCTTTGCCCTCCCATCAGCCTCCCCCTCTTGCCTTGTGCTTTTGGGGGTCTGTCTCCAGAGAGCAGTCTCCTAGGATCTCTTTGCATCTCAGAACAGAGGGAAATGCAGCCACCTTGTCCATCCCATTGACCCATGCTGGGTTTTGTGTAAGCTCTGAGCAGCTTAAGCTTCCAGCATTAATTGTCACAGCAACACAATCAGGTGAGATAACTATTATTATCTTCCTTTGATAACCAGAAAAATTGAGACTGATTATAAATAGCTTACATGGGTTCAAGTCTCTATGAAGTAGAAGGACTAGGGGGAAGGGTGACCAGTTGTCTTGTTTTGCCCAGGATTGAGGTGGGGATTCCACTGGACATGGGACTTTCAGTGATGAAACTGGGACAGTCCTTGACAATTAGGATAGTTGGTCACCTGCGTTTAGATCATAGTCCATTAGATAGGCTGGAAGCCCTTGATCTTAACCATTATGGACACAGCCTCACCTTCACAGAGCAGAATATGACATAATAATATCAAATTCATATGGCAATACTCTTTCTATTCCCATCTGTCTATATTGGGTTATAGACAAAAGTTTTTCAACTCAAATTTGAATGATTCTCATTCAAACTAGATGTTGTCACTCTACTAATTCACTTACTCATTGATTCATTCGTTTAATTTACTATGGCCTGAATAATATAAATTTCCTTAATTGATCATTATACAACTTACTTAGTTATATTATTGAGTAATTAACATATACCTTATACTTTGCAATATGCAGTATCATATTTAATTTGGACAGCAGTGCTGTGAGATGGGTACTATTTTTTTCCAATTTATTGGGATGCATTTGACATCTAACACTGTATGAAATTTAAAGTATACAGTGTAGCAATTTGTTACACATACATGTTGTGAAATGATCAGGATAAGGTCAATGGACACATCCATTGCATGGGAGAGTTTTTTTCCCCAGTTTTGCAAATAAGGCATTGAAGCTCAGAGAACTTAACTGACTGACCATGAAGAGCATGCTGAGCTGGGATTCTAACCCAAGTCCAAGGACAGATTGCTGGCCAACTCAGGGCATACAGGAGCACAGCTTACTTGCTCACTGTGCAGAACTTTAGGGCTGTGTTCAAGTCTTCCTTGTGTCCCCGTGTCTCACTTCAAAATATAAAAGCAAGAATTCTAGCTTTTTGAAATGATTCATAGCAAGGGCTTCAAAATTGAGATCTCTGTAAGTTTAAATGGTGACTTGATATTTAAAATATCCATTTACATGTAATCTGCAAGGCCCACCTCTGATGCAATCCTGTGGCATGGTCTAGGGGATTATTTTAAACCAAGGCACTAGTGGGATGTCATATGGCTTGTATTAAATGGCTTTCTGGGGACCTTTAAATCTATATACTGTGCAGGGAAAACTGATGACCAAAGATTCTCATCTGATAGAATCGTTACACTTTGGGCCCGCAGTGCCCTCCTTCTCATCCATCTGTCTATGTCTTTCTGTCTGTTTATTTGAGCATTTGTCCTTTTCTCTTTCTAAACCCAGAAAAAAAGAAAAGAAGCATTTCTTGGACTTTCTCTTAATTTATAAGGCCAACCACACACGTGCATGGTTTAGAAAAATTTTTTGATCAAGCTCCATCTTTCCAACTGAGCTCTTTTAAGGCTACCCATCCCCATATAGATCCACTTCCCCAGCCACGGCTCAGTGGCTGCACCATTGAACTTTACAAAGCCTTGCTTTCAGGGCCTGCCTGATTCTCAGACAGGGTGACATCCCTCTCACTCGTCTTTGTTTCTCTAATCCATACTTTTAATGAAATTTGTGTATATAAGTATGCACGTGTGTGTGTGTGTGTGTGCGTGCACGTGCCTGCGTATGCGTGCGTGCATACGCGCAGGTGACAGGTGGGTACCAGTCACAGAGCTGATTCTTAGTTCCTGGGAAAATAAAATTGAATTAAATATACATCCTCAGGGCCATTTTAAGATCTCTTTAGGCCCAAGGCACTTTTAAGAGTTGGAGGCCCCATCCTGTGTCACATTGAACATAATAAAATGTAATCGCATTCCACATCAAGTATTCTTTTTTTTTTTTACTGAATTTGAAACAATTTTGTATGCTTTCACAATTATTTGGCTATGGCTGGTAATTTATAGTTGGCTGTGATTCCTTAGCCATCAATGTCTGCAATCAGGAATTCCTGCAAGGTACAAAAACCTTAGCCTACAAATTACTTTCAGAGATAATAAAATTTGTATGAATACCGAATTTAACAATTAATGCAGTTGACATAGTATTCTACTGTTTGGACAATTAAACACTTGTTTCAATTTCATAGTTACTTTTTATTTTTGAGGGCCAGTATGTATGTTTTTTTTCAGATCTCAGATACTTTTCTGAATTTTGCAAAGCATGCTTGCTCTGAGCACTGTAGCCCACCTTGAGTTATGCCCCAGCAAGAGGCAGGTAAGCAAAGTGAGAAGCACAGGGCATGGTGGGCTCAAAGGACTCATGCTATGGTAGAAATATGGGCCAGATGGCTGCAGGGCGCAGGTTCAGGAGTATTTAATTCAAACTTTGAGGGCTACCATAAGAGGGCAATGAGCCTGAAATGAGTGACACTTGAACTGAACTTGAAGTCCAGTGGAGAAGTCCAGCAGAGAGGGCACAGGAGGGCAGGCATTACGCGGAAAGGAGAGCCTGTACAAAGGTACAGGGCAGAGTAGGGCCCAGGGAAACAGGAGGGTGCTGGCTGTGCTCTTTGTGTGCAGGGGGAGTGCTGAGGCAGGGGTGGCCAGGGGCGGGCATCCTTGCCCTGGGAAGGCAGATCAGGAAGGGCCTTTTCCCCTAGTAAGAACTGTGCCCTTCATTTGATACTAAGGGCAGTGAGGGGGTGGGTGTCACTGAATATTTTGAATTAATAGGGATGCAGTAGATGGAAAACATCTGAAAAGGTATTTTGGAGGCAGAAATGAGAGGCTGGGTAATTCTTTGCTTGTGGAGTCTGGTGAAACCTTCCCATTTCCAGCTGAGTTGTCCAGAAGGACAGTGATGGTTCACCATCACCGTGTTGGGCCACACAGGGCAGCGATGAGACCCAGAGACAGTTGGGTTCAAGGCCCACATGCAGGGGCTGTGTGCCGGCTGCTGCCCCTGCCACCAGGACCTGTGGGAGGGTTTCGGAAAGGCAGAAGGAAACACCGAAGTGGGGAAGGGGCAGAAATAAACCTTTGATGCTGATGGAAGCAGCAAAAGACTTTGTATGCTGATCTCAATTTCTCATTTTCAGGCCTAAATGTGTCACTAATATCCTCTGTCAGGCTCTCTGACCAGACCGACTCTGCACACACTCTGTTGATTCCACACATCCTAAGAGCTCTTGGCCTGCCAGGGGCTCTTTCTTCTTGCCCAGTCATCTGTGAATATACCTAATTCAGAAGGTGAATACATTTAAATGGCTTAAACATAAAAGGCAGGTTGCCAAGCAACTGGGAATCTGGAATATCCTTGTCAGGTTACGTAAGTGAAGACCTGGTGGGTCACCACTGTAGGCATTTGGATTGGAACAGCAGCGATGATGACCCTCTTTCCCTTTCTTTTTCTCTTATTTCTTCCCTTGCTCCCTCCTTTCGTCCCTTACTGCAAACCAGCAGCTCAGCCTGAATTTGAAAATTCATTTCAAAATGTCATAACTCCATTTCGTTCCACGTTCCCACCACAGCTCTTGGTTCTGTCTGCGGAGTAACTAGGCAGCGGGTTTACCTGCCTATGCCAGCATCACCCCCCTCCTTAAACACCTCCAGCTTCCCCCCACAACCTGTACCACGCCTTTACTCAATTGCAAGAGTAAAAATTTCCATGGCTCAAAGCAAGTAATGCAACTATTGAAATTTCCTGGCACAGTTTCAGTTCTAAAATGCTCTGCTCCACTGTCAGGTGGTGACATATGTTTGGGGCTTAAGACTCTTAAATTTCTCCTCCTACCTTATTGGTCCTTATGACTCGGGCCCATAATTTATTCGTCGTGCGGTTTTTGCTTGGTGGTTTTTCAGCTGTCTTTAATCTCCGGGTCTGGAAAGAGTTTGGGGGAAGCTGAGATTCCTGAAAGACACTGCACTGATGAGGGCAGGCTCTCGGTTAGTCATTTCTAATTGAAAGAGAACCGTGCTGTTTGGCTATTTAAAGATGTCCGTCACACACGAGAGCACATTGTTGCCCCTCAATTGGCTCATCCTTCCCTTCCCTTCTTCACGGGGGTTTGTTAGCATCCCATGGTAAGATGGCCCCAGCAGCTGTAACGCCACAGGGGCAGAGACTTTGCTTCTGGAAGAAACTCCGTCTGTCTTTGAAACCTAGAGTCTGCTCCCTCATGCACTTTGGATTCTTCTCCCGTTTAGATATGTTCAGGCAAATAATGTGGGAAAGGACAAAGCAAGAGACCCGTTGTATGTGACCTGGGAGCAGAATGATTCATTAGAATATTTCAAAGTTTTCTGAGCAAAGCCTACAGCTCTTTAATTTCTGTCTTGGAGATTCGTAGCTTTCAGTGCCTATTATGCCTCAACCTAGCAAAACGTAATGTAGCTAGAATAACAAGGTGGGATGTGTTGGATGAGTGTTCCAACACGAAAGCATGAGAAGACATGCTCAACAAAAGAGCATGAAAAGGTCTCCTTCCCTCTCATTTTGGTTATTCGTATTTCTGGAGGATACTGTGATGCACAGCTCTGTTGAGATGGTGGTCAGGCGAGGAGTTCTGGCCAGAGACTGCGTGAGCCTTGACCATGTCTTCCCAAGGCCTCCATTCAGAAACAGTTGCTAGTGATTTGGCCCCTCCCTGAGTGGTCTGGAGGTGACAGAGTCCTCCTGGGACCTCCTGGAGCTTGAGGGAATTAGTTACTGCTCTCTTCCGGGCAGCATTCATTCTACTGGGGAGGTCGGGGGCAGAGGAGCCAGTGCTAGGGTACCAGTGAGCCTGCAGATCCCAAGGCAGAATTACAAACATCCCTTACCGAGATCAGCTGATGGATTGTGGGGGGGGGAGTGCAGCAGCATCTGTCTGCAATTTTCCTGATGCGATTACACACTTCTCCCAAGTGACTGTCGTTTCTGTGTGTAGTAAATTCCTCAAACCCAATCCAAATACTCTATTATCATACTGGATATATTATGTATCATTATAGCACAGATGTATTATTTTTTATTTCCAACATATTATAATATAACAAAATCTCCTGAAAAATCTTTAGAGTTTGATGCAGATGAGGAAGTGCAGATGAATTTTTCTCACATTTATGCAGAGTCGAAAATTATTATCTCAGTCTCGGTTATACCATTTCCTCTTGGTTATCTGAAAATTGCTCAGGAATAGATTTCCTGATTTTCTCTTCATTTATACCCATTATCCAAGTCCACTTTATATATATATATATTTTTTTTCAGAGACAGAATGGTACAAGATGGCAAGATTGCCCTTTGCAAAGTAATATGAGTTTGTAATATTTCAAAATTGAATTGTTTCACAAGAAAGAAGACAGTGGAAAAGAATGTTTTGTTTGGGGAGGAAAAGTCTTATTCTTTTATTCATTTCCTCGGTGCCTCAACTATATTCCATTGGAGTATAATAAACTTCTACCATTAACTGCGGTGAAGGAGTTTAGTTAAGAGAGTTGATGGAGGATCGAGGGCTGTGGTGTTCAGGTTAGTAGTCACGAACCTCATGAGGCTGTTGAGCGGTTCTGTGTGATTAGCCTGAATGGAGATGTGCTGAAATTGTAAAATACACACCAGAGTTCTGATGACTCAGGACCCAAAAATGTAAAATATCCCATTAATCATTTTCATATTGATTACACATTGAAATGGTAATATTTTTAATCTATTGGGCTAAATATAATTTATTATTAAAATTAATTTTGTATTTTTAAAAAAATATTTTATTTATTTACTTGAGGGGGAGAGGGAGAAGGAGCCCAAGCAGGGAGAGGGGCAGAGGGAGAAGCAGACTCCCCGCTGAGCAGGGAGCCCGATGCAGGACTCCATCTCAGGACCTCGGGATCATGACCTGAGCCACCCAGGTGTCCCTTCATATTTTTTTTTATTTTAGGAAACTGTAGCTACTAGGAAACAAAGGATTTTGCACAATATTTCTGTGGCTTGCATTCTGTTTCTGTTGGACAGGGAGAGCTTTGCTGCTCACAGTGTGATCTTTGGACCAACCATGTTGGCATCCTCCCAGGAGCTTGGTAGAAATGTGGGATCTCAGGCCCCCCCTCCACAGTCACTGAAAGAGAATCTGCTTTTTAACAAGATTTCTAGAGGATTTACGTGCACAATCCAGTTGGAGAAACACTGCCCAGTGGAGAGAAGTTTCAAAGAGGCCAAAATTCTTTCACTCCCAATAAATAATTATTTCCCTTTGGGATAACTTGATAGTTCTTTGAAGAGAGGTACTTGGTCTAGAACCCCTTGGTATCCCCAGTGTTTGATATCATGTTCAGTACACAAAAGATACTCAGTAAGTGTTGAATAAAAGAATGGGTGCATCATCCTGCCTATTACTTGGTGGGTGGAAACTTTCACAATGGTCGCAGAAAGTGAAAGAATCAGATGGGTGATCCCTACTGAAGGCTAATAACGTACAGTGATCTGTCTTCTTCTGGCATCATTTTGGTATCTGAAACACAGAGCAGTGTGTGATGGTTACATGTGAAGAACCCAGCTGGCTCCCTGTCTGGACTTCAGAGACATCATTCTGACTATGGTGTGGAAAAGTATCTTCAGTGGAGCAAAAGTACAGATTAGATCCTGGTACTGCCCTACTCGAAGCCCCCATGATGTTCCATCACAAGCACAGTGTTCTCTGTAAGACGCACATAATCTGGTTCTCTTTCACTTCACACACACTATTCCAGCCCCGATGAAGGGTATGTCTTGAACTGGCTGAGTTTCCTCCTTCCAGGAGGTCCATGCTTAGGTGTCAACTCCTCAGACATCCCTGTCTTGATCATCCTTTCTGAAATGATGACTTCACCCCTCTTCTGGGTTCTCTGTTGCTTCCCCTCTACTCTGTTTCTTTATTTTTTCCATGGTACTCAACATGGCATTATCGTTTGTCTTCCCCAGTAGGAGGCAAGCTGCTGAGGGCTAGGACTTTGTCACTGGTGTGGTGCTAGTCCCCATTATAGTGCCTTCTGTATCTTAAGAGCTCAATGAATACTTGTGGAATGAATGAATGAATTTGGGGGGGGAACCCAGTGAATTACTATGTTGTGACACAATTGGGCATAGAGGGGTTAGTTACAGGAGCTGATTACAGTTAATTACACTCATCTAGTCATAAAATGTCTTCTGAAAAACCCCAATGTACATAGCTTTAGGAAGAGAGAAACATGGCTCAAGAACTAGAGGGAAGAGCTCAGACAAGAATGCAGAGCCATGGGAGGGAAAGGACATGCTGGTTTGGCAACCAGCACGAAGCAGAGGGAAGAATATTTGATTCAGGAGTGATGGGAAATGAGACCAGACATTCTGGCTGTGGCCAGCTAGCGTGGGCTTTCAATAAGGACTCTGTGAGGAGCTTAGACTCCAGCACAGTTCATTGTATGGAAGGTGATGCAGTCAGATTTGGGTTGTCTGTTGTTTGTAGATCACTGGGGCTTTTGTGTGGCTAGAGCAGTTGTTGAGGAGGAGGTGGCCTGTTTGTGGCGAAGAAGTGAGAGGGCTGGATGATGGAGAGAGGACGAGTGAGAGAGGGTGGGGTCTCAGAGGTCCTGGGCATGAGTGGGGGCTCCTTGTATTTAAAACTTCCTCTCCCTGCTGTATATCGTACTTAGGATTTGTGATGAAGTTTAAGGAAGTTCAGCAAAAGATTAATGGGCTGCCAGTGGCAAGATGGTGACCCTCCAATTTCTGTAGCTCATCAGTGTGGAGAGCCTATGGTCCATGACTTCCTCCCTACTTCCCTAAGACTTCTCCATGCCCCCCCGTCCCAGTCAGCGCATGCGCCCCCGTGTCTCCTTGGTGAAAATGAAGAAATATCCAAACAGAAAGAAGTCCGAGATTTTTGGGCTCTGTGTCATTCATTTGGGGGTATGGAGGTCACACCTCAGGCTTTGAGAGGAAGGCAGGGCTCAGAGCTGGGAGGGGCAAGATCTGAGGCCACTTCTTACCACTGGAGAAACTGCAGTCTGGTCAGTTTCTTATTCTGATGGCGTATGGACCAGGAAGACTACAGCTGGAGAGTTTGTAAAGGAGGCCACGTGAGCAGGCAGACACCGCTCTTTTGGGAATGATCATGCCCTGAGCTCGGGGGCAGCAAGAGAGATCCAGCCCGACTTGGCCATTCCGAAGTGGATTATTAGCAGTGATTGCCTTCACTCTTTTCTTGTGCTGCCATCTGACTTCTGACCACTTCCCCGCTTATCAGCACTTGCATCTGAATATTGGAAAAAGCGAAAAAAAGAGATGAAGCTTCATGTAATTTTATTTCTTGTTAGGAGCTCTATTAAAATAATACAGGAGAACATAATAGAACCAAAGGGGATTGAAGCCATTGGCTAAAACGTTTTATTTTTATCTACCATATTTCAGTTGCCATTGATAATCATTGAATTTAGTGCTGCAAAGACCTAAGAAAGCCTCACTTTATAGGTCAGGAACTGAGATTTCAAAAGGGTTTAATTTTCCCAAATCCATTTAATCAGTATGAGGCAGAAGCTGGTTGCCTGGTTTACAATATGCATGATACTTGATTGCCCCTCAGTGTGTCATCAGGTATTGTCTCAATAGGATTCATTTCAGCCTTCCTCTTAAGTACACACACAGAATAATACATGGTCAAATGAAAAGAACATTGGATTTTGATTCAGAGCACCCCAATTTTTTTTCATGCTTTCTCTCCTTCTGAGCCTTATAAACAAGAAGAGAATAATACCTGTCTTTACTTCCCAGATTTACTTTGAGGACCGAAGAAATAATGGAGGGAAAATTACCTTCCTAACTGCAGGGTTCTATAGCAATGCTATCTGTGTGTTTCCATATAATCCCACACTTTTAAAAAGCCCCAGTTGTGTATTAATCTGTCAGAGATCCAGCAGTTGTGATAACATCAAATGGAATGAAAGGGTTCTTCTAGTTCATATTGTTGATGAAACTCTAAGAAATTAGAAATGTATGAGGAATAAGTGATAGAACTTTTGGAGAGAAAGAAATGCTTCATTATTTGCAGAGGTAGGATTGGCACCTGCTAGTTTCAACATGATCAACTGAAATGTTTCCCAAGGAAAAAAAAAAAGAGATAAGACAGTTCAAGAACCTGAAAATTCCAATGAAAACATTCTCCCTTCTTTTGGAAACCATGTAAAATGAGTGTGTGTAGCAGAAAACAAAAACAGGCATTCCTACTTCTGCAAAACAAAGAGACAAATTTCTCGGTAGTTGTTAGGCTGCAGGATCTTGGTGGAAGGAACATGGAAAGAAATGGAAAACAGAGTTCAACATCTGGAGTATCACATTCCTATACTCAGGAAAAATACTTTTCAGAACTGAAGATGAGATGGATTCATTTTCAGACAAGTGAAGGAACCACAAAAGGGGAGAGTACTCAATTCTAGCAGACCCATACTTCTTAGAAGCGACACTAACAGATGAATTTTTCAGGCAGAAGAAGAATGAAACCTAGATGCCAGAAGGGGTGAAGAGTAATTAAAAAGGAGAAATACATCATTTAATTGAAATTAACACCACGTTAATGTTTTGTGAATCTTAAGATTTATAATGCTAATTAAAATAAAGTAGATTATGTCGTATTTTGATAAATCAAAGGTGCATATTATAATCTCTAAGGTAACTAATTAAAGGATAAAAGATGTATAAGTACCATACTAATAGCGAAGAAAAAATGTGAAAATAATTTGCAGTCAATCCAATTGAAGACAAGATAGGATAGAAAATAGATAATACAGTAGTTAAGGCGAATGGAGAACAAATAATAAAATGAAAGTGTTAAACCCACATATATCATGAATTTCATCAAATGTAAATAGAATAAATACTCCAATTAAAATAAAATAGAGTGAATAAAATACAATATCCAGTTATATTGTACTTCTAAGAAATAAACATCTGATGAAAAGTTATAGAAAGTCTGAAGGTAAAGGGATGAGAAAAGATACGCATTGTAAATACTAACCAGAAGAAATCTAGTCTGTATGAATACAGACAAATGAGAAGCTAAGGGAAAATGTTTTAACAGAAATAGAAAGATACCTTATAACAATTTAAAAAATCCAGTTAGGAAAATGAAACGATTCTAAATCTAGGTTCAGTTAATAGCATAGCTTTAAAATAATTAACATTCCAAGGAAAAATGGATAATCTGAAGTATCTTTGGAGACTTTTTCCATATCTCCTTCAGGAACTCACAGAATAAGGAGACATAATATCAAGCAAGAATAAAAGAAAATATGAACAATACTACTAACAAACCTGATGTAATTGGTATATATGGAACATGGCACTCAACTTTCTTTGTAACAGATATTTATAAAATGTTGTCATATGCTGAGCTAATCTAAAATCATTTCAAGTTCTTTATAAATGAACAAAAATATGAAAGGCAAAGAAAGTGGAAGGAAGGATAAATAAAAATTATAGGCAGAAATTAATGAAAGAGAAAATGATTGTAAAATAGTTTTTGGAAAAAACTAAAATGATATGCCCTTCTAGAGAATGATTAAAGAATAAAACCCTTTGTATTGGAAATAAAAATGAGACCATCACTAGAGATTCTTATATATAATAAGAGGGATTTAAAAACAACTTTATGTTAACAAATTTGAAAATATAGCTTTCAATGCAAAATTGCAGAGAAGTATAATTACCAAATGGGCATAAGAAGGAGTAGAAAATCTAAACAGTTGGATTTTTATTATGCAATTTGAATATGTTTTAAAATAATTTGGAAGTGCTGGGTGGCTCAGTCATTTGAGCATATGACTCTTGATTTCTGCTCAGGTCATGAGTTCAGAGTCCTGAGATCGAGCCCTGTGTCTGGCTCCAAGCTGACTAGGGAGTCTGCTTCTCTCCCTCCTCCCCACCCTTTCTCTTTCCCTCTCCCCCCCAATTCATGTGTGAGCTCTGTCTCTCTAAAATAAATAAATAAATCTTTAAAAACAAAATAAGTTGAATTTGTTGTACAAATTAGGTTGTTATTAAAATCTGAGAACAAAACTTCTAGGCTTAAATGACTTTCCTAGGAAATTTTACTGTAAAATTTAAAGAAGAAATATTTCTAATCTTCAAAAATCTTACACAGAGGGCGCCTGGGTGGCTCAGTGGGTTAAAGCCGCTGCCTTCGGCTCAGGTCATGATCCCAGGGTCCTGGGATCGAGGCCCACATCGGGCTCTCTGCTCGGCAGAGAGCCTGCTTCCTCCTCTCTCCTCTCTCTCTGCCTGCCTCTCTGCCTACTTGTAATCTCTCTCTCTGTGTCAAATGAATAAAAAAAAAAAAAAAAAATCTTACACAGAAAAGAAAAAGAGGCGATGCTTTCCAATTCTTCATAACCTTGGTAACTAAGCCTGACAAGGACATTTTAAGAAAAAAAGTCACAGGTCCATCTCCCTCATGGGCCATAGATGCAAAAATTCTGAAGAAATAACTGGATCCAGAATTACATTAAAGGATAATATAATCAAATTGATTATATTTCAGGAATGTCAGGTTGATAACACCACCCAGTTGAAAAAAAATGCCTTAAGGTTTGAAGAGGAAAAATGAAACTCTTGTTTTTTGCAGAAGATAAGATTGAATATGTAGGAAATGCTAAAGGATATTATGGGAGGGAAAATGTGAATCTCAACCTTTACATCATATCATAATCCAAAATTAACTTGAAACACCTTATGTAAATTGATCTGAATGTTAAACTTAGACTAACACTTGCAGAAGAAAATTATGGTCACGTTGAGTTCGGCAAAGATTTCTTAGTGAAACACAAAATAGCCAAATTACAAAAGAAAAAGAGTGCATACATTTGGCTTTATCAAATAAGAAACTTTTGTGCTTCAAAATACATAGTCTAGAAAATGAAAAGGTAAGCCAAAGACTTGGAGAAGAATTGACTGAACTTATATCTGCCAGAGAATTGGATTTAGAAGCTATCAAGAACCCTTCACACTCAATAGTAAGACAAACGACCTGATTTTAAAATGGGCAAAAGATTTGTACAGGTACTTGAACTTAAGAAGGTATGGAAGTGGCCAAAAAACAACACAAAGTTCCTAACATCATTAGTCAACAAGGAAATGCAAATTGAAACAACAATTAGATACTGCTATCTCCCCATTAGAATGGCTAAATTAAAAAGCCTGACAATGTTAAGAGTTGCTCAACCTGAGGATCAATTGCAACTCTCAGACATTGCTGGTGGGCATGCAGAATGGTATACATTCTTTGGGAAACAGTTTGGCAGCCCTTTGTAATAACCTACTATCATATTAACCTTATTGTAATAGCACAAATTCTGTATTCAGGTATTCACTCCAAAGAAAAATGTGTATGCAAATTATAACAGCTTTATTCATAATAACCTCAAACTGGAAATAAATCAAGGATTAAGCCAATGTTTGATTGATTGAATTGAGCTGATAAACCAATGGTGGCATATCCATTGCTTTGTGGCACACTGGAATATGAGTCCTTGGCCAAAAGGAACAGATTATTGATACATACATACAACAATGTGGCTGATTCTCAAAAGCATTATGCTAAGTGAAAGAAGCCAGACAGGAAGCTTATTTGCTGTATGAATCAATTCTTATGAAATTCCAGAGAAGACAACGCTATTGAGATGAACAGCAGATCACTGGTTGCCCTAGGCCAGGGATGGGGGAGGGAGTTGCCTGCAAAACAGAATGAGGGGAGTTTTGTGATGGTAATAATGCTCTATATTATGATCATAGTGGTTTTACAGCACTGAATACATTTGTCAAAATTCACTGAATTGTAAAATTAAAATTGGTGAAATTTATTGAATATAAGTTATACTATAAAAGCTAATTAAAAAAGAGATGGAACACACGCTGCAGAAAATGTACATAGTAGGCCACCTTTGGTGGGAAACATTAGTGTATTCTGTAATGTATAAAAATTTTTCACCACACCTTTCAGATTTTCTTTCTTCAGAATTTTATTTCATTGACCGTTTTCCTCATATCTGTTTCCTTGCATCCTTTCTACTACCCCTTGGCCTTAGATCAAAAATTTAAAAAAAAGATTTTATTTATTTATTTGAGAGAGAGAGAACAAGCGAGCATGAGCAGAGGGAGGAGCAGAGGCAGAGGGAAAGAGAGAGAAGCAGGACTCCCCCCGCCACAGACCCCTGACTCAGGACTCCATCCTAGGACACTGAGATCATGACCTGAGCCAAAGTCAGACACCTAACAGACATCGCCACCCAGGCACCCCAATCAAGTTGTTTTTATCCACTGTCTTCCAAAGTGAAGGCCAAGGTAGTCTTCCTTGACTTTGGAAATCAGTCTGCTCTTTTGGCCATTTCTCCCACTGCTTAACCCCAGTATCTGAGTCTTCAGCTCCAGTGAGAACTGCTGTTTGATCACACCTGTGCATGAGGATTTTCCATGGGGCTTTCACAACTTGCAAGATGGTGTCCAGTCTCCTTAGCATTTGTTCCAAAGGTCTGCAGTCACAGGTGCAAGCCACTTTGTGGCTTCACTCCCATTTTGCCTTCCGAATAGCTTAGTGCTTCAGCCACATCAAATCACTTCGCTCTTCTTCAGGCATTACGTGCTCTAGGACATATACTTGGCCTTTTCCTATCATGTCCTTCCTTTACTTTATCTGGCAAACTCTCATTCAATCTGGACAAACCAGATCCGATGTTACCTCTTCTATGAAAATCCATTTCTTTCCTCTTTCTCCTCTGCGGTTTACTATTTGAAAATATTTTGCCTTTGGGAAAATGGACATATGATTATTATTTTCTGAAGAGGAGAACATTCTAGATAGGGATAGAGGACACTAAAATGACTGAGGTGACCTCCACCCACACATGTGTCCTATGTACAGATAGATACCTTTAAGAGAAGGTGACAATTATATAAAAATAGGATCCACTATGATGCAGCTCTCTTGCCTGTGTTTTGTCACTCATCACAGTGTCACAGAGATCTTCCAGTGTCAACAGAAATACCTAGGTGCCATTTTAACACTTGCCTAGTACTCTCTCTATGAATCCTTTCCTTAACTAGTTTCTGTGGGCGCACATTTAAGTCATTTCCAGGTGCTCACATCTTTATAAATAATGTTTTAATGAACATTCCACTCTACTTTGAAAATGTCTTGACAAATGTCCCTGATCACACTGGATCATAATGATCTGTGTGCCTGTCTTTCCCACCAGACTATTATTAGTTCCCTGAGGGCAAAAACCACTATTTCCCTTGGAATCTCCAGAACCTTACAGAGTGCCAGTAGGGGTTTAATATACACTGTTGAAAGAAAAAAGGAAAAAAGTGGAAGGATGTTTATATAGTTGGGTATACACATGTATCATCACATGTGTCTTCAGTTCTTACTCAGTTTTTCACTGGCTGTGAGCCTGCTATCTCTTAGGCATTATATAATCCCCTCCTTGTTTCTAACCTCTTTTTACAGATGTTACTACCACTGACATAAATTCAATACTGAGCTTTAAGAATTAGCATATTGCCAAACCATGACTCCCCCATAGATTTTGGTGACCTCCGGAATAGATTTTATAAATTGCATAGGAAAAAAAAATGCAGATACCTGATACTCTTTGCCCTACCCTAAGCAGAAATGAGTTTTTAAAACTGAAATTGTCAATAACAAGAAAAAAAAACACATGTATGTGTGTCGCATACTATTTACAGCTGTTGTCTATTAGGGTTTCTCTAGAGCACCATTTGCTGCTGCAACTGAATGGCCTCATAAGTTTAACTCACCAATACAACTGTAAAATTTTCTTAAATCACAGAGGAAAGAGAGAAAAATCAACGAGAAATGACTAACATGCTGCTTATATCTTCATGAGAACCCACAGTTTCCTGTGTTTGCTTCATCACGATGCTCAGAACAGCCAGTTAGGTCTTGCGGTGTATTACAATATGGCAGGTTATCTACCTGATTCTCGGAAGGAAAGGCACACTGTGGACATCGCTTTGTAAGGGCTGCATTTACTTTATTGACTAATGCACTGAATTGTACTGGGTAACAGGCAGTGGGAGCCAACTGGCCCAGACAATGAGGGTGTTCAGTTGGTATTGAAAATTTATAAGAGCTTAAGCTATTTTTTATTTCTTCTTGCTGGGCTGGGAGTACTTACTATTGTTGTTCCATATGCTGTAAATGAACTTGATTCAAAGACCACAAAGAGAGTGGTATGGAATTATAGAACTGAAAATAGTCTGCTGATTGGGTACGAATTCATCAAGCCTCTTTCTCAACAAGCTTTTTATTGGAGTGCCAATATGACTTGCTTTGGAAAGAGTGAGATGTGATTGTGAGCAAATGATGGAGGGGGCAAGTTGGCCTTCAGTTAATTTCAGCACTGCTCAGCTAGCTAACTGTATATCTCTTTTCCTCCTTAATATGCTTATTTAGTAAGCTTCAGTTGGCAAACCATTAGTCTTACCTGCAGGATGCCCAATCCAATACTCGATTTCATCAGAAACTTCCATAACTCATTCCTTAGAAAATGCTGGGGCTGGAATGTGAAATCTGGAATTATGGCTCCAAAAGTTGTCTTTATTCAACAGGCCATACTGTTTATGATTCAGCAAATTCATGACCTACAGTAATGTCAAAGTAATTTTATGAAGCATAGCCTTTGGCATGTCTTTCTCCTGCTGAAAAACCATCATGGACTCTCTACTTCTTTTTATTTTCTTTTCAAGATTTTATTTATTTATTTTAGAGAGAGACAGAGATAGAGAGAGTGAACCCCTGAATTGGGGGAGGGGCTGAGGAAGAGAGAGAGGATCTCAAGTAGACTCCATGCCGAGATCAACTCTGGGCTCCATCTCATGACCCTGAGATCATGACCTGAATTGAAACCAAGAGTTGGACGCTTAACCAACTGAGCCACCCAGGTGCTCCTGGACTCTCTACTTAAAATAGTGGCTCTCAACTGTTCCTTTCTGGGACAGACATATCACATATTCTCATCAGTACTCTCTCTTTCACTTTTTCCTCCCAAATCCAGAAAGCACACGAGACTGCATGCCATTCAAAGTAACATTATTAGGGGCACTTGGATGGCTCAGTCAGTTAAGCATCTGAATTTGGGTCAGGTCTTGATCTCAGGGTCTGGGGATCAAGCCCTGCATCGGGCTCTCTGCTCAATGGGGAGGCTCCTTGTCCCTCTGCTCCTTCCCTGGTTGTGCTCTATCTCAAATAAGTAAATAAATAACATCTTAAAAAAAAAACCCAAAAAACCAAAGTAACAATATTATCAGGATGACTTCAAACCTGACCTTATATAAGTTAGACTAGAATTTAATCCGACGTAACAGAACAGTGACTACACTTGCCTGGCCAGAGAGTGATGTATTGGTTTATCCAGAAACACTGAAGAAGCTCCTGAAGATGTAGGGTAGCTGCTTAAGGAATTTATCAGGAACCCAGATTCTTCCCATCTTTATGGTCACCATCTTTAGCACGTGACTTTGGTTCTCAAGTTGACTTCCTCACCTGAAAGTATTGTATCTGTGTTCAATGCAAGAGAGAGAAGAAGGGCAAGGAAAAGAGACAAAGACTAAGACAAATTTGCCAGGTGAAACTGTCCTCTTCAATCATTTCGCTAGAAAGAATTATCTCTTGCTACCATTTACATCTCATTGGCCACACCCCCAATCACATGGCCACTCTTCCCTACAAGAGGATCCATGAACCTGGCTGTTTGAATCTGGGCACAGCCTTTCACCCCCAGAATTGGGTCTCATAGTCAGAAAGAAAGGAAGAAGGGGTACAGGACAGAAAACCACCAGTTTGTGCCAGAAAACCACATGTGTGTGTATATATTATATGTATATGTATATATTATATATGCAATATTGTAAGCAAACATTTACACTTCTTTGGTAACCAGTGATTCTTCAATAGGCACGATTGATGACCAGAGCAAACCTGTGAGACACTGACTGCATGGTTAAGAACTTCTGATTATAGAATAACGTCCAGATCCCTAAACAAAATACATTAAGAAGACCTTACTAGTTTGACACCAGCCTACTTTTTTTTTTTTAATTTTATTTTTATTATTTGCCCAAGGGGTACAGGTCTGTGAATCATCAGGCTTACATCTTTCACAGCATTCACCAAAGCACAAACCCTCCCCAATGTCCATAACCCATCCACCCTATCCCTACCCTCCCACCCCCCAGTAACCCTCAGTTTGTTTTGTGAGATTAGGAGTCTCTTATGGTTTGTCTCCTTCCCCATCCCATCTTGTTTCATTATTTTTCCCTCCCTACCCCCCACNCCACCCTATCCCTACCCTCCCACCTCCCAGTAACCCTCAGTTTGTTTTATGAGATTAGAAGTCTCTTATGGTTTGTCTCCTTCCCCCAGCCTACTTTTCTAAATCCATGTGTCACCATCCTCAATCCTTTGTTTCAGCCACCTGTGGTTTCCTTTATTCTTCAGTGTTCCAATTTTTACTCTTCGATGTTCTTTGCATGTGTCTTATTCTTTGCTCAGAAGATGCTTTCTCACCCTCTGCCCCATAGGATGAGACTCATTCTGCAAGACTCAGCCCAAATAACATCACAGATTTGGAAACATCCTTACCTCTCTCAGTCAGATCTGTCTTTGGTACTTTATAAACACTTCCATGAGCTCAGTTGCCATTATTTGCTTGCGTGTTTGTCACTACTGGCAAAGTCTATGGTCTCTTACAGAAAAAGGAGTATAATTCATTCAACTTTTATATTCCAAGGCTCCTGCTTAGGGGAAAACAACCAAATATTGTCTCCCAATATATAAATGATCTATAAGGGGCTGATGTGACCTACTCTCACCGTAGTCAGCAAAAGTGTACCCATCTCTGCTTCTCAAACTGAGATCTCAGTGGTTGTCAACAGATAGTATTTATTTTGTCTAAATGAATGATAATAGTAATTCATTATTACCTGTTCTTTAGCTCTGTTATTGAAAGTTATTCAATTTTGTATTTTTTTGCACAGAATTAGAGACACAGTTTGTTCCCTCAAAAAGGCTCCTGTTTAAGGGAAGAAACGCCATATTTAGTTCACAGTGATTTGAATGAGATGGAAAGAAATGACTAGTTTTACTTTTAGGCTGCTTGGTGGCTGGGGTATTTATGCTTGCCAAATGCTTAGTTCTTGTCATTCAGGTGGGTTTAGGAGCTGTAAGGAATTGGGTGAGGATGCAAAAGGAAGAGGGAGTCAGAAAACACACACACACACACACACACAAAATCAGACAAGGGGTTAGAGCAGATGTGGTGAACTTCTGGTATAATGCCACATCTTCCGCCCTCCTTCCCCAAGTGTATGAGGGGACAGACACCATTAATCAGTCAAAACACACTTTTCACCTGAGCCAGGATGTGGTCTTAGAACACATCTCAACATTACAATGGTCCAGATGTTTTCTATCAACAAGGAAGGAAGACAAGCCCATCTTTTCTTCATCAATGCATTCTCCATAAGGTCTCTTCAGATCAATATGCTCCCTGTGACTGGGCAGAGAGTGTTTTCCTGATTCTTTTTGCATAATTGAGATACCAGGTGCTTCACTGTTGTCAGATCTTTCTCAGAGTTTGAGTTTGGTGTCCTACAGACATAAAGTTCCCAGCACAAGTTCTGCCCTTGAATCCAAATTCTATTGGGAAATGAGAGGGACCATCTTACCCACAGGCGTCATAATTGAGATGGGAGAAACTAACATGTAGTGAATGGCAAGCAATATGCCGAGTGCCTTATTTATATCTTTTTGTTTTTGTAACACTCACACAAGGTCAGTATCATTGTCCCCATTTTACAGATGAGATACTAGCCTTACAGAAATTAAATTATTCATCTAAGATCTTACAACTGCTAAGTATGAAGATAAGATTCAATTTCAGATCTGTGATATACAGCATCATGCTATTGGATTCTGGAGAGTTAATTGTTCCTTTGGTAGTCTTGATAAAATCGGCTTCTTGGCTTTTCATGCCACTAAGTACTTATGCTTTTGATAACAGCTTAGAGCTTCCACTTTATACTTTCTCGAGTCTTGCAGACTATAGAGGCAAATGGAAAATGGATCAGTGTAGATCAGATATGTATGGGAAATGATCAACCTATTTTGGACTTTATGCCAGTCAGGTGTAATTCTGGCCCCTGGGAGATTATCTTGTTGGAAATGGAAAGTGCAATTAGGTTTAAGTTTCTCCTGTTCCTTTCTTGACAGGGCAGCGTCCATACCAGGTGATCACTGCCCGAGTGCACCCGGGAGAGAGCAATGCCAGCTGGGTGATGAAGGGGGCCCTGGAGTTCCTGGTCAGCAGTGACCCTGTGGCTAGACTCCTGAGGGAAAACTTCATTTTCAAGATCATCCCCATGCTTAATCCAGACGGTGTCATCAATGGCAAGTATGTCAGGCACCCAGCTCAACTGGGTCCTCATTTATGTCACCATTGTAATGCATCATGTCATTCAGAGGGTGTAACTGGAGGGGCCTGGAGGGTGTAACTGCCAGGATATTCTGGCAGGAATAAATTCTCTTGGACTTCTGTTCATGGGTACAAATAACAGTGTGCTCTCCAAATACCTTGAGGTCATGTCAGGTTTTTGTTTTTGTTTTGTTTTGTTTTTAATTCAAGGGCATATTGAATTCAATTAACTCCAGAGGGGTCCTTAGAAATAATCTGGTATAACAGTCTTGTTCTTTTTTAGAGGAGAAAAATCAGTGTCCATGATGATCAAGTGATTTGCCCAGGTCACATGGTGGGTTAGTGGCAAAGTCAGAACTCAAATTCTGATTTCTTCACAGTTAAGACCAGTGCTTTTATTTCCTTAGTAATATTTACTGCAGGGGAATCTTTATTCTGAGTTGTATTTTACTGGGTTCTGGATACAGCACCAAGAAGGGTGTCACCCTATCCAAATGGAATGGGAGGCGTGGTTGAAAGTGGCTGTGGAATGGCTGGAGGGTCTGAGTGGGTTGCAGGAGAGATGGAAGGGGCGTTGCTTCTCCTCACTGCGTTTCTGGGAAGTCCAGTGTCTGATGAGTCTGTTGGAAGAAGTCAGTGATTTTAGACATTGTGAGCTGAAGCACAGAATGAGAGCAGGTCCCTGAAGTGACTTGGATGGTGAATGTGGGTGGCAGGATTAACGTTCACAAATTCTCAAACCCTGTGGAAAGAGACTAAAGTCTCTTCTTTGTGGTCATCGAGGATTCCTCTCACTATGGGAATGGACATTGGTATCCTATGGGAAAAACAGAACATAAGATAAATTAAAAAATGAAAGAAAAGTCATTTCAGAGGCTATACATGGAAAAGAACTCACAATTTAAAATGCCAGTATTAAAGAAGCAAAGCACAAATTTAAAAAATGGAGAAAATAGGGCAATATCAAGGGGTGAAACGAAATAAAATGAGAACTATTAAAAAATACAAAAAAGAAAACAAACATTTCAAAGAGATAAAATTTAAAATGGCTTCAACTAAATAAGAGACCCTTTTAAGGAAGATAAAATAGTAATTAATTTCTTTAAGGAAGAAAACGAAATACATGTTAAACAGCTGAGAATAGACTAGCTTCAAAGGATAAGCACAAAAAGGAATACTGATCAGTTAAAAAATTTAGAAATGTAAAGTATCATGATAAAATATAAAAAGAGGATCAGAGTACATTCCAAATGATAAAATATGTTAAACTATGCCAAAATGCAAGCAAGTCAAAGCTATAGACTTTAAAAATAAAATTTCAGTATATACACCAAAGGAAAAAAAAAAAAGGCAAAGAAGTAAAGGATTCGTGTGTTCCTAGCAAGTTTCCTTGTTTTGTAGCTTCCAGACTCCCTTGTTTTTGGTGGAGGTTTTTGAGGGAGGTTTTGGTCCTTCATCTTTGCCTGTGGCGACTGGTTGGTCTTCAAGTACATGTGAGGAGTTGAAGGCCAGGTCCCTCAGTCAGGAGCATTAATTAGGCCTCGCAGCAATTTGGCCTTCTTAGATCTCAAGCTGGACAAGGCTCTAGGGCAGCGTTCCCTCCTGGTCCAGAGGAACTCAGCGGGCTCCTGCCATGTGCTACATTGGCTCCAGAGAACAGGACATTAATGAGTGACTCTTCCCTGCTTGAGGCGCCCAGGATTTCACTAGCAAGTTCTATGAGCCTAAATGGATGGAAGACAGCTATGCAAGTCATCTTGAGGGACGTGGTCCCGCTTTAGCATGTTCTCATCCAAGTTGGCTCTTTTCTGAAGTTTTTCTTTCCCTTCAATTGTTGGAGGACTGGTAGAGAATAGAAAGCGTGCTAGGTTTAGATCATAACTCTAGTGTGCAATCTGGCTCTTCCCCCGACCTACTCAGTTTTCTCTTCTGTTGGAAGAGTAAGGGAACATGCTCCCTGTTGACCTGTCTGAGAAAATGTCTCCTAAGCCCATGGCAATATTCAAGCTCAGGGTAAGTATTGTAGTTTCTTCTACTGCAACTGCTCACACCTAGAAATGAGGGGCTTGGTCCAGGTCTTTGGTTGAAAGGTTAATGTGGTCTCAGTCACGGAGCATCCTCCTGGCTTGGACACAGTCATTTTCAGCTCACAGCTGGTTGTTTTGGACTCCCTAATGGCAGGCCAGCTTCTTCTCAGTGACACTGCCATTCATCATCATTACCATTATTTATTATGACTGAAATTACCCATTTTTTTATATTGCATCTTTCATCATGGAGCTCAAGGCACATCATAGATCACTTGGATCACTCAAACAATTCTGTCTGAAAGGGACTTGGAAACCATAGTGTTATTGCACTGATTGGAAATCCACAGGTCACAGCACACCCTTTTCAAAAGACTTGAGACTACAGTGGATGCACAGCAGCTCACAGTAAAAGCCCTTAAAAGTCTCAGCTCACAAACCCTTCTTTGAGCCTACCAGACATATGGTTCATCTAACTTCTACTTGAACTTTTTTCTGTGATTGACATTCCATTTCAGGGCATGACCATTCTGTTGTGCATAACTAGGTGGATTTGTGTTTTTCTGTGCTTTGATCTTTGCCCTGTGAACTTCACACATTTTATGCAGCCTTACCTTGGGGTACCCCATAGATAAAATTGAGTCCCCCTTTTACATGCCTTAACTTCCCCATGTGAATTCCGCTCTGAGTTTAACGTAGTTCACCTAAACGTTGCTTATGTGATACTGTTTCTGATGAAAATCAGTTCACTGATTTTCTTTCGATGCGTTTTTACTAATAGGCTGCTTAAAGGTAACTGAACTTCCCTGTGTGTGGTCTGAATGGCAGAGAAGTATAAAGATTGGGGAGCCTAAACCCAAGCGTGGTACTTAACTTACTGGACTGTACTCTTCTTTCAGAATACTCACGGGCCCCCATGAGGTTTGCAAGAATGTGTAAAAGTAGAATAGTTTCTTTTTGTGGTGATGGTAATGGAGCCTCTGAGGATGGCTGAGAGGTTTCGATAACAGTGGTCAGAGAGACAAAGCCAGGATTTTCTAGCAAAAATTTAGTGGGTCTTGCCAAGCCAAAGATCTCTTAGCAACACATGTCTGTAACAGGAAGACAAACGCTAAAGATGGTTTCCAAAAGAAGCAATCTACCATCTTGCTGGCCTGGTCGTTTATATAGAATCGGGCTGAGTTCTAAGGAATCCAGGAGGATCATTGACTCTTATCATTCTTTTCTACCTGGGATAAAAACCAGGAGGTCAACAAATTGGGTCAGGGTGGAAGTGACGATGGTGGGTGTGGAGTGGGGAGAAGGCAGGTGATTGGAGAACATGCAAAAGATTGGCTTGGCGTCTAACTGAAAGGGTTGAAAAAATCTAGCATGGTTTCCAATTTTTGAAATTTTGTTGTTGGGGAGAATGTAGTGACAAAATAATTTTTATGAAGTCAACACATAGTCCAACATTTTATTCACAGGAGAATCAGAATATATTGATTCTTAGTATATATACAACTCTACAAACTTGATTTTCTTCTTCCAAGGCCATTGTGGAATGAAACAAACAACAATAAAGAGCACAGGGCATACTATGAGTAAACACACCAAGGTATTAAGAAGTAATAGCTGAATGCTCTAGGGGAAACAAATGAAACTATAAAAATCAGATAAAAAATCTTGACAATTTAAACTATCTGGGACCATTTAAAGTTAGTGCCAATATTCCTTTACTCCACTGTGGGTTGTAAAGGCTTTATTTTACTACAATAAGAGAACTCGCAGACTTTATCTAAAAAAAAAAAAATCAGCACCTTTTATGGGCCAAGAAAGAACCTGTTTGTTTGTTTGTTTGTTTTTACATAGATTCTCTTATGTAATTATAATATGGCCACAAAATGGAGGTCTTCTATCTAATATCTAGATATAAAATCTTGAGGACACTTGAGGACACAGGGGTGAAATCTTGGGTTCAGTTTAAAAAGCTGGTGTTACAGAGGCAGACCAGAACTTCTGTCTGTGCTATACCACTTTTCTGTAAGGATTTAAGGGCATTAGAATAAAAAAAATGTTCTGGCTAGGAACATGTATATTATTTAGTCCTGATCCTTCAAATATTAAGGAAACTGAAACGAGAGAGGTGAAAATGAGTTACCCAGATTAGAAAGTTAGTTCGAAGCAGAAATGGCATGAGCAATTGTCTAGATAATTGAAATATATGCACATAAACACACCTGTGCCCAAGGTTATATGGCTGGCTCATGACAAAGCTGGGATTTGAACCCACTCTGTGTGGCTCCAAAGCTCATGTGCATTTTGGTCTACCAGCACTTCCCACCCTTGGCTGGGGATGCAAGTAGAGCCTCAGCCCTGCTCACGGCCACCATCAGGTGGTCTCTGAAATAGTCTTATAGGCTTACATCTTCTTATCCAGTGTGCCTGGGACAAACCAAGACACAGCCTTGCAGCTTTCTGTAATTTGGGTCCGAGATGAATGAATGGTTTGTTCTCAGTTTTCCTTCATGGGTTCTGAATTTCCAGCTTGGCTTTGGCCTTGTTACTGCCTCATCCTGCCAGCTTCCTCCATTGGAGAATACGCCCTTTCTTATTGCTGCCAGCTTCTGGTTGTAGGCAACATCCAGCTAATTTTAAATTTTTTCATTTTTTATTTTTTATTATTATTTTTTTTGTCATGGAGCTTCCATTCCCCTGCCCACTCCATAGTCTATTTTAAATTTTTTTTCTTTTTTTCTTTTTAATTTTATTTTTTCAGTGTTCCAAGATTCATTGTTTTATCCATAGTGTATTTTATTTTATTTTATTTTATTATTTTATTTTATTTTATTTTATTTTATTTTATTTTATTTTATTTTATTTTATTTTATTTTTATTCATTGCATATAATGTATTATTTGCCCCAGGGGTATAGGTCTGTGAATCATCAGGCTTACACATTTCACAGCACTCACCATAGCACAAACCCTCCTCAATGTCCATCACCCAACCACCCTATCCCTACCCCCACCCCCCCAGTAACTCTCAGTTTGTTTCATGAGATTAAGAGTCTCTTATGGTTTGTCTCCTTATCTGTAGTATATTTTAATTCATCTGAGTCTTCAGGATCCCAAAGGGCTGATGATTATCCTTCTCGGGGGGGGGGGGGCTTTCTTCACCTTGGGCAGGGCCGTGTCCATTCCCTCCTGTTCTGACGCACTTAGGACTTCCCTCTGATATGACCTCAACTCTCACTTTTTAATGTATTTCAAATCTCTTCAATATAATAACATAGACCAGCGGTTGCTTCTCAGACTTTTAGATCTCACAGAGCAGTTACATTTGGAAAAAAAAATGGGCCATAGGAAGTATGTAATTTTATATTATTACTATATTTTTCAACTTGCACAAGTAAGAATGGAAGATAGGCTCTGAGCTCCCTGATGACAGACTGGTGAGAAATTCCATATGGCATGTTGCTTGGGTTACCTCACCACCTGTAGGTGATCACACAAGTGCCCCGGAGGTCTGTGTGCTTGTCTTTAGATCACGGTGGTTCAAGGCAGCCTTGCTCTTTGTGCTGTGATACATCATGCTACCGTCTGTGGATGTTCCCTGGCAGAGGGAGCAGTATTGTCATTGACTGCATTGCTTATTCCTGTTGTCAAGCATCCTGAGAAGAAGCAGGTCCTGGAACAAGAAAAGATGCCTGAAAAATGGGCCTTTAAGAAAAATAGATAATTCCCCTGAGCTTGAAATTGGATAAACTCTGGTCTAACCACAGGTCATAGCGGAAAGATGGCATGTACCGTTTGGAGGAAGCCAGAAGAAGCCATCATCCCTTAAGTGGCTACTTGAGAATGAGAACAACAGCTACACCAATAATCAGTTCCAAATCTTCTCTGAGTAGTTCTCTTCTGTTACATCACTTACGCTTTAGTAAAGTGTTAATCAGCCTTTCCATCTTGTTTGGGCTCCGCTACTGAGACTTAAAGAAAGTGCCTATGCCCGAGACTGGAGAAGATAAGTGGCCGTCAGAGAAGAAATTCCTAAGGGAACAGTGAAGAAGAAATACAATAGATGTTTTCAGAGTTATGCTCAGAAAAATTGGGACATCAAAAAAAATAGCTTTATTGTTTTCTAATTATAAAAATGATCCATGTTGGGGTGCCTGGGTGGCTCAGTGGGTTAAAGCCTCTGCTTTCGGCTCAGGTCATGATCTCAGGGTCCTGGGATCAAGCCCCGCATCGGGCTCTCTGCTAGGTAGGGAGCCTGCTTCCTCCTCTCTCTGCCTGCTTCTCTGCCTACTTGTGATCTCTCTCTCTCTGTCAAATAAATAAATAAGATCTTTTAAAAAAATGATCCATGATACAGTCAAGAGGTTAATGTTTCTAAAGATGAGATTTGGTTCACACAGGTGGCAGACATCTAAAAGTTCAAAAAGGGATGTCGAAGAAGCTACGAGATTAATAATTGCAGAGGTAGGTCCCACCCACAAGGGTGGGGGAGGGAAGGTGAAGTGGTGAAGGGACCGGAACCCAGGGGTCGCGGGGGGCGCTATGTAGAGATTGGTATTTGGAACGTTGAGAAGAGGGTCTGACCTTTGCAGGGCCTCAGTGGCCCAGGGCACACAGCTGAGAGGGTGGAAGAGTGTAGAGCGACCTGTGTCTGAATGCCAAGGGGACCTTTCTGCCCCGTACTGTCACCTGTGAGGGCGTAGCATGCTGGTGTCTCACGCCCAAGAGGCAGGTCTTGACGCAGCTGCCAGCTGCTGCTCTAGTCTCATTAACTGGAACTGGAAAGCAGAGAGGGTGCCCTTTGCTTTCTCCCCCTGCCTTCTTCTCTCCCTCAAGTGCCTGCTGTTGGCAGAACCAACCAGGAGGCCGACTGGCAAGGGAGTCTGATCATTGTAATTTGCAGTTTTAGCTGCAGTGTGGCAGGGCAGAGAGCTCAGAGGTGGTTGGTGAGAAGCAAGCCCAAAGCACCCATTAGCTGAGCTCTGGACATGCCCTAGCCTCGGGCTGATTACTGTCTACACGTGACTTCTTTGTTTTCAAAAAATAAAATGGTTTTGTTTATGGTTTTCAATGGCCAGGAAAAAAAAGTGCATCATTACTGTAGAAAATTCCAGCGTAGAAAAGAAGCTGAGGGAAGAAATTAAAAAGCAACCAAACTCAGGGCTGCTGCATTGCAGGACTCCAAGGGGCACTGTTCACATTATAATCTGTGGTAATTACATAGCAATTGTAGGGCTTGGTAACATGGAGGCCCTTCCCAAATCAGGCTGCCCAGACATAAATGCTTTTGTCAAGTTGGAGAAGATTCATTAGCCATTTGTTTGTAAGCTGACAACTCCAGGAATGTCAGCTATTTCTTTAAATATATTTCCATCTAGGGCGCCTGGGTGGCTCAGTGGGTTAAAGCCGCTGCCTTCGGCTCAGGTCATGATCCCAGGGTCCTGGGATCGAGGCCCGCGTCGGGCTCTCTGCTCAGCGGGGAGCCTGCTTCCTCCTCTCTCCTCTCTCTCTGCCTGCCTCTCTGCGTACTTGTAATCTCTCTCTCTGTGTCAAATGAATAAATAAAAATTAAAAAAAAATAAAAAATAAAAAAAAATAAATATATTTCCATCTATCTTAAGATCATTTATTTTGTAGTATAGTTTATAAACGAACAACATCTTCCTATGGCAAAGAATACAAAGAGCATTATTAGTTTTTAAAATAGCTATGTCATCATATTGACATAATTAATTTAAACAATTCCCCATTATAAACAGTAGACAGGGGAATATTCTTGTTATTCTCCTGGTGAATTCCTCTGGCTGTTTCCTTAAGATAAATTCTGAAAGAAGTCTTTTGAGTTGATGTTATGCATATTTTATATCCAAGACATATTTTTACCAGATTATTTAGAAAATGTATAGATATAGATTCCTACCACCAATGGGTGAAAGTGCCTTGTCCCCATGCCCTTGTCAATACTGCATTGTATCAATCTTTTAACTTTTTGGGTCAATCTGATAAAAATATGATTTAATTTTAATTTTTATACTAATGAAAAAAATTACTCCCATTTTGCAGATGAAGAGAACACTGAGGCAAAAGATTAGATGACATACACAAGGTCAACCACATATCTGATGTTTCAGTGTCAGGGATTGAACTCAGATTGGCCTGGTTGCAAAGCTCGTGTTCTTCCCACTTGGCTGTGAGCTCCACTCATGTCTGAGCTTCCAGGCAGTCATCTAGGCAACTCACCTCTTGAATGTTTTTAGCAAAGCGTCTGGGAGATAGTAAGTGCCTCATAGATGTTTATTAAATTTAACCTGGGGTGCACCTGACCTTGCTAAAGTGTCTTAAGGTGTGGACCTCCATATAGATCATTCTAGACCAGAGCAGGGGCTCTAAAAAGCTCTGAGCCACTTCTGTGAGAAATGAACTGTTGGATATATATTTAGTTAAATATTAGTACTTAAGTATTGGTGTACCACCCATAATATTTTATTATAGGTTAGATTACAAGGTGGAATTTGTATCTTACCCATTTGAGGGGTGGTTCCTGTTGAAGCTGTGGGCACCAAAATTACTTGGTCGTCTTTTCTTCTCTTTGTCTTAGTCATCATTCATTGTCTTGAACAACTGAGGACACATTGGGGAGCCTGATTGATTGTCCAGTCAGTCTCCAAAAGACTAGGGTTTAATAAGTATGGGGCCTCTGGAGCCTTCCAAGCTGGGAGGGTTTTTACCCTCAGAAGGGAGTGATTCATTCCTTTATGGATTCACTGTCCATATTTAGCTTCCAAAGCATTGATTTTTCCGTGTGCCTGTGAGTGAGTTCTGCAGTGTTTTCTGTAAAGCAAGGGCAGAGCAGGGATCCTCCATCCAGGAGAGAAAGGGGGGCATGGAAAAGCAGGGGAGACCAGTAAAGGCAGAAGGACACTAGCTGTCCTGTGGGCACCCTCCCAGTATATCTGTCTGTCTCCGTCTTCCTCAGCAAGGCCCTTGTCCCCTTCTTGGAGGGCTTGGATGACCACAAGGTAAAGAGGGTGGCAGGAGAAAGTTCTCCATGCTGTGTGGCCTCTGGGAAGCTGAGTGGTGGAGTCGCTGTGGTCTGTCCAAATGATGCTGGTGGTCCTGATGACATGCCATGATGGACTGTGAGCATAATTCTCTCCTTAAAGCTCTCATTCCAGAGTTTCAGCTCCAGATTCTCCCTCCAGCTAGGCCACGGGAATCTGAAGTTTCTTTCTTTCTTTTTTTTTTTTTTAAGATTTTATTTTATTTATTTGACACAGAGAGAGACATCACAAGTAGGCAGAGAGGCAGGCAGAGAGAGGGGGGGGAAGAAGGCTCCCTGGTAAGCAGAGAGCCCAATGTGTGGCTCCATCCGAGGACCCTGAGATCATGACCTGAGCCGAAAGCAGAGGCTTTAACCCACTGAGCCACCCAGGCACCCCGGGAATCTGAAGTTTCTGCCGTGGAATCTCCCTATAGAAGGTTTGCTAGTGAGAGTTCATATTTCTTAGCATGTAAAACTTAGCCTGTACTAGTCATTCACTCTCTTACTGTGGAGCTCGGTGGCCCTTCCTAGGAGCTGACAAAGGAACGTCAGCTTGCAGTCATGTACTTTGAAAATTTAGACCGTTTTGCCAGTTTGCACTGCTTGGGATGGAGCAGAATTATCAGTGGTTGGCTATTTTGGCTCTATTTGTTTTTAGGAAAATTAAAATGTTCTGGACATGGCTGGCTGTTTGGATGGAAATATCAGTGTAGCTCTGGTTCTAGCCTGTTTGTGTGTCTCTGTGTTAAGGATCTCTGGGGAGAGATGGGAAAAGGGCATTTAATCTCCTTCTCTTTGCTTTACTTTCCTTGAATTTGAAAACAGGGGAAAATGTTATTCTGATCTGGAAGGGATTATTTGGTTTGAGGAACTATAATTTTCTCCGTTTACTTCCAGACTTCACTAGAAACAAGGTCTCAGTCCATTTTGGATGCTAAGATATTCTCCCAGAGGGGCACCTGTGTGGCTCAGTCATTAACTGTCTGCCTTTGGCTCAGATCATGATCCCAGGGTCCTGGGATCAAGCCCTGAATCAGGCTCCCTTCTCAGCAGGGAGCCTGCTTCTCCCTCTCCCACTCCCCCTGCTTGTGTTCCCTTTCTTGCTGTTTCTCTCTGTCAAATAAATAAGTAAAATCTTAAAAAAAAAGAAGAAGAAGATATTCTCTTAGATACCAAGAGGAACATTTATAGGAATATTTTAATCTCACCATTTTTTTAACAACTTTATAAAATGAAGCTACACATTTAAGTTTTTTCTTGTTGTTGGTTTTTGAAGATGCAGAGTGACTTTTTGCCTTGAATTCTTCCCTTGCAAATCTGTCAGTAATTCTGAAATCATGGTCTACAGGGATTTTGTGAGACATCCAAGATTTCCCTTATAGGATGTGGAAGAGGGTAGAGGGATTCATGAAGAACATGGCATTTGTCACAATTGTCCAGACCTCTGGACATACACCACAGAGCAGTGTGGGCTAAGAGATCGCTTGAGGGTCCTGGGTCTAGAGGGAAATGTGACATACTCAGTCTTGCAGATGAACTTGTTCATAGAGATCAACATGAAAGTTATTTGCTCTGGGAACTCTTAAGGTCCTGCTGCTAAGTCATTTGCATAGTGTTCAATGATGCATGGTCCTAGGGGCAGGGAGTTGTGGGAGAGTCTTCCCAAGGGCTTCCTTGTTCATACCCGTTCCTACATACAGAGAGGGAGTCAGGAGCTTGAGTACTCCATTTGCCTTCCTCAGACATTGCAGTTCTGAACAAATATTACTGTTTATTATTCCTAAATTTAGGGTTATTAATTATATCAGCATAAACCTAATTTATGCCATCATAAACAGCAATAATAAATGCTGCCAAATGCTAATACCCAGCTATTGCCAACTGTGCCTGTAGTTGATGGGTTTCTGCCCCCCCCCACTTCCCAGAAGCATTAAATTAAAAATGATTCAATGTTGCAGAATCATTGATCAAGTTGGGGCTGAGGCTCTTGGGCAAATGTGCTTGCTTGTTAAATGCTTTGCTTCCTTATTGGCTCGGCAACTTCTGATCTCTGTCTGTGCTCTGGTGTTTCTCTATTCCTTCCTTGGAGGAAGAAACAGGGGCAGGGATACAGGCAGGAGGGAGGGAGGTAGACGAACGTCTATTCTTCTTTCTCAATTTTCCTTTTAGACTTCTCTCTTCTCAGTGTCCCCTGCCTAACACTTTCTTTCAACATACACTTAGAAGTCTTTATAAAGCAAACCCTTGGGTATAATACAGAGGTATTATTTCTCAATTCCCATCACATCTACTGTGTACTTAGTGATGTATGTTCCATAGCTCCCTGAAATACAAGAGAGCCTGTATCTGGAGAACAGGAAACACAGCCCTAACCAGCGCCCCCCCAATACCAAGGGTGCTGTTCCTTCTGCCATTTACTCTTGGGGTGCTCTGCTTTGGGGAAGCAAGAGGAGATCCAGTCCCCTTGTTATGAGAGTCATAATAAGATCTCACTGCCTTTCTCAAAGGAAACAATTTGTGCTTTTCCTTGCCTTTCTTCCTTCCTTTCTTTCTTTCTTTCTTTCTTTCTTTCTTTCTCTCTCTTTTTTCTTTCGCTTCATCTGGAATGATTGTGATGATGATTCAGTACAAGGAATTCCTACTGGACGATCAGAAGGCACAGGCTTTGGTCAGAATTAGCTTCTTTCCAGCCACGTAGCTTTGGACAAATCACTTAACCTCTCCACTCCTATTTCTTCAGCCTATTAAGAGGTTAGTAAGCCCTAACCATGGCGCCTTACTTGATTAGTATCATTATCAAATACTGTACTGCTTTGAAACTGTTAAGCACTGTCTGAAAGTACAAAAGTAAAGGTCCCTCCAGTTGTGTTCTGATGCCTGACTCTCAATGCTGAGACATGCAAAGCTCTTCTTAATAGTCGAGACAAGCAGGCTTAATGATTTCCTACTTCCATCTCTCAGTTTCTCAAAGAGATCCAAGATAAGGTATGGCAGTGGGATCAGAATTCTGTAGAGGGAGGGACAAGGTCAAAGATGAAAAAGGTGAAAAAGACTCCTTTATTTTATACACAATATAATATATGTATTTATCATAATATGTAGTATATATAATATTTATCTTAATATATATATCTTAAAAATATAATATTTTACTAAAGCTTTGCTTGTCCTTGTGATTGTGATTTTAAAATTATGGAGAAGGAGTAGGACTGAATAAATTTTATAAAATATATAGCCGTAGAGAAAGCTTGGAATTGGAGGAATTCAGCCAATGCCTTTTTTCCTTCCTCATGCTTAGGCTTTCTTTTCCTTTTTTTTCTTTTCTTTTCTTTTCTTTTCTTTTCTTTTCTTTTCTTTTCTTTTCTTTCTTTTCAGATTTATTTATTTATTCCAGGGGCGCCTGGGTGGCTCAGTCGTTAAGTTTCTGCCTTTGGCTCAGGTCATGATCCAGAGTCCTGGGATTGAGCCCCATATCGGGCTCCCTGCTCGGGGGGGTGGGGGGGGGAAGCCTGCTTCTCCCTCTCCCACTCTCCCTGGTTGTATCCCCTCTCTGTGTGTGTGTCTCTCTCTGTCAAATAAATAAATAAAGTCTTTAAAAGATTTCTCTCCAGAGAGAGAGAAAGAATGGGCATGAGTCGGGGGAAGGGCAGAGGGAGTGAATCTTCAAACAGACTCCCCAGCTGATCTCAGAGAGTCCTGTGCGGCTGGATGGGGGGCTCAAACTCACAACCCAGGAGATCAGAAACCAAGAGTTGGCTGCCTAAGCAGCTGAGGCACCCAGGCGCCCCTCCTCATGCTTGCCCTTCAAGTAGATCTAGTTGTCCCATTGTAATGGACAAAAGCCTGGCTTCTTGCCTTTTAGAAGCCAGCCTACAGTCAGCTTCAGGACATCTCACGTAGTGTTTCAAGGTATCTGTCACGAGCAATGTCTGTGGTTTCCTTCTTAGCCTGGGGCCAGCCTCCTGGGTGTAACCCAGTCTAAGCATCACAGCCGTATGGCCCCCTCAGTCAGCCTTGGGAGCCCTGGTTCCTAGGAACGTGCGCTCCATCAGGAACCAGAAGGAATTGCACCTGTCAGGCGGCTCTGCGGAATTGCCTGGGGCCTCAGGCTCTTCAGTTCTGGGTCCTTTGGCCCACAGGCCAGTGTTTATAAACAGGAAAGGCAAAGGCATCACATAAGCCTTGGTAATGTGGAGCCACCCTCCCTGGCCCGACTTTCATGGTGTCTTTTCCTCAGTTATTTATCTCTCTGAGCCACCTAGCCCTTTTGAATTATTAGCCTTATTCCTTCGTTGCCCTGCTTCCTTCTTGCAAATATGCTCCTATACATCTTCTCTCCGTAGGAAACACTTTCTTTTCTATTTACAGCTTCTCCCTGCTTCCCACCCCTCCCCCTGGCCCAATAACGGCCAAGGAGATAAATAAGAAACATAACTCTTTTTGGCTATTATTTTTTTTCTTACTCTGCACAGTAATATATATAATAACAAGAAAACAAATCTTATTACTAAAGTAATTACAATAAATAAAAAATAACTGAGAGTGGAGCCGGAGGAAGGGGCATGTCAGGGGAGTGATTGTGACAGGATTTTAAAAATTTAATTTACTAGTGCCAGTCTCACCGCTCTGTTGATGCCTCCCTTAGGAGGTTGTGTCTAATTACAGCGGGTTGTTATTGCTCTTTGAATACATTCCCACCCCTAGTTGACTTATACTGGGGCCTTTAAAGGTGAATTCTGGCCCAAGGAATCCCTCGAGAAGTTTCCTTGTCAGCAGCCCCATGCTGGGAACAGCACCATTTAGCATGTTACGGTTGTATCATCATCAGAGCTTGGGAATTGCAAAGAATTGCTTGGCATGCTGCCCTGTGACTGTAGATAATCTTCCCCTTAACCATCCAAACAGATGGGTATTCCCCCTGACATTTGTGAATCTGAGTCGAGGTCCCAGTGCATCCCTTTGTCAAAGAGGCTGGTGCTGACCAGTTCTTAGAGTTAAAATGCTTCTCCTTGTAACCAATCTAATTTTATCTGCGCGCGATTTCTGTCCATTTGTTCTTGCGTGGTCCGCAGTAGAAATGGGAACGGTTATTTTTCTTCATTAAGTCTGACTATCATCCTGTTTATGAGAGCCATCTTTCCGAGTCCTTTTGAGAAGCTTCTTATTTGAGTTTCACTTCTCCTCTTTAACCTAAATCATGTATGGTTCGCAGTTAGTCTCAACATGTGGTATTTTTTAGCTACAGTATAATCGTCACTGTGTGGTTTCCAAGTCAGGCTTGAGTGTGGAAGGCAGACTGGGCATGTGTATGACAGCCTAGCCATGCTACTCGGCATCAGGTCAGCATCCTCCCAACCCCAGACACACTTATTAATTCATTATGCGGGCCTGTGCTCTACTAGCTTATTCTGGCTGATCAGTCTTAGTCATCCACACATCTGAAATCTGGGACAAATGCACAATTTACTTCTTCTTCTTCTTCTTCTTTTTTTTTTTTTTGATGTCACACTGCCTCCTCTCCCATCCAGCACCATCACCACAATGTCCACGATCGCAACCAACAGCAATGACAAGAAAATGGCCAGTATTGCTGAGTGCTTAACATGTGCTTGAAAAGGCTGAACATTTTACACACACCGCCTCTTTTAGTCCTCACCACAACTCTGGGGTACATACTAATATGACTTCACTCAGAAGGAAACTAATATTTTCAGGGCAAAATAAATGTCTGAGTGATGTAGGAAAGATGTTAGGGTTCAAAGCCAATGTCCAAGAAAGAATTCTTGAGACATCTTTGGTGCAAAAATGTGGTTTTATTAAAGCACAGGGACAGGACCCATGGACAGAAAGAGCTGCACTGGGCTCATGAGGAGTGGCCCATTATATACTTCCAGGTTGGGAGAGGTAGTTTAAGTCACTAAGGAATTTTGGAAGAAAGGGATCTTGAGGGGACTAGCTCTTGTTGGGAAAAGGTCTTTTATTACCGTCTAATAAAATCTGAGTTCTGAGACCCTTCAGATGACCGTTCAGATGTAAATCAGTGCGCCATATGCTTGGAGGATGATTGACAACCTTATCTTGGTGATTTAGAGATAAAGGAAAATTCCAAAGGAATTTTTAATTGTTAGAGTAGGCTTACAGGATCCTGGAGCGGGGCGGGGTGGGGGGGAGGGGGAGGGTGTCGGGCTAGGACTAGGATTGCCTTTTGCCTTTAGCAAGGTGTCAACATCTAGGCAGTTGAGTCCCTAGAGGAATGCTTGTTTCAAGGACTTGTCAATGAGCTGTAGGTAGTAAGGAAATTTAATAATTTCTCTTCTGCCTTTGTTTCCCACATCATAAGGGCATACAGAACGCAGACAGAAATCAGGTGAAAGGGGCGCCTGGGTGGCTCAGTGGGTTAAGCCTCTTCCTTTGGCTCAGGTCATGATCTCAGGGTCCTGGGATCGAACCTCAAATGAGGCTCTCTGCTCAGCAGGGAGTATGCTTCCCCCTCTGCCTCTCTGCCTACTTGTGATCTCTCTCTGTCAAATAAATAAATAAAATCTTAAAAAAAAAAAGAAATCAGGTGAAGAAGGTATTGAATCACTGTGTGTGTGTGTGTGTGTGTGTGTGTGTGTGTGTGTGTGTGTGTGTGTGTGTGTGTGATTTTAGAACCCGGCAACTCAACCACTACAGTATGCAGGAAATCAGAAGTTCATAGAATCTTATAAAATTAACATTGGAAGGGCTCTTGCATTTCAAAATCTAGACCTGGGCGCCTGGGTGGCTCAGTGGGTTAAAGCCTCTGCCTTCGGCTCGGGTCTTGATCTCAGGGTCCTGGAATCGAGCCCCGCATCAGGCCCCTTGCTCAGCGGGGAGCCTGATTCCTCCTCACTCTCTGCCTCCCTCTCAGCCTACTTGTGATCTCTCTCTCTCTGTCAAATAAATAAATAAATCTTAAAAAAAAAATCTAGACCTGTCCCCTCTCCAGAGAAGAGAAAAAAAGATGCCCAGTAAGCTTCAGTTATGTTTTTAAATTCTCACAATGTTAGAGCTGAATTGAGAAGCCAGCCCTCCCCAACTGAATGGCCACTGAGTAGAAGGATAACATATTTGCAAACTGTGCAGATGTTACGCATAATCTTATGCATATAAAGTAAAGACAGAGAATGGGAAATTCTGCACAGAAAATGATGAAATGTTAGAAACACTAAAGTCCAGTCTGTCTGAGATGGCTTCTTAGGAGTGGTCAGACATCAAAGAGTTATAAAAGGGAGGGGGGGCAGAAGGCCTTGGAAGGATGGTGAAGGTTTCTCCAGGCTGGCATTTCCCAGACCGGTTCTGAGGGACACTAACAGACTGGTACTAATAGATGTTTCATAAAAAAAAAAGAGTGCTTGGGTTGGAAACCACATTTCAAATTTCATATAAATAGATTTCTTTATTGCATAACTTACCAATTATGTTGAAATATTAATGTGCCTGGAGACATCTCACCAGGGATGGAATTTGTGACATTTACTGAATTTATTTGAACAGGGTCACATTTGTTGATGCATGTCTAGGATATCTAGAGGATTATTAGTGATCCTTCAACTTGGGAAATACAGCTCCATGCTGTTAACTGAGATGCAGACATTAAATGAAGTCGACTTATAAAGAAGCACATTAACTTTGTGGCTAAGGACATGAATTCTGGAGCCAGATTGCCTGGGTTTACCACTGATGAGCTGTGTGACCTTGGATAAGCACCTGGCATGGGTTGGATTATCTCAGAAATGGGGATTTGCTGCAGGAGGTTTATTGTATCCTGTCTTTGGGAATGGGGGAAGCTGAATCAGGCACAGGGTGGAGTTGAATTGTGACAGGGTTATTACAGAGGTCTCAAATGACCAGTGAGGAGCTCTGCAGCTGGGATGGCCTTTCAGTGTCCTGGATTAAGGCAAGTAGACTCAGCCTGTCTTTTGTATGTCCCACCAGTGAGGAATCACTGAATGTGCTCCGCCTCCAGAGAGAGGGTGCCAGCTTGCACAAGAAAGTCCTTTTGTCTGAGAACAATTTTTTAAGGTTTTATTTATTTATTTATTTGAGAGAGAGAGAGAGAGAGAGAGAGAGAGAGAGAGAGAGAGAGAGAGAGAATGAGCATGAGCAGGAGGAGGGAGGAGCCGAGAGGGAGGGAGAAACAGACTCTCTGTTGAGCAGGGAGCCTGACGTGGGGCTTGATCCCAGGACCCTGGGATCATGACCTGAGTCAAAGGCAGACACTTAACCAACTGAGCCACTCAGGTGCCCCTGAGGACAGGGAGCACCCTGTCTTAAGGGAGGTTCTCAAGGGAGGTACTCAGCTATGAGCCTCAGCAGTCGACAGCAGCTGAGTAATGAGTTATTTGGTCCTAAAGGGGTACTCAGAGGGACACAGCACAGCATCCACTGTGCTTTACTTCCCTCGTCTGTAAAATGGGAATACTGGTAGTATCTTAGTCAGGTCATTGTGAATGAAATGAGTTATTATCCAATGTGCCTGATATTTACTCATGCCATATACATGTTCCAAAAAGATAAAAAATCAGATAAATACCTAAGATAGATATTAGTTGTTTAACATGAAATTCACAATTATAGTTAAGCCAGTGAAAACTGAAAGAACAAAGAGAATATATTTTTTTTTTTACTTCTAGTGAATTAAAAATTATTTTAGTGCCTGGATACAACCGCAGACTCACACCAATGGGCCCTTTCATAGCTTCCGTAGGCTGGGATGAAGAGACCTCCTCTGCATCTTCTGGTGTGTTCTCTCCCTAATGTAATTATCTGATGAGAGCAGACCACTCCTTCAGAAGGCACTCCCTCAGACAGCCCACGTGTTTGGTTAAAAAAAAAAATTCAATCCAGGACAAGATGTGAATTGAATAGAGATTGCTAAATATTGATCAGTGCCTACAAAGTTGATTGTGATGTTGCCCTGATCTAAAAGGAACTGTGTCCATGGAAGAGACAGCCCCTCCTAAAATGAGGGAGATTTGATGCTAGAGATGAGCTGAGATCTTGTTCCTAAGTGCAGTGTTAAGTGAAAATGTCCAAAGCCTGGGCTGTACTTTCCAATGTCAAGGCAAAGAATTCCAGTGTTTGTGAGTCCTGATTGGGCTGGGCCTCTCTCCAGGAGACTGCCGCACATTAATGCCCATCATTTGTAGTAGTAATTCTGGAAATTCAGACAGCAAGACTCCCTTCAACAGTAATCAAGGCCATAGAAGTCCATCTGATCTAATGTGGGGAAGAATTTTTTTTTAAATCTAATTCAACATCTAGCTATTAATCTAGTCATCTTGACACTGAATTACTGGATGTTCTAACTCAGTGGATTTGGCCACTGAGAGATTTCGTTTATAATGCATGGAATGCAATGGATATCCTCTGAAAAACAGCTTCTTCTCCTAGGGTAAGTCATTAAATGTATTGCATAGTATAAAATAGATTATATATCTAGAAGAGTATTCAGAATCATTCGATTTAGCCCAATATTTCATCGCACAGAGCAAGAAATAGGCTTGGAGTTTTGATGCTCCTTAAAAAAGTTTACCCAGTTTCCTAGCATAGATGACATCAAGACAAAAGACAATTGAATTTCTAATCTACTGATATTTCCATGAACGTAATTTCTTTTGGACAATAGGGTAGATGGGCTATGGACATTGGGGAGGGTTTGTGCTTTGGTGAATGCTGTGAAAGATATAAGCCTGATGATTCATAGACCTGTACCCCTTGAGCAAAGAATAAAAATAAAATTAAAAAATAAATAAAATAAATAAATAAATAAATTTCTTTTGGACAGACTTTTTATCCCTAATGGATGATTCCACAGAAGAAGATAGTGTGAGTTATTGATGAATGCATTTCTGTGACTCAATCATAGAACTGTGGGATCCTAGGGAATCTTAGCACTTTGTTCACCTTTCCATCCTGTGCTTGAATTCCTTTATGGCATTTCTGCCACGTACCCAGACAGTCTGCACCATCATGTGTTAATAGTTCATCATGTGAACTTGTTTTCTGTCTTGAGAACTTATGCCACTGATGATAGTCCTTTTGGGAAATCATTTCCTGAACTATGGTAAAATAGCTCTCCTTGGACCTTCCACCCTTGATGCCATGTAGAATAAGTTGAGTCACTCCTCTTTGGACCTTGGCATAACTGAAGACTGTCTTCACGTTCCTCCCGTGCGTCTTCCTTTCTCCCAGGTAAGCATCCAGTTTCTTCCACTTCTTTTGTGATGTATTTTTGGATTCTTCCACTGCCTTGATTACTCTCTGAACTATCTTACTCATTAATTCAATAAAAGTTTATGGAACATCTGGTAAGAGGCGTTTGCAAACCTGTGGATGTAATGATGTACACAGCAAGCTGTTCACTGAGCAGAGGCGGAAACAGTTTAAAAACAGTACAAGATAGTGTCAGAAGTGATTTGATGGCTGTTAACTCCACAGATGCCCAGCGGAAGGGTGCCTCACTTAATCCTGGGGTCAGGAACAGCTTCCTGTGCCATCTGCCTTGAGAGCTGAAGGAAGAGTTAGCCAGGAGCAAAGCATATGTGAGACGGTAGGGGTGAGGCGGTGTGAGAGCTTTCTACAGAAGAAACTAGCATCCAGGTCCCTATGAAGATGGGATTCCCAGATGATCGCCATTATCATTCTGAAAACCCAACTGCTATTCAAGAAACTCGTAGCATGAAGCATGAAGCTCTTTTGATGGCCTAATCATATTGCTAACTCATTTTCTATTTGGTGTCCAGCAAAGTCCCCAAGTCCCTTTTCATACTAATTGCCATCAGAATGAGTGTTTCCTGCTGATCCGGTAGGACTAAGCACTTGAACTATACTTATCCCAGTTTCATCCAACTGGATTTCATTCTTACAAGACCACTTTGGATATTGACTCTGCCATTCACTTCATTTGGCTACCTCCTCATGTAATGCAGCTTCAGTGCCGACAAGAATTTCTGTAGTCTTTTTACCATGCCATTGATTCATTTGTTGAACTTGAGTGAACCAAGGACCATATACTAGAATACGTATCATCAAAGACATAGATGCATTTAGTTATGATCATTCAGCCATTTTCCAATCTATTTTACTGTTGCCATTGAACCTATATTTCTTTATGTAACATGCAAGGATATCTTGGGAGATTCTTGCAAATTCCTCACTGAAGACCTGTTAAACTCTGCCTCCTTAACTAATAACCTGTCAAAGTGTGAAATGAGGTTGGGCTGGCGCAGCGGGAAGGATTCAGAGTTCTTCTTGGTGATCAGGGCTGGTTTCTATGATTTCAGCTTCCTTTTCCAGGCGGTCCCAAACTCCTCCCCCCCAATATGTTCCAGAATTTTACTCAAGATCAGTGTCAAGTTCACGCTTTCATTGTCTTTTCTCGTTTTCAGAAATGGGGGTGTATTTGCCCATCTCCAGTCAGGTTATTCAGAGTTCTCTGTAGATCACTGACCTTGCCTCAGGCTAAAGGTGGGCTCAGCCAGAGTCTTTGAAAAGAGAGGAAGAGACCCAAGCTCCTGATTTTGGGTGACTCAGACTTCCTGGGGGCACCTCTCATGCTTGGGAGGTCACAGTTCTTCGTTTTCCCTGTCCTCAGAACAGACCGTTCACCATGCTTGTCAGAATGATTTAGTCTGGAGGCGTGAGAACTACAGTGCTCTTGACCTTCCCTCACGGAACTGATGTGATGCACATGGGTCAAAATCATTGTGGCTTCAGGTATTTTAATCTAGAATCTTCTTTATTTTACTTCTCTTGACTTCATGCTCTTTTGTACCATCAGAGTTCCCTCCTGGATATGATTAGATCATAAAGATTGTCTGACTCTTTTTTGATAGTATGAAACATTACAAAAAGTATGTCCTGTGTATTTTAGGCACTTTTTAATGCGAAAATGTTTTCCACATGTGGTAAGCTTGAAGGAGTAAATAGCAAAATTCCTATTAATCTGACTTGGGAAGGACTTCAAGTCAATGATTGCTGCATAGTGTGAGAGGCTTTTTCTACAAAAGTGTTTCCTTCTTCAACTAAAATTCTGGTATTTTATAGCTGATTTTCAAATACAGTTGATCATCAGAATGCCCTGAGGAACTTGGTAAAGCATAGCATCCAGGGGCACCTCTGTGGAATTTCTGATTCAGGAGGGAGAGAGGGGACCTACAGGTTTGTATTTTTAATACACTAGATAAATCTGAAAATAGGCCAGTTGTATGCTACTTGTCTGTGGAATCTTTCTGACTGTCATGATGTCAGATGATTATGGAGAAAGGCTGTAGGCATGGGCGTGTGTGTGTGTGTGTGTGCGTGCGCGTGCACATGTGGGGGGAGAGAGAGAGAGAAAAAAAACAAATAATACACGGGAAGAGAACTCACCAGATAAACCAGAAGGCGCCTCCTCCAGAGGAGAGGCAGTGCTTTTTTCAAGCATCCCCTAGAGATGAGTTTCGCCACATCTCTGTTCTGCCGTAGAACATTGTAGCAGAACACATATAGTAGAGAATATGAACCAATATAGAAATAAAACTAGCTGAGACTCTGTACTCAGAGCCTAAACATTGAAGCTTGTAAACAGAAGGACCGAGAATTCTCTGAGATTGATGTCAGAGCCCTTATATAAGGGGCTATCTGCTTTGCCCCACCCAGCGGCGGGGCAAATCAGCATCAGGTACAAAAAAGGTTAGAGGACCACCTAGAACTACTTCAGCTTCACTAAAGAAGGGCATTCTAACAGATCCAGGACAAAGAAAATCTCCTCGGCCAGATTTCACCTGTTCTTTTGTAATGTCGCACAGAAGGTCATCCTAACTGGAGAATTATGTCATTGTTTATAGTGTCCACTTAAGCAAATGGTTGGTCTGTTGAATATCTCATATGTATCAGCCATTTGCTGAAGTGAACCCAAAAGTCAATTGCACATGGCCCCATAGTGTGGGTTCATTCACATATGCACAACATTGCCTACATTCCTTTGGTCCTAATTAAAAGGGCTCCTTCAGGTGCTCTCCACTTGAGCCAGCTGGAACCAGCTAGAAGCCTCCGAGGTAGTCGGTAGAGTGAATAGTGAAAAGGAGCTCTGCCTCCCCTGAATGAAGCCAAGGGCGGGGCTTGGGGGAGGCTCCGCTCTTAAGAACACAATGCAGTATAAAAGCACACACCAGTTGAAATCCTCTTTGGAACCTACACTAAAGCTGCTTGTGTGGGGCTCCTCAGGTATTTATGTTATCTGTTTTGCTGTATACTTTGTCTTTATTTCGTTTGGGTCAAACGGTGATCATTTAAAGAAAGAAATTAATTCATGTTTTCTTTGTCACCGAATTACCGAGTGGGCAAGTCAGTACGGAGACAGACACTGCATAGAAATATTTTTCATGGGAAGAAGGAAGAAGAGGAACATTTCATGGAAAGAAATGATAAAAGCTTCATTTTGTAAGGGAGATGACAAATGTGCTAGACCTTTTTGTAACATCCATAACCAAGAAACAGAAATTGCATAGGGATGAATATTAGTGTCTTTCATAAGATATTTTAGTACATACTGGATGCCATTAATTAGGCAATATTTCTATGAGTTTGAAACTAGGACATCTCCAGAGTCCTAAATGACATTTCCAACTTTATGCTGCCATTCAGTGTCTTTTATGTTGTTTTATTTTTTTCTTTTGGTCTATTGTAAGCATTTAGACTTATAATTTATCATAAAGCAGTGCAATTTGATACATGGTTTAAGGAAAACACCCACTGGCATTTAGCAAAAGTGACCATTCATATGGTTTGGATAATTTATGCCAGTTTTCACGGGACAGTTTATATCTGGTTTCCCAGTGTAATTATGCAGTATATATCCTTTTATCCTCAAAAGTGTGGATGATAGGTTACGTGGCCATATTAAAAGGAGTTAACAGAGACATAGTTTATTAGAACTTAACGGTGGCATTTGCAGTTTCTTTGCTTGGTTGCACTTATTCTTTGAGAAGCTGTGTCTTCTCCAAGAGTTGAAACTCCTGCTCCAGAACTTTTCTTGGGACCCAAACCTGGTGAACACAATAATAGCAATAGTTGGCCAAGCATATAGACAAAGACCTTCTCAATTTTCCTTTCTTATTCTTGACCTTATAGACAGAAGTAACACAAAATAGAGGTAGGGGACTACATGACACCCTTTCTTGCCTCATGATTAAGTAACTCTGCCCTTTTTGGGGCTCACGCTCACAGCTACCACTGAAAGGAAAAAAAAATACATTGAAAGGCTCATCTTCAGGGCTCCTGGGTGGCTCAGTCGGTTAAGCATCTGCTTTTTGGCTCAGATCATGATCCCAGAGTCCTGGAATTGAGCCCCGCATTTGGCTCTTTGCTGAATGGGAAGCCTGCTTCTCCCTGTCCCTCTGCCTGCCTCTCCCCCTGCTTGCGCTCTCTCTGTCCCAGTCAAAGAAATAAATAAAAATCTTTATTTAAAAAAAGGCTCATCTTCCAGGCATTCCTGATTGTTCCATGTGTTCACGGTAGTCTCTTTGAAAACAGTGAGGTGGACTGAGAAACAGAGAGGACGTAGGAGGGCAAGTATGGCTGCTGACTTCAGAGAAGGTTCTGGAAACAAGCAGTGTTCTTCTGCTTTACGGAGGCATTGCAAAGGGTACCCATTTCCTGGGTGACTAGATCATGAGACCCTTAGGTCTGGAATAGAAAGCTCGGTAGTCTCTCTGTTGGGAGGTTTCTGTCTTACTGGGAAGACAGACAGGCAGGCGCATCTCCAAGGAACAGCATAAAACATGTCAAATGTAGCAGCTTCACCTGTGCCTTCCTCCAGGGCCAGCCTTGTGGCCAAGCTATATGGGGTGGGTCTATTCTACCCAACTGAAAATGGGAAAAAAAACCAACCAACTCTAAAACTCCATGTTTGCAACATATATATAATGAATAGAAAAGAAGAGGAAGTCTTTTTCTTTGAAAGTTAAAGTTTAGAAAAAATGCATTGAGCATAATAGACTGTCAACCACACTATCAAACTTAAAATTATAGTGGGCACGGCAGACTCACGATGTAAATTTGACAGATAGGGCAACAGCCAAGTGTTGCACAAATGCTGCCTGGGATCATAACTTCAATTCATCTCTGAGGAATCAACATGAAAGGTCTACTCTCCCGGATACTCATGACCCTATAATTTCAGGCTCTGTTCTCACAATGTGGGTGACTACAACCTTGAACCATGTCAACATTTTTCATTTTATTTCAGGCAAATGAATTCCTCACAGGACACGTTGTTTGTGCAATCAGGCATCCTTCTTATCCTGGCCTCCGAGCTTTGCTGCTTATAATGCCAAGATAGCCAGAGACATAAATAAAAAGGAATGAAAGAAAAACCCATGTTGCAACAAACAGCAATAATATATTGACTTTGATGAATATTCTTTGCTCTTGTCCACATACCGGCCTGCGGTTCGGTTAGTACTTTAGCTTTCAATAGTCAGGGTTGGGGCGGCTCTTCTGGGAGATACTTGCAACGAAATCCAGCTTATTTCAATTCCAGCGTTCTGTACTTGGAAATAGAGTGTCGGCCTTGACTTATCCAGTCTTTGAGTTCCCAAGACACTGCAAACTAAAGCATAGTATTAATGTTATTGTATATTGAGAGAGTACTTACAAAATGCAAGTCATTATTTCAGTGCATAGGTTTTAGCTGGGATATTTAAGATGTTTTTGACACAGGATTTGCCTAGCACCCCAAGACAGAATTCAGTGATTGAAGATGTGTGTGTATGTGCGCGTGTGCGCACGTGCGTGTGGGTGCCAAGTGTTAGACACTGTTCTAGGTCTCAGGGAATCAGAGACATAATCTTGTCCCAAAAACCACACAGTCAAGCTGAAGAGGCAGACCCAGAAGAGCTGATCACCACATGTCATAATACCTGTTTTAATAGATATATCAATTAAGTTGTGGAAGCAAAGAAGAGGCACACAGAGAATTAATTTTGCTTCAGAGGCACAGCAGAAGTATCACTGTTTATAGGTGGTAATTAGGGTTTTAAGCTGGACTTTCAAAGAAAATGGACTTTATAGGATTAATGAGGAAGTAAGATTGAATTATAGTTTAACTCTGTGTGACATATTTTTTAAAAAAAGATTCTTAGTGTGGGTGATTACTATGTGACAGAAGGAGTGTCAGGCACTTAATATTACAAAAGCCTATTTAATTCTCATGACAATTCTATGGGAGAGGTAATATTGAAATCCCTTGTGCAGGTGAGGAAAGTGACACTCAGAGAGGTTAAGTAACTTACTCAAGGTCACACAGCTCTTGAGTGGTGGAGTTGGGAATTGAACCTGGTCTGTCTGACTGCAGAGTTTAGTGCATAATGACTGCTCTGCTGTGATGAGATATTTCACTCAACATGCTTATATTATCAGTATTTTAACAGCACCTTTTTGCTTATAAACGGTGGTCTTAATAATTAGCTCACCATATTTGAAATGCCACTAGAAACCCTCCTTCCAGAACTGATGCTGATGTGAAGTCAGGGGAGCATAGTGCCTGACTTGGAATGTGGGACTCTCCAGTTCTTTGTCCGTTTCACTACTAGAGTGATCTTGGAAAAGTTGCATACAGTTGGATGGCTCTATTTCCTCATCTGTAAAATGAATGTAAGGATGAAGTCTTTAGGAAGGTTAAAGGAAAGGACATTCATGGATGGCTTAGCATGGTGCCTGACACATAATGAGAGATTCATGAAGGCATTGGTAACTATATAAATTTCTAAGTAATTTGCAATCTACCACTTCAAATGATCCCAACCTTGGTGGTAAAGCCATCCTCAAAGTTTGCTTTGGTCTCACTCAGTACTGGAAAGTAAAAGAACGACTTGCGAGACCTCTCCGTTACTCAGACTGACCTTCATCCTAATTAGTCTTAGTTAATATGATTCTCTTTCATTTTATTACTAATTCTGGTGTTTATGCAATGTCTGACAAGCCATAGGATTCCGCATGCATTTTAAAATGTTAATGCTTACCTAATAGACTATACCAGCTTGGGGGCTGAATTGAGTAATTATATTAGATCCCTTCTCTGGGGCTGGCAAGTGTGACCTCTCTCTTTGTCTTCCTGGAACCTGCCTTCCATGACACCCTCAGCTGAGACTCCTGGTTGCCTTGATTTGGGGGAGGCAGTTTTATTTGTTGTTGTTTAGATTTATTTACTTATTTTAGAGAGAGAGTGAGTAAGCGGTGGTGGCTGGGGACAGGGGCAGAGGAATTTCAAGCGGAGTCCCCACTGAGCGTAGAGCCCTATGCCAGCTTGATCTTAAAACCCTGAGATCATGACCTGAGCCGAAATCAAGAGCAGGACACTGAACTGACTGTGTTACCCAGGCGCCCCGAGGCATTTTTAAATAACCTCAAATTGCTTCCCATCCCTCCAGCAGATCTGAACATGCCAGGGCTTTAGGACTGACCCAGGAGAGCTCTGAATCTCCCTTCCCACCAGCTATTGTGGGACCCAGGGACTCACCTCTTAGCCTCCCCTTCTTCCCCTAAGTTGGGATCCTCAGTGCTTCTTCCCCAACCCCCCCTCATCCCACCCCCACCACTTCCGGAACAGGGCTTTTTAACTTGGTGGCTGAGGATTTTGTTTGTCCAGGACCCAACTTAGGGACGTGCCCAGGCATTCAACCTCCCAACAAAAGACTATGTACATGCCAAATTGCAGTTAATATAAAGCAATGTTCATACATTATTAGCTGAAGTCCACACTTTATTCCGATGTCCTTCGCTTTTATCTAATGCGTTTTTGGGGGGAGGGGTTCCTAGGATCCCATTCCTTACACCTCGTGATATTTAATTATTGTGCCTCCCTAAGCTCCACTTGGCTTTCAGTTTCTTGACATTTCTTTGTTTTGGATGATCTTGATGGTTTTGAGGAGTACTGGTCTCTCTCTCATAGAATGTCTTTTCATTGGGATTTGCCTGATGTTTCTCTTGTGATTAGACTCGGGTTATGGATTTTAGGGAAGAAAGCCACAGGGGTACAGAGCCATTTGTATCACACTGTATTAAAGGTACGCGCAATCAACAGGGTCTGTCACTCTTGCCGGGGACCTGGCTGAGCTGGATTTTTCAGGTTTCTCCACAGGGTTACTGACCCCCTTGCCCTTCCCGTCCCTACCATTTCTATACTGTACTCTTTTCGAACAGGCTTTTTCATTTAAATACCATCAGGTAACCACAGAGGATGGCAGAGATAAAGAAGAGCTTTAGATGAAAGCCTGAAGGGGTTGGGAGATCAAAAGCCTGAGGCTATTCTGTTTTCAGTTTAATTTTTTTCTGGGTCCAGTGGCAGGAAAAATGGGCAGGATTTTTCTTTGAGAATAATGAGGAGTTGGCCCCAGGCAAGTGATTGTAAGCTGCTGTGCCAGCCCAGGGACAGGCCACATTGACAGGAGTGACCCGTTTCCGTACTCCGTCTGGGTGCTGGGGTGGGGGGCAGGCTGCACACCAGAGGGCTGCTGGGGACCGTGCTGGAGGACAGTGCTGCTGATCACATCGGGGCCAGTTTTCCCTGTGACTAGGTGCCTAGGAGCAGAGCGCCCGGGGGAAGGGTGGCAGGCACCAGCTGAAGCTGATGGTCAACAGCCTGGTAGGAATGGGGAGGGGTGACCCAGCTGGCCTTGGAGAGATGAGGATTGTGAGTGAACTCCTTGCAAGGAGATGAATCTCCTTTCACTTTGTTTTTGGCCCATGGCCACATATATAATGGATGGATAGAGGACCTGTAAGCAGGGTCAGGATGGATGGCATCCTTCTAAGCAGGCTTGCTTAGCTCCTTGTGGAAGGGGAAGCTGACAGCTCCCATTTAGGGCTGTGCCATAGAAATTAAGTCAGTGTATATAGTGAGAGGGAGTCCAGAGAGACATTAAGTGGAATGTAGCCAGCCAAAGAGACCAGTCACTCCAAAATCCTCCCTTTGACACACAGATCAGCAACTCTGAGTGTGACTGCAGAGAGAAGTTTCATTGTTGGAGCATCTACGTCTATGGCTGGGTAGGCAGGCCCATGTCCTGGGAGAACTCTGCCTTATGCTGTGGTCACTGGCAGCCCCATGAGGGCATCCCTCAGCCTAACCTGCCCGTGACAACACCCACCCAGACTCCAAACTTCAGCCTTTCTCTGTTAGACAGAATGAGTTCCTTAATGTGTCCACTAGGACAATCCAGAAATCAATATTGAGTCAAGAAAGGAGGAGGGGGTAGGGATATACACAGTACATTTCTTAGGCCACTCCCTTCCTCCTTCTTCTGTCATCTAGAATTTATCCCTACAGCCCTTTTCCCCTCGGAGCAATGGTTTATCAAAGCATCCGCTGTGGCACCCAGTTTGTAAGGGTTTCCCGACTGTGTCCCGCCATCCGGAGTGGGGCACGTGCATGGGGTTCTTGTTGACCCAGACAGTGGAGGAATCCAATAGGCATCTTGAGGCATTCACAGACCCTGCCAATCTAGCTGAAATATTTGATCACACTTGCCTAGCCATTTCCGCTTTTCAACAAAATAGAATCCAGGTAGTTACTTGACCAAATTAACCTTTCTGATGACTGTGCCGGCCATCAGGGGTAATCACCACCATGTAAGCAGTTGTTCCCATAAGCAGTGTTTTATGAGTCTCACTTTCTTTGACCTTTGTTCTCACTGCCCCGTTACCCAACAACACAGGTCTAAAAAGTGAAAAGGGCCCACTTGCTTTACACTGAATTCAATAATATCTGACCTTGCTCCTTGGCTGTAGCGTGTATTGTTTAGATCGTGAAATTGATGAGGCAAGGAGAAGGGGTGCTGGGAGGAAAATAGCCAGAGTGAGCAGGAGCCGAGGACAAGCCTCGCTGGGCAGTTTGCTTACATTTAAATTAAATGATGCTAATTTATTTATTTATTATATTTATGGGATGCGCCCCTTGCTTATTAGCCCCGGGGTACATTTTGAGAGGATCATAAAAAGAGACACTCCTTGTCATTATGGCTAATTAACATTCAAATTGACTAACTAACTAACATTTAAGTGCTAAGAATAAAATCGGTCATGGGCCAGTCATCATTTTCATCAAATGTCCTTAAATAGAATCCAGGAGTTGGTCCCCCCTCCTCTACTTTTCTACCTGCTGCCAGAAAGATCCGGCCCCAGAGAGTGAAGGAACTGGTCAGGGGAGCTGTGTTGTTACTCTTGTGACCTTTGGTACCCGCTGTGTTTCTGGGCTCCTGCAAGGTAGTGGGCACAGCTTGATTGAATGGCTGTGGCCGCCTTCCCGGAGCTGTTTATAGTCCAGCCGTAATTGATACAGAGGAAGTGAACACAAAACATTCAGGGTTTGTATGTCCTATTGTTTTGGATTCGTTTTGCTCATAGCCATAGCAATTACTGAGGCTTATAAATTAGGATGTGCATCCACTAGTAAGTTTTCTTGATTGAATATATATGCTGAAAGATCCTTGAGCTACTGTAAATCCATTCAGTTGAAACACGTGCAAGACAGGGAGAAAACACGATTGGCCACCTCAGATGGTTATTCTCGTATTTCGAGGACAGGGGAAGAGACAGGGCAGGAAACACATTTTGCAATCATTTACCTACCCCGATAATTCTCTCCATAAATACATAGGAGTCCCACATTACAAACTTGTCTATGTTAAAATTTTTTATCCCTTCTTCCATTTATGTTCTTGATTTTTCTCTCCCCCCACCCTCCATTTCAGCTCTGAGTTGAGGTTGTGCTGGATATGATGAAGGAAATTGAGCAAGTCTGAGACCAGGCAGGGGGAAGATAAACTGTGGGCGATGAAGGTTTTCCACTAAGTGTGATGGGGAGGCCTCTTCTTGCCAGGGGAGGTCCGGGCTGGGTTTGGACCTCAGTTTCCCCATCTGTGCGCATGTGTGCACATGGGAGCATGAGCACAGAGGTGCAGAGGGGAAGGTAGAGGGAGAAGCAGACTGTGTGCCGAGTCCAAGCCCCACACAGAACTTGATCCCAGGACCCTGAGATCATGACCTGAGCCAAAACCAAGAGTTGGAAGCTCAACTGACTGAACCCCCCAGGTGCCCCTTAAGAGACATTTAAATTCAGTTTCTTACCCTTCCAGTACCTCAAGTGTCTCCTTGGGTTGACTACAATGCAGACCTCTTAGCTTTTCTTATGCGCTTTTCCTCTGTCCCTTTTTATGGTCCATCTCTTACCGAACTCCCTAATTCCTAGCCTTGCATGTGTATAGACACTTGCTGACTTACCCATCCATGTGGTGGTAGGAAGAGTGTGTGTGGGGGGTGTCTAGTAGCATCCTACTGAGACTAAGATAGTGGGAGGTCCATCTCCTGCTATGAGCTGTGCATCTCCAGAGGCCGATGGGTTGGAGGAGAAAGGGGAAGGCTGCAGCAGGTGATAAACCAAAGAAGAGATTCAAACTAAGTAGCTAAAAATGGCTGACTATAGAGAAGAGTAACATTTAGTGAAGGAACAAAATAGATGTTAAGTGGGGCAAGTGTGTCCATTGGGTGTGTGGGAGCAAGTTTGTTGTTGAGAAGGATTGCCTTGTCTAGGATGGACTTCACGTACAAGGCGAGTTTGGAGGCCGGGAAATCCTAGCTAGTTTCCCTCCCTTCAGTGGAGAGTTGATGTATTCCCACTAAGTGACCATGACCATGACCATGCTAAGTACTGTTTAAGAGTAACAGATATTAGAGGCATGGCCTTTGCTATAATGGCAGATATACAACGTGAATGGGAAGCATTATATTAGTAATAATACTGGTCGACAACCATGATCTCAGCATTATTATTTTACAAACAAAGCAGAGCAGCAGCTGTTAATAAGGAGCCGGTACCCAAAGTTAATGACTTTTAACAACTCAGTTAAGGAAAGATTGAGGAAGGAATGTATGAACAGTGTTCAGAGAGAGTGCCCGAAGACCTGCTTACGGTTCTGGAACATAACTGTTGGGGAATAAAGAATAAATAAGCACTGAAATTAGCACTGCTCATGTTTTTGAGACTCCACCAAAGTGAAACAAATCTGCCTCGAAGAATCTGGAAATAGCATCTAGCAGAGTGGTCCAAGCAAGGTTCTCGTGTGTTTGTGTCCATCCAGTGGGTCTGAACTTCTCAGAGTTTTTCCACGGAAACCGTCTTACAACAGCCTTCCCTCTAGGTACTCTAACCAGAGAGGTTGCCCCTCAACACATTCTTGTTTTCATAATTTTATATATTAACTCAATTGGAGGATACTGAGACTGTGTATTAAGGTTCTTTCGGAAATGTTAAACGAAAAGCCTTCATAATAAATACTGCTATTGAGTAAAGAATTCTAAGAATCTTGAGGCTTTGACCTAAACTCTTCTCCTCGAGGCCTGGTATTGATAGAAATAATGTTGGCTTTTCGTGGAGGACCAGGCCAGTGATGTGCTCCTGCCTTTCCCCAGTGCAGACCAGAGAGAGGGCTATAAATCAGAGAGAGCCAGCCAGGCTCCTGCCGGGGGCTTCATTGTGTTATCAGGATGAGACATTTATTGAGCACCATAATTTCAAGAAACAGAGTGAGATGCAGTCCTTTCTCCACAGTCCAGTGCCTTCCTAGAACCACCTTATCTTGTCCTTTCAAATTCATTCCCTCCCACCATTCATGTTACTGTCCCAACTCAGCTGGGTCCTGCTGCCTGTCTGGCACCACCCCCCATGATCCTAATCCTGGCAGGTGACGAATGGGACTGCCTGTCTTACTACAGCATCGACAACTCCATTTAATACTGATTGAACACTTCCCGGTGAAGATTAGGGGTCATGTGAGAAAAAGTTGAAAAGACGGCAAATTTTGCTCTTAAGAACTCCCAACCTCTTCATCTTCTTCCTGCTCTCTTCCTGTTCTTGTTAGGGGTGGCTGTGCAGAGCGTAGGGTAAGAGAGATTACAAGTAGGCAGAGAGGCAGGCAGAGAGGAGGAAGCAGGCTCCCCACCGAGCAGGGAGCCTGTTGTGGGGCTCGATCCCAGGACCCTGAGATCATGATCTGTGCCAAAGGCAGAGGCTTTAACCCCTGAGCCACCCAGGCGCCCCTCTCTCTCTACTTTTTAAGTACCACTCACTTTGTTAGGAATGACCTCCTCATTATCTCCTTTGTCCCCCTATCATCCAGGGTGACCAGATTTAGCTAGTAAAAATACAGAGCACCCAGTTAAAGTTGATTTTTTTTAAAAGATTTTATTTATTTATTTCACAGAGGGAGAGAGATCACAAGTAGGCTGAGAGGCAGACAGAGAGAGAGGAGGAAGCAGGCTCCCTGCTGAGCAGAGAGCCCGATGTGGGCCTCGATCCCAGGACCCTGAGATCATGACCTGAGCTGAAGGCAGAGGCTTTAACCCACTGAGCCACCCAGATGCCCTTAAAGTTGATTTTTTAATTTTAACTTTAATTTTTTAAAGATTTATTTTATTTACTTATTTGAGAGAGAGTGCATGTACATGTTGGGGAGGGGCAAAAGGAGAGGGACAGAGAATCTCAAGCAGACCCTTTGCTGAGAGTAGAGCCCAACGTGGGGCTCTGTCCCATGACCCCTTGATCATGACCTGAGCCAAAATCAAGAGTCCAACACTTAATCGACTCAACTGAGCTACCCATCCAGGCACCCCAAAGTTGAATTTTAAACAAACAACAGGTTGTGTTTTTTTAGGATCAGTATGTCCAGTGCAGTATTTATGGGATATGGTTTCTCTCAAATTTTATCTAGTTATCAAATTTAAAATTCACATTTAAAGGAGAGTCTGTATTTTATCTGGCAACTCCCGCCCTTGCTCCCTTTTTCCTACCAAACACTGTGTGTTACAGAAAACCTTGTTCAAGAGTGGCAAACTCAAATGTGTGTAGTGGCCAGGGAGGGGATGCAAAGGGTTCCAAAGGAGGTGGGGAGGCTCTCGTAACCCAGAAATGCACCCAGCACAGCAGCATCTCACCTCTAGCTTGTTGTTTCTGTGTGTGAATGGATGTGGGATTCACAGTGCTCATTTTCAAGTGTATTTGGAAACTTAAAAAGAATAGATGTACCGTCTGCCACCATTTAAATGTTAGAACTAGTTAAGTATTTAAAAAGCTATTCATGGGTCACCAATGCCAAAACTCTGGCCGGGTAAATTTCTTTTCTCTCATGCAGACTTTCTGTGATAGCTCATACTAGAGATGGTGTCTCTTTCAGCTGACCTCCTTGAGTGGCTCCATTCTGATGACCCAGTTCTTATGGCCCTGGATGGTAGATCTTGATGTTTTCCAAGAAGACAATCAACTCCAAGCTAGGAGGGACATTGTTCATCTCTGATTCTCTAGGGCTTCCTCTTTAATGGATTACTGGTTGAAAAGATGAATGAATGAATACATACATACATACATACATACATACATACATAGGTACATACATACATACGTGAATAGATAAATTCTAGCTTAGCTGGGTTCAACTAAGATCCACAGAGCCAAGAATAAAAGTAAGAAAAGGGCAACATTGAGCAAAGTACAGAAATCTACAGATTTGTAAACTATAACTGGGCAGGGACAACTTGATTCCATTCTGATGTGGCCCTGTGTCATCTGCATTCTCTTCAGGCATTGTGAAATGAGTGAATGCCTCCTCCCTATAACAGCTGCACTCCATAGGCCTTATTTACGTAAGAGCCTGTGGCAGGGAGGTTGTGTAAATGGAAGCATGCCCAATTTACTTGGGGAGGATCTTAATGTCAGTGCACACAGTCCAGGTGAGAATATTACTGAGGCACTGAAGGGGCCTCTAACAGGTGTCCTAGCTAGCTTTCTCTATGGAGTTTCAGCAGTAAATCTTGCTCTGGAAAGGAATTAATTTTAAGTTCCTCAATATTAATAGAAGCATTAAGGACTGGTATAATAAAAGTTTATTGACTAATTTTCCACCATAATTTGTCTGTGATTCCTGTGCAGCCATATTATATTTTTATGAAATGGAAACACTGTGTTCGTAGGCTGCATAATAATGACAGTAAAAGAGCAAAAGATACTTTGAAAATCATTCATTGGGATCTGAGGCATTTTGGGTGAGAAAATTTAATGCCATTTTCTTGGGGGATGCATAGAGTAATTTACAAAAAAATCATAAGGGAATCTGCCCAACCGGGGAAATGCTAGAAAGCCCATAATACACTCATGATTGGTTCATCTATTATTTGGTTATAGTCAAATGTAGACATCTTTGTAAAAGTCTTCTAGTTCATCAAGAAAGGAGAAGTTGAAAGTTTGATCAAGAATCTGTCATCATGGGGGACGCCTGGGTGGCTCAGTCAGTTCAGTGTCTACCTCTAGTTTTCAGCTCAGGTCACCTCAGGGTTATGGGATGGAGCCCCATATCAGGCTCCACACTAAGCAGGCAGTCTGCTTCTCTCTCTCTCTCTCTCTCTCTCTCTCTTTCTCTTTCTCTGCTCCTCCCCCACTCACTTCCCCCCTTCTCTCTCTCAAATAAATAAATCTTAAAAGAGAATCTGTCATCATGGGCTATATTGACATGTTTGATCATTTCACCCCGCCGTACGTTGGAGAAGATAATAATAATGATAACAGGACTCTTACCAGTGAATGAAAGTTAAACCACTTATCTTATTTCGGTCACTGTGTCAGTATTTTATAGATACTATCTCACTTATTCCTGACAACCAACCTCTAAGTTCAGTTTTCTTACTGGACGAGGAAGCAGGTCCAGTGTTTGCACCAGCACACATAGCTAGTGAATACCTCATTGATACTTTAACCCAAGATGAAGCACTTATCACCATGTATTTAATTGACCACCTGCTATAACACCACAAAGTGGACACAATGGGAATAGAGCCAGGGAGCAGCAATCACACTGCAAATTAGTCTCATAAGCGAGTGGAACCAAGGGGGCACAGTCAGAGTAAAGGACCTTTCCCGAAGACAAGAGATGCTAAGAGTTAAGTGGAACTCACATCAGAGTCAGAGTCAGGTGTAGGAAGCAACATCGAAAAGCATCACGATCAAACACAATAGTGAGCATGGGCAGTACAGTCAGAGTTTTACATCAGCATGGGAGTCAGAAATAGATGGAGTGAAGCCCTAACCTATACAGTTAGAGTGGTAGTTGATGAGCAAGGCCAGAAACCACCTGGCCAGAAGGACTCAAGAATGATAGCTTGCTCAGATTGAGCAGATGAAGGCTTACTGACATGGACCTGCTTTGTAAAGGGCTGTCTGTGTAGTCATTGTGCCATGTGACTGCAGTAAGTAGTTCTAAGAGTGATGGCTGCTCATATAGCAAATTGGATTGCTAGGTCTGATTGCCATTGATCACTGAAGAATCCTTTAAACTAGTGAAGTCCAAATTTGACTTTTTAAATTTCATACTGACCCAGTATTTTGCTTTGGAGCTCAAACCTTCATCTCCTGCTATGGAAAAGAAAAAAAAAATCCAGCAGCTCTCTCTGATTCCTGCTCAAACAGGTTTATGGCCTTTGTGTCATAGAGTGGACTGCTTCTAATGGCTAATTCCTTTTTTAAAAAGATTTTATTTATTTATTTGAGAGAGAGAGAGTGAAAGAGAGCAAGAGAGAGAGTGCACAAGAACAGGGGCAGAGGGAGAGGGAGAAGAAGGTTCTCCAGTGTGCAAGGGGTCCAACCTGGGGCTCTGTCCCAGGACCCTGGGATCATGACCTGAGCTGAAGGCAGACACCAACTGAGCCAACCAGCTTAGCCACCCAGGTGCCCTTCTAATGGCCAGTTCTATTTAATTAATGACTTTGAGAACTGTAGAAGATGATAGGACAGTGGGTGTGCCTGGACTATAGTTATGTTTCTAGGAGACTGTCCAGGTATCTGTGCTAACAGCCCCATGTCAAGATGCCACCATATCCCATAAAGAGACTAAATGAATGACAGTGTTCACCCTTGTATTATAGGGACCTTGTATCTGTGTCATTGGAAGAAGTTAGGCAGATTCCCTTCCCCAGGATCTAAGCATGGCAATTGTCCAACAAAGGGTCAGTTCACTGGGTTGAAAGTAATCATGGTGGAATTAGTGGGGGGAGCTAAGCCAGCCTCTTCCACCTGTGGTGACTGCAGTGAACCCATGGAGAGATAAGTCTCACAGGACACCAACCCATTAGCGCAGTGTCCCATTGAGTGGTCAGGGACTGGGGTGATATCAGTTCTTGGAGAAGGTTCAGGTCATGATCTGAAGAGCTCTGAACATCAAAAGGAGTCCAAAGAAGAAGAGTCCCATAGGAGTAGGGCAGATCAGATGGTAAGACAACCGATGGAGTTTGGGACATTAGGAGTCCAGGAGCCTCAGGAACTGAGAGGGAAACAAAACCTGGTAGGAGCAAAGCCTGATTTAAGACAACTGTTTGCATGGATCTGGAAGGCTGTGCTGGGTTTTCACTGGAGATCATCCTTGTGGTGTGTAGTGCTCAGCTGGACTTCAATGCCCGTTTTCAGGTCATAAAAATCACACTCTCTCTTTGAGTCTGTAGGATCAGATTGAGAGTGTAATGAAATTTCCCCCCCACCCTGAAATATACCTAGGGCATTGTCCTATAAAGGGTGTTGGGATATAGTATCATAGAATGAGCTTGAATGTCAGAATCAGATGGAGCTGCTTTCAAATGCTGGTTTCATTGCTTGCCACCTGTGTCAACTTAGTAGCTGGACTAGACCCCACTTCCTCATTTGTAAAAGGAATAGAATCCTTTCGACTTTATGGTGGTTTCTAAAAAAATAATTGAGAATTTCTCAGCCATCAGGAAGGATGAATACCCAACTTTTGCATCAACATGGGTGGGACTGGAGGAGATTATGCTGAGTGAAGTAAGTCAAGCAGAGAAAGTCAATTATCTTATGGTTTCACTTACTTGTGGAACATAAGGAATAGCATGGAGGACATTAGGAGAAGGAAAAGAAAAGTGAAGGGGGGGATATCGGAGGGGGAGATGAACCATGAGAGACTGTGGACCCCGAGAAACAGACTGAGAGTTTTAGAGGGGACGGGGGTAGGGAATGTGTGAGCCTGGTGTTGGATATTAAGGAGGACACGGATTGCATGGAGCACTGGGTGTTATATGCAAACGATCTTAGAACATTACATCAAAAATTGACATACTGTAGGGTGACCAAGATAACATAATAAAAAAATAATTGAGAATTTTAAACACAGATCCTGACCCAAAGTATATTTTCAATATTGCAATTAATAATAATAATAATGACAGAGGATCGTTTTAGATCTTTCCTTGTTGGTAAACCACTTTCTCTTCTCTCCTTCACTATTAAGGCAGTAGAAAATGGGCCCTGCTGAATGTCACTTTGGGAAAGAAAAAGATATAGCAGGGGGAAAACCAACAATAGAAAAGAAGCAAAGTAAGGGAGCCCATCTCTTGTAGCTCTGGTAGGTTATGGGGAGAAAAGGAGAGAGGGGGCAAAAAGGCAGGTGATTAGTCATATGCATCCTGGCTTCCATGCACAGGGCTAAAGATTTTTTTGGAGGAAAATGTGTTAGAGAGGGGTGAAGAGGGAGCAGGAGAAATTGATTTCTCTGTTTAGCAATCTGGAAGACAGAGGTGAGATAGGAGGGTCCCCCAGCAAGGCAAGATGGCTGTAGTAAAGTAAAAGTGGTGGGCTAGAGTAGGGGTGTATTGGCATCCTCTCCAGATACCACCTTGACCAGACTATGCATCACTCCCCAGATGCTGTGTTGGCTGTAACAGGAAACTGTTGTTTCTTTCTCCTGAAAGTTGCCCTTAGGCAGACAGGTCACCAAGCCAGTGATGCTTAGTATTTCCCCCTCTCCATTCCTCCCCTGTGGCCCTGGGCTAATGACTGGCTGTACAGGTGTGCAGGCCTCCTGCTGAGATTCATGACCATCACTGGTGTGGTCTATAGACTCCAGCCCCTCTGTGTGGTCACATGGGTCTGAGTCTCCTGATGAGACCACATTTTAGCTCGCTCTTTATTTTGCTGTCTCTGGCTTTCCTCTCTCTCCGTTCTCCAAAGAATTCCCCACCCCAATAAATCACTTGGCTAAGAATCCTTGCCTCAGGCTCTGCTTTTGGAAAACCTTAGCAAAGAGAAGCAGTGGTTAGTGAGAGAGAGAACTGGAATTAAACTTCCCTGATCTTGCTGAGCCTTCTGTGTTGTAGAGTGGGAAAAGATCTGGAAATTTCCACATGATTCAGGGAGTAGGAAGTTTTCAGATATCTAGCTGGAGAGTTTGCCAGAAGAGTTCATTACAGTAAGGGTAAAGTGAGCTTAGGGCACTTTACCTGGGGACAGGCCATGTGGCTCAATGCCTGCATGGGAGCTCCAGGCACTGAGAACCAAGGTGGCAGTTAAGATCTTTGGGACCATCGTCTATGCAGCAAAAAGAGCATGCAGGAGGACCACCTGGGATGTCGAGAATTAGGAAAGAGAAGGGTGTCTAGGCCAGCACCAGTGCCACCATGCTTTATAGATGCCATCGGCCCATGCCTACGGGTCAGCCCAGTCCTCTGTAGCCCAAGGACTAGATTAAGGCCAGAGGGCCCCTGCTCCCTGTCCTTTCATGGTCCAAGAAGACATCTTGGAAAAATGAAAGGGGATGGAGAGAGCTCTAATAGAGAATTAAATTCTGTCCTGGCTGCCCCACCCCCAGCAGAGTAGTTTTAAACCTAAAAACACAGTTTAAATCAGAAGATAACTGAGATATCCCAATTTGCAAATATAAGATTTTCCTTATTTGGTGGGTTGGGATGGTGTCTTCTTGGGAGAAAAGGAAGAAGCCATATTGCCTTTGCATGTCTGAGCTGGAGTGGAACACATTGGTGGCTCTGTTCCTTGGGTGTCATTATTACTGTGGGTATCATTCTGTCTGCTTCCCGTGGGAGTGAGTATGCACTGAGTCCAAGGCCTGCGAGGTCAAGAACAACCGCGCTGCTACGCTGCCCGACTTGAGGCCCCTCCCTCAGGGAAGACGGGACCTTCTGGCAATCTGAGAGGAGTAGCCAAGTTCTCCATGGGGATCCGGAGAGAAAGGGATCCACAAAGTGTGTGCACTTGTGAGAGCCAATGGTGCTTATACAAAGATGTGACTTGTTGCTATGGTGATACTTCTGGCACAAATGGGTTCTAACAGGAAATACCTTAGAACCCTTTCTGCTTTAGCCAAAGCAGGAGAAACCACTGGGGAAGGCTCAGTCAGGGGAACCTCCTTTCTGGCTGATGCAGTAAACTCCCTCCTTCAGGGACACAGCAGGGCACTCCCAGGTCACTTTGGATTTGTAGATCTTCGCCACCAAGCTCTCATTATCAAGCACGGCAGACACCAGACTCCATGGAACGTGAGCAAGAACCAGCTGGGGAGTGTGGTAATATGCTGCAGTCTGCATTTAGCGTGCTCTCTCTAGACCCACCTTCCCATTGTCTTCCACCCAGGAGCACGGTTCTGCGGTTGATTTTCCCCTCCACCCTGGCTCCACCAAGCTCGCTCATCCATTTCTCAGGAGGAGGAGCCCACTGAAACAAATAAATAAGGTGGAAAGGGGAGAGCGCTCAGCATCCCAAACCCCTCCATTGAGCTGTGACTCAGGAATTACAGCACATTGTATTAAACCATTTCTTCTTGATGCATTGGGGCTGCAGAAAAGCCGACAGTGACATATGGGGAAGGGCCTGTTAGCAGGATCGGGGCTGTCGTGTGATAAATGACACAATATGTCAAAGAACATCTGTTATCCATCATGCCTCCTTCCTTGGAACACTTGAGATGAAGGGAGTGAGAGAGAAAGAAGTGATGGGAAGGGGGCGCAAATTAAGAGAAAGCAAGACAAGACAGCTGGAAGAAGATGGGAAAAGAACCTGCTGACCCTCGGGGAGCCCAAGTGATTCCAGAAGACGAGTTAGCCTGGGCCAGTCCCTCTGGCGAACTGCCACTCTCCCTGCCCCTTCCGTCTCTCTCCCTTTATTTTATTTTTTAAAAATTTAACTGGTCGAGGGTTGAGTGTATGAAACCATCACGCCAGCAGGTGAGGGGTCGGGCCTGGCGGCACCATTCTCCAGACACACCACGCTGGAGCTGCGCTGGAGCTCTCTGGGGCCAGACAGACTCAATCAAGCATTCCGCAAGTCCATGGGCCCGACAAGCTAGGCTAGAATCATCCGACTGAATGCTCTGAAGCCCAGGTTTGACGGCAGGCTTTGTGCCAGGAGGGAACTTGCATTTTGGATTTCTTAGCATTTCCCCTCTCTAAAGTCCCTATCATGGTAATGCCAATGGCCTGTGTTCCCTTGCTGGATGCAGAGTTTCTGGTACTGTGGTGGCCTCCGAGGAAACTTCCATTTGTTTTGGATTTTTCTTTTGTGGAAGTATGTCTGTAATTTTTCCATGATGAGGGCACCCAGGAAGAAAAATGGATTCCTTATTCTCTTCAAAATGCAACCGCTCATCATATTATCTGAGAGAATAAATCTGTATTAGTGAGTCCAGTAGATGAGAACCAGACAGCCCTAGAGCTTCCATGCTTTTATTTTAGATGAGATTGGAGGCAGAAATGCTTATTGAAAATAATTACACTTTCATATTTACAGAGTCACTTTCCTTGGGGCTCATATTTCTTTCTAAGTATTACTTTATATCTTTTTAATATATGTCTGAATTACTTTCCTGTGTTACAGACGTCAAGAAAGGTACAGGCAGTAGGTAGCAAGATGCTTCGATGCCCTCACCTGGGGTCACCTGGGACTTGCTATAAGAAACACAGATCCCAGACTGCAGAACAAGATTCTGACTTGGAAGTTTTGAGAGAAGGCCCATAAATCTGAACGTTTAAAGTTTATCCAGTTGATTCTGATGATCAGTAGAGTGAAGGTATTTGTTATGTCCTAAAGATCAATTTGTTCCCTTCTCCTGCTACAAGTACTCATATTTCCCTCTGTGAATTTAGCCTGGCCATTTCTCCACTGTGCAGTTACACTGTAAGCTAGATCCCCCCGCACCCCCACTCAGGCCAATGTGAAAGAATGAGTCCTAAGTCCTGGAGCGACTTACTACCAAAGACTCCTGTGTTCTGAAGGCAGTAGATGAAGATGTGAGCCTTGGAATTGCAGTGGGTATTTTATTTGCTATAGCCAGGGAAAGCTGTGTGCTCCTGGGGGCCACTGTGTGCAGCCCGAGGATGAAGCCAACACTGTGGAAAGCAGAGTGGAGAGAAGTAGGGAGAAATTTAATGAGTTGACTGAGCCTTTGATCAGGTTTGTCTGGCTTGAAATCTATGTCTAGATGTTTCAGTAACATCATCCAAAATGCTTAAGCCAATACGAGTTGGGTTTTAAATCACTCACAACCAAAAGAGTTCTACCTGACACAAATTGCCAAATGTAGGAAACTCTGCTCTAACTTTCCTTGTAAAAGGTAGAGAATCCAAAATTAACATCAGCTACATACTTGACTCTAGGAATACCCATTGTGTGCTGGGGCCAAGCACTGTTTAAGGAACAGTGTGGTATATTAGGAGTTGTGAACCCTAATTCTTATCTTCAAGTCGCTGACTGAGGGAAGAGAGGGACCTATGCCTATAAAAAGAGCTAATGATAGAAGATGTCAAGAGAGATGTATAATCCCTAAGTACAATGATGTCAGGGGAGGAAGAGCTCTCTCTGAACCAGTGAGATCAAAGCTGTATTTGAACTTGTTTCTCTTGGCTGACTCCCAAGAATCCCCCAGCCAGCCTTGTTTACTAAAGTGTGTTTCTGTCTTCTTTCCTGGACTATTCATGGGTAACTACTATGACCAAAGAGAAACGCTCTCTAAGAGGTGACCCTTGGTACATTTCTGGCCTCCTCTCCTCATGCTTTCTCTGACCTTCCATTCTGCTTCCATTCTGCTGGCCTCTTTGCTCTTTTGGGGACACATCAAGTATAGCCCAGACTCAACCCCTTTGTAGTGGCTGTTCCCTATGGCCAGAACGCTCTTCCTGCTGCTATCTACGTGGCTTGCTCTGCTTGGACGTCTCCTTCACAGTGAGGTGTTCCCAATCAACCGATACGACATGGTAGATGTTCCTTGGTGTACGTACGGTGTGTTCTCCCTCCCTCTGTGGCGGGGGGTTCTGTGAGGATAAGAACTTTGTCTGGTCTGCTGCTCCATCTACAGCTTCTAGAATGGTGCCCAGCATGGTGCCTGGATACTCAGTTACTGTCAGTGAGTGAACATGTGTTAAAGGCATGGGAAGATTTAAGAGTTCACAAAGCGACTGTGTTGGGTGTTCCCTCCCCCCAACCCTCCGTAGTTCCCTTCCCATAGACACCTACATTAAATATAGATGCATGTTCCTGAATCTTCAAATCCAATACAGGCACAATGGTATTAATAATACAAAATACAGCATGTCTGGCATCACTTGGTGAAGGAGATTGGGAATGGAGAGGAGAAGGCCTGAGCGCTTCTCCCTACAGCAGTCCCATATCCTTCTTAATAATATTTTGGTAGCTTGATAGAGGCATTTTATCCCAGAAAGCGTCCTGACATTTATCCAGGATTGCCTGAATTTACTACTGCAGTTCCCAGCAAAAGGCTGTCAGGTTTTAGAGTTTTCTCATCCGTGGGAAGGTGGTCAATTTATTTTATTAGAACTTTTTCCAGTGCCTGACCCTAAAATAACTGATTTCAGTGTTTACATTTGTAGTGGCAAGCTAATGAAGGTCTTGTCTGCTCTGGGTATCTGAGCAAAATCTAGTACCAGCAACTAAAACCTGGAAAAAGAATTTTGTCTAGTATCTTTAAAAACATCATACTGGTTTCATGAAACGAAATTAATTATGTTGTTAAATTAATGGTGAAACAGTTAATTAAAATAATTCTATACATTTTGTGGAGCTTCCCTTTCTACCCTCTGCTCCGTGTTGGTAGCTGATGGATGTGACTTGTCTTTTTTTAGGATAGTCTATGTTTTACTCTTTGTTATTTTCCTTAGTTTCTCTCACCCATCTATGTGTTTTTCTTTTTCTTTTTTCTTTCTTTCTTTCTTTCTTTCTTTCTTTCTTTCTTTTCTTTTCTTTTCTTTTGTTTTTGTTTTTGTTTTTGTTTTTGTTTTTGTTTTTGATGGCTTTCTTTACTTAGTGCTAAAGGCTAGTTGTGATTCTAAGTCTATGGGGGAAAACCTTAGAAAGTTCCCTTACAGGTGCATTTAGAGGATCCTTAAGGCTTCTGAGAGTTCTGTGTCTGTCTGCATGAGAAATGCTTCAGCCTTGTTACTGGCAGTTCTACCCATTAAAATAGTCACGCGACCATTGGCAAGAATGGAGAGCAATTGAAACCTTCCTGTCCTGCTGGTGGGAGTTGTAACAAGGTATATCCCACTTGGGAAACAATTTTAGTGTTTCTTTAAATTAAAAAATATATTTACCATGTAATTCAGTAATCCCGACTTCTAGGTATTTACCCAAGAGAAATAAAAACATATGTCCAGGTGATTGTTGATAGCGACTCTACTCATAATCACCCCAAACTGGAAACAACTCTGATGTTTATCAGCGGATGAATGGATAACCAACTGAGGCATAGGCGTGTGATGGAATAGTATTCGGCAACAATGTGTTGATACGTGCTGTAATGTGGGTGAACCTCCAAAAGGTGCTTAGTGAGGGAAGCCAGGCACACCGGGCTACACACTGTGTGATTCCATGTTATGAAATTATTGACAAGGCAAAGCTAACTGAAAGTGAAGGAAAGTAGATTGATGTTGCCTGGGGGCAGGGGTGGGGAGGCTATTGAATACAAAAGAGAAGAGGAAACTTTTTAAGGTATTGAAAATGCTCTCTATCTGATTGTGGTGGTGATTGCATGGATGTATATATACTTGGGAAAATTCACCAAGCCCTGCCCTTCAGATGGCTGCATATCTGCATATACGTGTAAATCAAACCACAATAGTATTATTTATTTTTATTTGTTTTAAATATTTTATTTATTTTTTTGACAGAGAGTGACACAGGGAGAGAGGGAACACAAGCAGGGAGAGTGGGAGAGGGAGAAGCAGGCTTCCCACTGAGCAGGGAGCCCCATGTGGGGCTCAATTCCAGGACCCCGGGATCATGACCCTAGCCGAAGGCAGACGCCCAATGACAGAGCCACCCAGGCGCCCCAACAACATTGTTTTAAAATACATAAGAGACTCCTAATTTCACAAAACAAACTGAGGGTTACAGGGGGGTGGGAGGGTAGGGATAGGGTGGATGGGTTATGGTTATTGGGGAGGGTTTGTGCTATGGTGAGTGCTGTGAAAGGTGTAAGCCTGATGATTCACAGACCTGTACCCCTGGGGCAAATAATACACACACACACACACACACACGCACACACACACACACACGCACACACACACACACACACGCACACAGATAAAAATAAAATAAAATAAAAACAAACAAAATGAAAACAAAATGAATGTAGGTTAAAGTTGAAGAACTTTTCCAGGTTCTTCATCTGCCACGCCCTATGTCACAAAAGGTACTCCTTCCTCTTAAAAACTCTGATGACCATTTACCCATCATGAGAGTCTTAGAACACTTCGTTAAATTATTATAAAGAAGGAAGCTCTGCATTCAAGATCCAGTTCTGCCGGCCTCTTCCTGTGGGGTCTCAGGAATAGTAACTAATGATAAAGGCAATGAAAATGATGGGTATTTATGAATTGCTTGAAATGCCTCTTGTTTGTAGTGCTTTACTTCATTGGATCAAATACTTAGCATAGTGCCTGGTGCATAGCAGACGTACCGTACTTAGTGAGAGACAGGACAAACCTAACAATGTTATGAATGTTTCATCATTTTATCTTCATTTTATAGATAAGGAAACTGAGGTCAGAGAGGTTAAGTGACTTTTCTAAAATCTCTGAGCTAATAGTTGGCAAAGCCAGATGCAAGACTAGGCCTCTAGCATCTGGTTTTCCGTGACATTAAAATTTGATTTAATACAAGGTATACTACTTCTAAATTGACTGCTCTTGTGTAAAATTGTTATTATATCTAAGTCATAGTCCTGTGTTGATGATCAAACAATTTAAAATAGATGAACAATCTTTGTAAACTCTAAAGCTTTGTAAAAATGCAAGAAATAAGCAATATGGTTAGGTGTAGAATTTGGCTTTCTTTTTATCTATCATAAGAGCTAACATTTGTTGTGTGCTTACAATACAGCAAACACACTTTCAAGTGCTGTATAGCATATATAGCCACTCAGTTCCTATGAGGCAGATGTCATCATCATCATCTTTATTTTACAGGTGAGAAAACCACAGTTCATGTAGGTTTTCCTAGCCAGAGAAGCAGTAAGTAGCAGAGTCAGAATTTGAATCTGATAGTCTGTATTGAGATATCTCATGATTACTAGTGTGTACTCTGCCATCCATCCATCTGTGCATCTGTCGACCCATCCATCCATCCATCCATTTGTCCATCCATCCATCCACCCATCTGTCATCAATCCGTCCATCTATCTATCCAGCCATCTATCCATCTGTCCATCTACCCGTAAGTCAATCCATCTGTCCTCCCATTCGTCCATCCCTCCATCCATCCATTTCCAGAATAACAGTTCTTGGGATTTTCCCTTTCTGCACATCTGACAAACAGTGTTCATTCAGTGATACTGTCACATTATTGCTACTCCTGCCAGTTGACTGTATAGATTAACAGGTTGCAAGTTATGCAGGTTTCTGTGTGTCAGTTGAAATTTCAACCTTTTTCTTATTCCGAATGGAAACTGCTATTCTAGGTAAGATCAACAACAACAAAAATGAATGAACAAACAAATAAAATGATGGCCCAGCTTGACTTTATTATTGCCAACCTAAGTAGTGTAAATTTAACATTAGTAATTCATTTCACATTTATATGGACAATGCCTTCTTAAATGGAAGAAACACAAAGAGCTAATTCCTGTAGAAACCCATGCTGCCTATTCCATCCATGGTGATTTTTTCTCCTTATATTGAAAATCTATCTGTTGGCCAGATCTACCATGGGATGGCTGCATTTTGATTCTTCAGCTGAATGGTTAAAGGGCTCATCACAGCGGTTCATTAACATTCTTCCAGAGGCCCATACAGTGCTGGGCGCAGCAGGTGATGGTGCTGTCCAGAGAAAAAGAGAAGAACCTCTGACCTCAGAGGGGAAGACGTCCAAGGGTCCAAGTAGTTTATTCTTCAGATAGGCATCCTTATCTGAAAGCTGGATGTTGCACTTGGAATAAGAATCCTAGAGGAGAATAAGTTTTTGGAGGGGGTCTGGTCAAAGCCACAGTTTGATTAGGATGTTTCAGTGAGGAAGCCATGATTAAGCATGCCTCCAGAACAAATAAAATTTAATAGAGTTCATGATGGTTTTGATGCTTCAACCTAAGAAAAGAATAGTTGCATTTTTTTATGCATGTCAGTGTTACCTGATTGGTTTTATAAGACAGCATATCTATTAATGCCTTCATGTTCAATCTTTATTACCTGTGCTATTGTGTTGATTGAAGTGGAATGGCCAACATTTGAACATCTCAAAAAAGAACTGCCTGAACTCTGCAGATGGATATATTTATAAGCTATTCATTTAAAAACAAACAAACAAATATATACAGAGAAGGGGAGAGCGTACACTATGTTTTGTCTAGTTAGTAAATGAAATGGAAAAAAAAATTTCCTTTCATCATGGAGCCCAGCTAAAGTTACATTTTTTTTCCCCCTGGAAAACTGCAAAGAGGCAGAATAAAATGTCTCTCTTTCTCTAGCTCTGTTGTTATTTTTTAAATTTATTTTTACCTAAATAAATACATTTTTTCCATTACAAAAGTGACTCTTTCCTTAAAGGCTGAACACTAGACTAATGACTTGGTCTGCTAGATACGCAACACACTTTGATCTTTTGTGGGCATGCACAGAGGGCTTTTATTTGTATTTGGCTCTCAGTGACACATTAAAATTTTTGACACTATCAGATGAAGGGGAGGGTTACTCAGCAGGTTTGTGGCAGCTTCCTTACGACCCCACCGGGGACAGTTCTAACAGCTGAAAGCTCTGCTTTCTGAAGGGGGCAGGAGACCCAAGGAATACTCAGCACAAAAGGGGGTCGTTATAAAATTTTGTCTTAACTCATTCAGGAGGATTCTAGATTCAGGAAAGTATGACTAGAGTATCTTTTGTCTAAGGACAGGTGTCCCTAATATGCTTCAAACTTCATATCTTGTAGGAGGATTTAAGACCCATCTTGAAGCCAAACAAGATTAGCAGCATTCCAGGGAACACTTGCAGGATATGTCTGCCTAATAGTTATATTATACAGGATTATGCAGGTTTGTTGGTTTAAAGAGCATCAAGGGATTATATAAATTACCCACTTTTGAAAAATTCAAAATAAAGGTTTACTTTCTGCCAGTAGAAGAAAGGATGTTAGAAACACATATTACAGCCATCAGTTCTCCTAATTCCTCTGAGATTTCTCTGTGCCTGAGATGATGGAGGACCCTAGATTCTTCCATGTGAGGTGTTCTGCCTCTTGGCTCTATCGGCACCTTCAGTCATAGGAGTACAGTAGTTTCCCCTTCTTTGTGGTTTTACTTCCAGTGTCAGTGACCCACAGTCACCTGTGGCCCAGCAGCAGATCACCCTCCTGACCTCTTGTCAGAGGGTTAGTAGTAGCCTAATGCTCCCTCCCTCACCCACATCATTCACCTCACGCCATCTCCTCATGTAAGCATTTTAGCATCTCACATCCTCACGAGAAGGGTGAATACAGAACAGTAAGATATTTGGGAGAGAGAGACCACATTCACATTGCTTTTATTATAGTGTGTTGTTACAGTTATTGTGGAATAATAGTGGCAAGGACGAGGGGCACCTGGGTGGCTTAGTCGGTTGAGTGGCTGGCTCTGGATTTTGACTTAGGTCATGATCTCATGGTCATGAGATCAAGCCTGAGTCAGGCTCTGTGCTCATCAGGGAGTTCTGCTTGAGGATTCTTTCTCTCCTTCTGCTCCTCCCCCTGCTTGTGTTCTCTCTCGCATGGGCTCTCTCTCTCAAATAAAAAATCTTTTTTTAAAAGATTTTATTTATTTATTTGACAGAGAGAGATCACAAGTAGGCAGAGAGGTAGGCAGAGGGAGAGGGGGAAGCAGGCTCCCTGCTGAGCAGAGAGCTCGATGCGGGGCTTGATCCCAGGACCCTGAGATCATGACCTGAGCCGAAGGCAGAGGCTTTAACCCACTGAGCCACCTAGGCGCCCCTCAAATAAATAAATATTTTTTAAAAATGTGGCAAGAATGAGAGGTGAGTAGGGAGAAAAGACCATCCTGCTTTCCTTGTTGGAAGGCAAATGGACTATCCCCTTAAACCCAATAACAAGGCTCAGAAGACCACATGAGAAGAGGCCAACTAATGTGATTAGTTAGCAATCTGAAAAATGGGAAAATCATCCCAGTTTTCCCCAACAATCAGGGGATGGATTTCTTTAAAAAAAAATGATGAATTTGAGAAGTGGACTACAAAATCAAAATTATAATCATAATTAACTTCATTCAATGAAATAATATTATTAATATAGTCCATACTGCATAATTTATATTACGCCATATTATAATGATTTGCATGTATGTGCTGGGCATTGAACTCTCCATTTGCACCAGTTTCCTAATTCCTCTTTTACCCAATAATTGTATGTGAGTGATAGTCTTATCGTCCTAATTATGAGATGAGAACGTTGAGGCGGAGAGAGGTGTATTCTCACCCAGGGCACACCACCACTATGAGCTGGTGCAGGTTAATTATCTTAGGTTGTAGGTTGTTTAGAGAATTTTCACATTTATCATAAGCTGTCATTTGTAGTTCAGTATTATGAGGAAGATGAAGTTGGAAAGAAAACAGATGGGAAATGGCAGCTGATTTGTACTAGAGTCAAATAGACATAGCAAGGTCCCACTGAGCGCTGCTCAGACAAAGGCTTTATGAATTAATTATATTTTACAGAATTAGTTAATCATGAACTTATAACTCTTCTAATGGTTTTTTTTGCCTTAAAAGCTTAGTAAAATTTCATACATATCTTCAAGTGAACTATTCCTCCTCACTATAGTTGTTCACAAATTATCACTTGGCCTGAGAAAATTGGGATTTTCTGCTTCTCTCTGGCTTTGTACAGTGGTCTTCCTCTCCCCTCCCCTACAGTTTTGCTTCCCATGGTTTCAGTTACCCATGGTCAGCTGTGTTCCAAAAATATTAACTGGAAAGTTCCAGAAATAAACAGTTCGTAAGTTTTAAGTTAGGTGCCATTCTGAGTAGCATGATGAAATCTTCGGCTGTCTCACCCTGTCCTGCCTGGGACATGAATCATCCCTTTGTCCAGCATATCCACACTGTATGCTACCTGCCTACTAGTTACGTATCATAGATATGCATGTTTAGGGAAAAACATAATATAAATAGGTTTCAATACTATTTACAGTTTCAGGCATCCAGTGGGGGTCTTGGAATGTATTCCCCGTGAATAAGGGCAAGAACTACTGTATTCATTTCTTTTGGCACGTAGCTTTTGCCTTCTTAGCCTCTGAATCTACAATAATCATGGGACCCTCTCTGTATAATAGGCACCCTGTAATTGTGTCCACCTCAAGGACATATTCTCAAGGAGAACATATACATTATTATTTTCACAGAAGGTTCACATTTTTGAGCTTGCTGCCAGTTTGGAAAGATGAGTAAGAATTGTATTACTCCTGGTCTCCCGAGAGTTCTCTGGTCTCATTTCACTTTGACCATGGAGCGCACACTCAAATACATGAGGGAAACAGAAGGCAAGGTCAGTGCAAGTGTTCATTTGTCCCCAAGATATATTCCCCATAGTCTAGCTTGCCTAAAAATATGTAGCAACAAAATCTTCGTTCACTATTTTTATATAAAACACTGAAAATAAATTGTCTAGTTCTCATTGTCATACCTAGTTAAGGGAAGAAGAAAGATGTGGGGATATAAATTTGAGATTCTATGAAATTTTGCCCAATTTAAGCCTTGATTCTTTTATATAATTTTACTTGCTTCCTTAGGAAACAATCCTTATATTAGAATCGGCTTGCATAGCTCTCGTGCCTAGTGACTTGCTACCTGTTTGAAACCCTAGAGCATTTCAAAATGAGGAAACAGTTTTGAGTCAAGCTTTGAGCATTGATTGATGACAAAAACTTCCTGCTCCTTTGGAAGGTAGAGGGAAGAGCTCAAAAGTTGGACCAGCTTTGAATCAAGGCTGGAGAGACTCCGACACAGATGAGTATTTACTGGACACTCAGGTCAATTTGGTCTCCTGGTCTTGTGTCTCATTTGCAGCTGTGTAGACACGAAGAGGCCAGTTATATATAAAAAACTAAGTGGGTGTTTGTTTAACATAGAGCTTCCCAGGGGCCTCCCCATGAAGACTGGGATTCAGAAGGTCTGGGATATCATTATTAGCCTGTCTAACAAATAACCTAGGAGATCCTTATCATCAGAGAATTTTGAGATACTCCGCTGAAGGAAGGAAGATGTAGTCTGGCAGAATTAATTGGACTGTCCTGCAACTTTTACTTATAACTTCTAGGTTTCCTGAGCCTTTACTGCTTGTTCTATTGACATTTCAGCTAAGCACTGCCTTCCTGGGGCCCCCAGAATCTTCTTGAGATTTTGCCTGTTCACCACCCTGCCTCTTGGGTCATAGCCACTTTCTATTTTTGCTATTAACCCTGACTTTATTTTTGTCATTTTGACCCACATGTGAGATCTGACAGTTTAGTGCCCAAACTTTTTCCAGCCCAAGAGGTTAAAGAATGATATGATCCTTTCCTCTTATATGTTTGTTTTTGGATAAGTATGCTAAGCAAATATATTTTAGGTCAATGGACCTCAATTTTGAATGAGCTCTCCTGGGGGTCTTTGAAGATCATATCCCCTTTCCCACCACGATTCTGATGTGTGGCGTGACCTGAGTGTCATGGTCATTAAAGGCTGTAGGTGCCTCAAATGTGCCCCCTGGTTTAGACCCACTGCTTTAGGACATTCTTCCACCACTGGACTTGTCCATAGGGAAGTGGAACTGGATTTGTAACAAACTTTGCTTCAACCAAAGAAAACACTGAGCCATCTTTGAAGGGCTGGGCCAAGGTACCATATTGCTACCCAAACTCTCTTTTTGTGGAGAGAAGAAATTCCAGCGAACCCCATTTATGCCTAGCCACTCTTTTCACCCAACCCCCATCTGAGAAGAGCATGTTAAAATATCTGGTATTTACGTAGCACTTGTCTCCCTGGAGCGCACATACCATGTAGATTTTTTTTAAGATCTCATTAATCCTCACAGATTTTTTTATTTAAGATTTCACAGGAGTATCACACCAATATATAAATGTTGAAAACACTATTTTTAAAATATGTATAAGTGCCATGATTTTCTAACTTAATATTTACATCCCATTACTGTTCATGTATATGTGTGTGTACATGTATCTAGAAAACACATAAAATTATATCACATATATAAAACAAATGCCCCAATTGTGCTTGCATTTGTCAGAAGTTCTTTTCAGAGCCTTCTTTTACTCTTTAATGCTCTGTTTTTTCTTTCTCTTTCTCTTTTGCAAAAACATTCATCTCTCGTTGTTGCTGGAATTCCCATGGCTACACTTCTAGGCAGTTTACTCACTGTGTTTGCTGATTTTTCCTACACTCATGATGGGGGTTGTCTCTGCAATCAGACTGTGGGAGCGTCCACTGCTCGAGATCCTCCCATATGGTCCTTCCTGCCCTACTCAGTTCATGCAAAGCTTTGCTGTCTGATGTTGGTTTCCTTTGGTTAGTTGCTTATAAACTCTGAGTTCCTCATCAGTTGAACCATAAATAATGGTAACCCTGATTACCAGCATCTATTTCATTTTTTTCCCCAAGATTCATTCTTTCTTTCTCCCTTTTCTTTCTTTCTTTCTTTTTCTTTCCTTCCTTCCTTCCTTCCTTCCATCCATCCTTCCTTTCAACCATCCGTCCATCCGTCCATCCATCCATCCATCCATCATGAGCAGGGGGAGGGGCAGAGGGAGAGTGAGAATCTTAAGCAGACTCCATGCTGAGCATGGAGCCCCACACAGGGCTTTATCTCATGACCCTTAGATCATGACCTGAGACAAAATCAAGAGTCATATGCTTAACTGAGCCACCTAAGCACCTCACCAGCATCTATTTCAAAAGGCCCACTCATGTAGGAGTTGTAAATATACACTTAAGGGGTCAGACAGATCTGGATTCAGATTCTACCATTTTAAAGTATATGACCATTCTGTGCTTCTTCTCTTGGGGTCTTGCAAGGACTAACTGAGAGTCATGCACTGTGTGGAGTACATCCATGCGGGTCCTGATAAGCCACCAAGCAAGTGATGTTCTTAGTGACACTGCCAAACCTCCAAGTTTTAGCCCCAGCTTATACTCTTTTTTAAGATCTTTTCTGACTCCTGCAGGGAGATTCCATGACTTGTGTCTCTGTTGCCTCATTTCCACTATTTATACCCCTTTACAGACATTCCTTTATTTCTTTTTGGTAGCATTTCTCTGTCCCCTAGACTATAAACTCTTGAGGGAAGGGATATGACTTAAATTGTTGTGTTCCCACTGCCAGGCACATGAGCTTATTGTGAAGGGTTGTGGCCAGGCAGGGAACTCACTACCTACATATACTCGGATGATTCACACTAAGCTCTTGACGAGAAACTGCATGTGAGTTTCTTCACTTGCTAGATCAGAAGAAAGCACTAGATAAGGACTTCCGGGCCTTTAGGACCTTTTTCTGAATGGTCTTAAAGTGGACCTTTACATAAATTTTGCAAGGTATGGTGTTCAGAATGGAACTATAGAAAATCTGTTCGTTGCAAAGTTTTGAGGCGCTGAAGTTCAGATGACTGAGTTTGTCCAGAGAATAAGCAGCCGAGAGCAGAGTTTCTCAGACTTAACCTCCAGTATCTGCATCTCAGACACTTAGCTGTCGTGCTTTGGTTCCGGTGAATTCCAGGGGCAGGTCACGTTCCCCACAGAGGGGCTTGAAATTCTCTGTGATGGGCACCGGTACAGGCTTACCTGTCCTTACTCTTCTGGGGAGAGAATCATCTCGTGTGTGTGGTGAAGAGATTCAAGCGATCCTATCATCAGCCCTTGCTGGCCCTTTAGGAGCCACAGAGTGTCTGCTCTGATGGGATCTGAATAGCACTGAATCTGTCTCTCATTAGATCCCTCTCCTTGCCTCCTCTGGATTACAGCGCTTGGATTTATGGCATTTCTCTTCATCACCGAGGAATAATGAGCAAGGGTTGTGAACTCCTTAGCTAGTAGTTCGGTGATCCTGGCATTAAGAGTGTTGTTCATAGTAGGTGTTAGAGAAACATGGAGGATTTGGGAGATCTTTATGTCAAATAATCTTGAAACTGAATGGGAAGAGACTTTTTTCCATCTCCACCCCGTGAATCTCGTTTGGCTTCAGTGAAGTGGAGAAGGTGGAGGGGATTGTAATTGATGCTTTATATTCATGCTTTCTTTTTTTTTCTTTTAAGATTTTATTTATTTATTTATTTGACAGAGAGAGAGATCACAAGTAGGCAGAGAGGCAGGCAGAGAGGGGGGGGGAAGCAGGCTTCTTGCTGAGCAGAGAGCCAGATGAGGGCCTCGATCCCAGGACCCTGAGATCATGACCTGAGCCAAAGGCAGAGCCTTAACCCACTGAGCCACCCAGGCACCCCATCATGTTTTCAGTAGTTGGTGAGGACAGAGATTACCATGGTGGTGACTTCTCCCTGTAAATGGTTTCCTCTTCAAGGCCTCCCCTCACTTCCATTTTCAAAGGGCAATGCATCGCAGAGCAGAATATGGAGGAAATTTGGGACCATTTCAAGGGTGATATAATGTATTGAAGAGTGACCCCCCAAAAGGCATACGTATATCTGTATTTGTGACCCTACAATTGTGACCTTGTTTGGAAAGAGGATCTTTGCAGGTATATTTAAGTTTGTAATCTCTGGATGACTCATCATCCTTGATTATCTGAGTGGACTCTAAATCCGATGACAAGTATCCTTATAAGAGACAGAAGTTCTCTTCATGCAGAAATGAAGGCCATAGAAAGACGCGGGCAGAGACTGCAAGGAGGAGCCACACGCCAATGTCTGGAGTCACCTGAAGCAGGAAGAGGCGAGGAGTCACCCTGAGAGCACCCTGCTTTGCCCCTACCTTTTTTTTTTTTTAAGATTTTATTTATTTATTTGACAGAGGGAGAGAGACCACAAGTAGGCAGAGAGGCGGGCAGAGAGAGAGGAGGAACCGGGCTTTCCACTGAGCAGAGAGCCCGATTTGGGGCTCCATCTCAGGACCCTGAGATCATGACCTGAGCCGAAGACAGAGGCTTTTAATCCACTGAGCCACCCAGGTGCCCCATGCCCATACCTTGATATTGGACTTGTGGCATACAGAACTGGGACAGAATAAATTTCCATTGTTTTAAGCCACCAGGTTTGTGATGATTTGTTCTGGCCGCTCCAGGAAATGAATACAGGTAACTAGAGTGTATATCAGGGAGGTAGAGTGGCAAAGTTCATGGATTTTGGTGAATAAAAACCTTGGTTGAGGCATAGTTTCTACATTATGTAGCTTTCACTGCTTTAGGCAAAAATAATCTCTCTGATATCTGTTTGGTTGGTCTGTTGATATGTTCACTCATTAATTCATCATGTACTCAGTAATTTATTCAGTAAATACATAGTGACTTCCTTCTGCGTTTCTGTGCTAGGCATTGTGGGAAGTAGATGCATCTCCTAACATTAAACAATTTTACGTCTAGTGAAAAGAGACCAGCTATTAGAGTGTTTGTTAAATTTTCTTATATCTGATTATAAATATTCTAATCGAGAAAACGCTAATTGGAGAACACTTAGAAAATATAGATAGGCAAAAATAAAGTAAAAATAGCCTATTATTCTAACCCCAAGGGATTAATCACAGTAAACATTTTAATAGATTTCCTTCCACCCATTTTTTAAAAAAGATTTTATTTATTTCAGAGAGAGAGAGGGAGCATGTGCACATGGGTGGGGGAGGGGCAGAGGGAGAAGCAGACTCCCCACTCAGCAGGGAGTCTGACATGGGGCTTGATCCCAGGACTCTGGGATCATGACCTGAGCCAACTCCAGGATCATGACCTGAGCTGAAGGCAGACGCTTAAACAACTGAGCCACCCAGGCATACCACCTTCAACCTATTTTATATACAGCAGTACTTTTACGCACATTTGAATAGTCTGTCCTACTTTAGCATCACATTGAGTATCTCCTCATAAGGTGAAATATTACTTCAAACTATCATTAGAATGGGGGCGCCTGGGTGGCTCAGTGGGTTAAAGTCTCTGCCTTCGGCTTAGGTCATGATCTCAGCGTCCTGGGATCAAGCCCCACATCGGGCTCTCTGCTCATCAGGGAGCCTGCTTCCTTCTCTCTCTCTGCCTGCCTCTCTGCCTACTTGTGATCTCTCTCTCTCTCTGTCAAATAAATAAATAAAATCTTTAAAAATATATCATTAGAATGGCTTTACAAAGTGCTTTGCAGAGAATACTGTTCCCTGATCGAATAGCATTTAGATTTCATCCAGATTCCTTATGTACATAAATACACATTTGTGCTCTGGGCATTTGCTCTAGGAGCCCAAAGAAGAGGTGTCTGACCCAGCTTGGGAGGCATCAAGGAAAGATTGAATGTGATGATGATAATGAGGTCCACCTCGCAAGGCCATTCCAAGTATCCAGTGAGATAATCCAGACAAAAACTTCTTGTTTTGTGCTTAGGAGGATTTCTGTCTCTCCCCTCACCCCTCACTCTCTGTCTCTGTCTCTCTCCATCATCTGCTTTGATTTTCAATAAATAAAAATTAAAGTTAAACAAAAGCACAAAACCCAAAATTGCTCATGATAACCGTGCTGGTGATAACCCAAACCCGTGATAACCACAGTTAATATTTTATTGTATAAATTTTCATCATTTTGGGTGCCTAGGTGGTTCAGTGGGTTAAGCCTCTGCCTTCGGCTCAGGTCATGATCTGAGGGTCCTGGGATCGAGTGCTGCATCGGGCTTTCTGCTCAGCATGGAGCCTGCTTCCCCCTCTCTCTCTGTCTGCCTCTCTGCCTACTTGTGATCTCTCTGTCTCTCTGTCAAATAAATAAATTCTTCAAAAAAAATTTTCATCATTTTGCATATGTATAATTTTGCTTGCCATTTTTTTCCTTTTTATTTAAAAAAAAAAAAGATCATGTAATCCACTTTGTTCGAATCCATTTTTTCCCTCATATCAAAACTCTTCTGAGATGCCATTTGTAATGCCTGTATTATAAGTATTTTGTCACAGGGATGGAAAATAATTTATCTGCCACTATGCTGTCGTTAGAGTATTAGTTACTTCTGTGAACGCCACTGTTGTCAGTCTTTGCCCACACCGTTGATTATAAACTCAGAATTAATTCCCATAATGGAGTTGCAGGGTTGAGTCTCTTAAGATTTTTCTTGCTTTTAATAAGTATCAAATTGCCTTTGGAGAATTGTCCTGACTTGCAGCTTTACTTGAAATATGTGAGAGTGGCCCATGTTCAGAATGTCTGTCCTGAAGGCCATAAGGAACAATACTAAGGCTAGAAATAGTTACATAATGGTGAAGCAGTCTAGTCGGGTTAAAACCTAGAAAGAATGTGAAAGGCTTTGAGCAAAGTGCTAAGAATTTTGAACCTTATTCTAATGGCAAATGTACTATTTGGGTGTTTTTTATTTTGTTTTTCCTTTGTTTCTGCCATTAAATGCTGGTGACTATTTCCAATGGGTAGGATCCATCAGTGCAAAGGGAGGCAGTATTATCAAAGGAGAAGAAGGGGAAAAAAGTGAAATTTTTTCAGTGAAATGGAAATTGAACATAACAGATGAACGACAGAGAAAGAGCAAAGAAAATGTCATTCCCCTGTCTTGGTCTTTTGATATAGAGGACTACTTCTTCTTCTTCTTCCTTCTTCCTTCTTCCTTCTTCCTTCTTCTTCTCCTTCTCCTTCTCCTTCTTTTTTCTTCCTTCCTTTTTTTTTTTTACTATTTTATTTATTTATTTGAGAGAGTGTGTGTGTGAGTGAGCACAAGTGGGCGGAGGTGTAGAGGGAGAGGAAAAAGCAGGGAACCCGAAGCAGGGCTCGACCCCAGGATCCAGAGATCATGACCAGAGGTGAAGGCAGTTGCTTAACTGACTGAGTCACCCAGGAGTCCCTAACATACGGGACTTCTTGATGGTTTTGTGACAATAATGATAACCACCATTTATTGAGTAACTATTATATGCTAGATGCTTTTTTAACCTTTTATTGAATGTCCATAACAATTCAGGTTTTAAAGCACATTTTATGTATAAGGAAGCCAAAGACTAGTCAGTTCATGTACCTTGTTCAAGATCATAGAATTTGTAAATTATAGGGCTGGGAATAAAACTTAACATCGGTTGCTTCCAGCATGCTTCCAGTATGCTTCCATATACCCCTACACTGGACATATGTGACTTCATGAGCAGGACTTTTTGGTTTTGTTATTAACTTATATATCTGAGACCAGGGGCATCGTGGGCTTGGGCTGACATGTGCAGTGAATGCCCAGCAGAGCTACCTGCCTTGCACGTTTTTTTCCTGCAGATTCTGCCAGACCACTGTCTCAGAACTAGAGGGAACTTTAGTGGTCATCTTGTTCAGCATCTGCTGTACTCAAGTTCTCATTAACATCTAAGATGGATAATTTCTGCTTCAAAACCTTTACTGTATTACACTTGAAGGACTCACTTAATATAGTCGAGGAGTGGAATGAAAGAGAACAAGTCATGTTTGCTTCTAGAGAGGTTAACCATTGAATAGAAAAAGTGACATATAGATAGTGCTAGAGATAAATCCAAGAGTCGGCTGTGTTGTTTTTAGCCTTATCCATCTTTCACAGCTTAGGCACTCTTGTGCGAAGGAGAGAGAAGAAACATATTCCTGACCCATAACGGTGATGAGGTAACCTACTTTAGTAATATATTTATAATCCCTTTGAGCTCCTTGGAGGAAAGATGCAATAGGAATTAAAATAATAACAGAGATAACCTTCAAGCATTTTCTGAATGCCCAGGTGTGGTTTGAGGCTTAATGAATTTGTGTCAGTAAAATATTCTGAGATCCCAGTTGAAGGGAGCTAGAGAACACAAATGGCTCTTAATTATCATTATTGTCGACTCCTGCCCAGAGTCATGGAGATGGATGGTCTCTGCCATTTTTTCCCCCACACGTGTAGCTACAGGTGCCAGTCCAGTGTGCCACAAATGCCTAATCCCTTAGAAGGATTAACTCTACATTGGTTAGAAAAAATAACAATTTCCCACAATCTATTCTGATTAAACTGCTCCATTCCCCCTCCCGTTCCATCGAGTGACTCTAGGTATCTCTAATGAAAATAAGTGCTCCAAATCCCTGCTCAGACCCTTTGTGTTTCACACTGGCTAGCCCTGCAAAGAGACTTCACAGATTTGCATATTTATGTACTATCAGAAGATGAAGAAGAGGGGAAGTGGTTTTACTTCATCTGTTGCATCTTTTGCCTACTTTGTGTCATACTGGCTGAATTCTTGCCACCCAGAACATCTATCCCAGGTCTGTCTACAGTCAACCTCTACCAGGATTTTTTATCAATTACTGTATTTTAAACAGTCTTTACTCCAGCAGAAACTTCAGGAGCCAAAATATGCTCTCTCGGTTTCACGCTTGTCCCAAGGAGGCAAGGGGGGAAGTTGGTGGTTGTTTAACTCTGCCCCCAATCACGGTCTTTTGTCATCCGATGAGAAACACAATGGAAAGATTTGGGCAGATGGAATGGTTCAAGTACATCTCAAAAGTGATTACAGAAAAGTTTCATTGGTTTTTGAGATACAAACATTTAGCTGTTAAAATAAACAAACTTCCACATCTCTACAATTATTGCTTGCCAATGCAGATGCAGCTCAAATGAATCCCAGCTCATCTTGAATGCAGCGTTGATGTCTCCAAATGGAGCTTTTTGCTATTTTAGACAGAGAGGGAGCCGCTGGTATTCAGCTGAATGATCTTGTGACAATGTCCTCCCTGTTTTCCAGTGAAGTTTGAAGGACATTTCCAATCAGGTTAATGAGGACCTGCTGATTCAGGCCTGAAATGGTTTGTTTACAACCTCCACTTGTCTGTCCATGAAAAGCCATTCTCCTTTATCTGCCAGCCAATCCCAGCCTGCCAGTGTTAACATCTGGCTTGAGCAGCTGCCAAGAGAGGCAGCACACTTTCTGTCCCCTCCAGCTAGTAGCAAGTGTGTGTAATTGAGAACCTGTAATTGCAAGAATGCCCAGACCTAGGCAGAAACCGTGCAGAGGAGCCAGACAGGAGACAAGGAAGCAGGGGGTAGGGGGGCGGCTTTGTGGGACTTTGAAGGCTGTAAGAATCACGCAGTGTAAGGGCATCAATTTCATTTCATCTGTGCTTCCGTAGAGAGATTCTTGTAACATGTGTCCAGCGATGTGGGTGCCGCTTTTTAATTAAATGAAAGTAACAAACAACACACAAGAAAGAAGACAGAAAACAAAGAAAAAACGCAAGCAAGAAAACTTACTGTTTTCTCAAACTGAAAATGTAAGGGATCGTTCATGCATCTGGGAGGTGTTGTTTTGATTCTGTGACTAAGTCCGCCCTGAGCCCAGATTTATTCTCACAGGGGCACGTGGCAGGCAAGGATAGAAACTGGTTTGTCGCTTCCACCTTTCCAAGCAGGCTCATTCCCCTGGGCACACTGAAACGCTACCACCTAAGCAGAATATTCATTTCAAAAGAATGGTCTATTAGCCATTTATTCCATGTCTTCTCAAGAAATTCCCAAGTTCTCCCCTCTCTTGGGGTCTGTTTCATCTCTATGACTATGCCCCTCACCCAGGGCGGTTGCTCTAAAACTTCTCTGAGGACATTTTCAAAGCTATAGTTGAAGCTAGGTAAGAAACACTGAAGGTGACCAAAAAAAGTCTGAAAAGTCTCTTAGATTTTTCCAGTTTGGCTTACCTTCTCTACACCCCCCACCTCACTTAAGACGTCTGTCCTTGTGAGTTTCCACCTGCTGTTGGCTTGTGACACAGTAAAGCAACTAACTGTGAACCTCAGTGGTCTCTTGAGAACCCCTTGCAAAGAGAAGAGCAGAGCACACGGGAGGCCAAGTGCAAGGCAATGGGCAGAGTGAACTGTGACAAGTGTTACGATCAAAGCATCTTGAACAAGATGTTGACTGACATAACTGATGATTCAGTCAAACTTTTGACAGGACCTGCTGACAGCATGCTCAGGACAAGTCAAAGAAAATAATGTTGTTCTAGAAAATTGAGATTGCAGCTTAGCATTTCATGATACATTGTTTTTAAAATGGTGGTTAGGGGAAGTGTTAGGTCCGGTTATCCAACAAAGGTTTACTGAATGCCGGGGACTTGGATCGAGAATATAACGGGGGCAAGATAGATGTAGTTTCCATGCAAACTAAAGTAAGTGTTCTGAGTCAACAGTAATGATTTTTGTTGGAAAAAAAATTCTCTCCCGGGAGGAGATACATGAACTGATGACAAAGAGGCAGTGATGGTGCAGGTACAATCCAGTCCAATAGAATAGCATGTTCAAAGGCCCTGTGGTGGGAAGAGAATGTGGTATGTTTGAAGAACTCAAGAAGACAAGAGTGGCCCCCAAGAAGCAGGTGCCTTAGGTTAAGTTCTGTGGTGTATGTAGCAGCCTCTGAGAGAGAGAGAGAGAGAGAGAGAGAGAGAGAGAGAGAGAGAGAGAGAGAGAGAGAGAGATATCTGTGGGCAGGAAGTTTACTGGTGATTGTGCTCAGGATCAACACCCAAGAAATGGGCAGAGGGCAGAATGGGTTGCAAGGCAATAGCAAGAGGCCTCTTTTGGTTCCTTAGATTGTTCTGCAGCTGAGAGGCTCTTCAGAGCCCTGAGGCTAGGGGGCCAAACCTTTCCATTCCTATACAGGAGATCTTCTAGGGTACCCCCAAGGAAGGGATGTGAGCAAAGCTAGGGCAGATGTGGAGGCTGAAAGAAGTAATTCTCAGAGGAAAACTCAGCTTTGACCTGTACAGGCTTTTTTGGGAAAGGTTTACTGATCTGTGCATGCTGGATAAAGGCATCTCTCTGCAATCCTCAGTCCATGTCATTGGTGCTCTTGTAAAACTACCTTGAATGGTTACTGAATTCTCTACTATAAATGCAGAAGAAAAATTAATTTTGAAGGGATGAATCTGTACCCGGAATGAAAATTAAATACAGTTTAATATATATCAAGAATTGGCAAATGGTGGCCCTTGGGCTAAATCTGACCCTCTCCCTGTGTCTTCAAGTCACTCCTTTTGTAAAATCTTTCCTAACTCACCCCACTTCTGTCTCCCACTGAGGTAAAAGTCATCCTTCCCTGCTTGGCACTTTGTTAATCATGTCGTCATACTTGTCACATCTTATTATGCTCATGTATAAGTTTGCCTCATTGGCAGGGTGACGAGATATTGCAGACACGGACTCTGTCCGTTCAGCTCGGAGCCCGAGTACCCAGCACAGTCCATTTCCCACAGAAGGCACAAGACAGCTGTTTGCACATGAATGAACGAGATAAATGTAGTAAATATACTTGGTACGAGGGAGGAACCTGAGGAGAGCTGTGAGAATACCCTTTAACGTTATTCAGAGTCTTTTATTATAACTGTGTTTTCTCAACGTTATTCCTATCAGTAAGACGTTGGTCAGTGCAATTAATGTCCATGTATCTTTGGGATTCAAATGCTCCTTCTCTTTCCTTATGCCTCCTTGCTTGTAGAGACCTGGATCTCAGCTACACCTGTCTCTATTTTTTTTTTTTAAGATTTTATTTATTTATTTGAGAGAGTGAGAGAGAACATGAGAAGGGAGAAGGTCAGAGGGAGAAGCAGGCTCCACATGGAGCTGGGAGCCCAATGTGGGACTCGATCCTTGGACTCTGGGATCATGACCTGAGCCGAAGGCAGTTGCTTAACCAATTGAGCCACCCAGGCGCCCCACATCTGTCTCTGTTTACCCTAGTCCTGCCAATGCTTTTATTCACCTTGGATCTCTGCACGCTGGTACCTGGTGACCTTTGTCAATATCTTTACCTAGTGGCCTAGTTCCCAGCTGGAATCTTAAATGACAGTCCTCCCTGCACAGCTTTCCATGTTCTTGTCTTTGCATTGCCTGCTAGAAGTTTATCTTCATGCCATGTTAAGCCATAGGACTCAAATGGTACTGCTCACCCCTTTCATGGAATTGGCCAGGATCAGTAGTCACCCAGCACTCCGTGGTTTCAACCACTCTGCTAGCCCTTGGGTCTGCTAGCTCTGCCTTGCTCTGATCTGCAGTCTTCCCTGACCTTCTAGTACTGGCACCAGAAGGCATTCTGTAATCAGAAATGAGAGAGTGGAGAGGTCACATCACTGGGGGATGGTTACCCAGTACAACATTTTTCCAGACGCAGTTCAGTCTGCCTGAAATCTTCTTCCTTCCTATTGCAGCTCTTTGCTTGAAAAGGGAGTTTCCTTCCTCCAAAGGCAGGTTCTCCCTAGTCCTGTAACAGCTGAAGTGATGCCCCAACCCTAGTACCAGTGAACAGCACAATGGCAGACATCATAATTAACAGTGTTGTGGCATTCTATGCTCATCACGAACATTTTGTACTGTGCTGGATCAATGCAGAATCTGCATCTCATAAAGACACTTCTCAGAAACCCAGGTGTCCTTAGCATTGAAATGAGCTCAAACTTGGTAAAGAAGAGGCCCACTGGTTTTTGAAAATGGCTCCAGTCCAAGGGGAGCTGAAGGCTTAGTTGGTGAGGAGACACAGTGTCGGATAGCAAGGCTAACACATTTGGGTAGCTCCTCCATCTCAGCTAGAAGGGACCCAACTGCAGGATTAGTATTGCTCCTACCGTTGTCCAAGGACTCACCCAACAACACTGCCCCCAGTGTTGAACGTTGTGTTTATTCCTTCTCTAAGCAGCCAGACTTACTCATCTGGCATCAGTTCCCTGAACTAGCAACCCCTGGGAAGTGGAGAAAGCCAGAAGCCATCCTGATGGCATGGCGCATGTTGGACCTGAGTAATCCTTGAGAGAACACTGGTTTGCAGGGCACGGCTCTTTCATGTAAAGAGTTCTTGAAAGTGTCTGGATGGGTTTCTAGTCCCCTCCTTTGCCTTCTTGCATGTGAGTGGGTTTCACCTGGTTGAAGCAAAGGATGAGAACACAAAACATCTTTAACTAATCCTGAGCTTTTTTGTTCAATCCCCAATTTGGTTTCCGGTCATATTGGCCCACAATTTTAGTTGTGGTGTTTCAGCTAAACANCTGAGCTTTTTGTTCACTCCCCAATTTGGTTTCCGGTCATATTGGCCCACAATTTTAGTTGTGGTGTTTCAGCTAAACAACAGCTGGGAGTTGACAGCCGGCCAGCTGCAGCCTGCTAGAGCAAACACTTGAGCTCCTAAATGTATAAAAATGATAAAATGACTAGACATATAGGTTTCTAATTGCAGCCAGGATTCTGCAGCTGGGAAGTCACCAGAAGAAATATATACTGTGTTGTAATCCAGCAATCATGCACTCCACCCCAGCTGAAAAGCACTTCCCTTTCCCCCACCCCCAAGATTGCTGCCGAAACATGAAGTCCATTTCCAGCCTGCAAATGATGTTCATTTCGTATTAAGGCACTGACCGAGCTCCAGACTTGTAAATCTGGCCAAAGATTGAGCCAAGGAGACAGATCAGTTGAAGTTTGAGGGGGACACGATGATAAGATAATGTCAGAAATAAGACTCTGAGGCAGACCTCAGGTGAGATAAGCGAGGGTCACAAAGACAGCCCCCCAATCCAGCACCGCCTGCAACACCTTCCACTAGATGCAGAGCAAAGCCTGTTTCCTCTCTTCAACATTGCCGCCTTCCTCCTCCCTCCCCTCCGTCCCTCCTCACTTTTCCCCTGTTCCTCTTATCTCTAGATGCATGCCCTCCTTCTTTCCTATGACTGGACAACTCATCATTCTTCTCTGCTGGCCCCGTTCCAACCATGGGTGGACGTTCATCTTACTTGAACATCTCTCCCAAGCATTGAGAAGGCTTTCTTCTTCCTTTGTAGCAGAAATTTCCCGGACGTCAAAATTCATCCTTCCGTCTTTATATAGTTAATCTTCCAAGCATTTGTTCTTGATCTTGTGTGTGGGGGAAAGACAGGACCAAACTTTCATAGTTCTTTTTCTTCTGCTTGAAATTTGGCTTGCAAGACTGTCATGTCACAGTGGATTTAAAAAGCTGAGCACTCTCTTTGTTCTCTCCTTCCCTGGAGTACTGATCTTCAGCCTGTTGGACTAACTAGTCTTATTAGCAGAAGGACTGGCAGGCAAGGGGAGGAGATGAGTGACAAAGGAGACCAAGAGAGGACAGTGCCTCTGGGATAGCAGAAAGCATTTTCTGGCCATGTCATTGGGCCTATGGCACTACACTGCCCTGGTTTTTTGCTCTTTTGTGCTAGAACAAAAATCCTTCATGGAAGGGGCCTTTTTTCTGTTCTTCAGGGTTAAGCCCAGAACCTGACATCTGACATACACTTAAAAATAATGCTTATCAATGAACAGTGAATGAATGAACTCCAGTCAAATCTATTTGGATCTGTTTGAGCTCATAGTAATGTCCCACGTTTGTAAGATTTTCCAGAATGTTCCCACATATATCATTTTACTTGATGCGACTATTAGTGAGTTGTCACTTTTTTTTCCTCCACTTTCATGAATGAGCCAGAAAGCATAAAAATAAGCAAGTACATTGAAGCAGAGAATTTAACCAGGAGGAACAATGGCATAGATGATCTGGATATATCACATACCTGGCCTGTTGTAGTTTAGCTCAGAGTCAGCAAATCATACCCTGTGACAGCCAAATCTGGCCTGCAGGTCATTTTTATAAATAAAGTTTTATCAGAACAGAGCCATGCTCATTCATTCCATAATGTCTGTGGCTGTTTTCTCCCTACAGTAGCAGAGTTGAATAGTTATAAGTGATGGTCACACCCACAAGGCCTAAGATATTACTGTTTGGTCCTTGACAGAAGAGATGTGTTGACCTCTGGTCTAGATTTTGCTAATAGCTGGTGCACATGTCATGTTTTCGGTTGTAAAAGAAGGTAGGGAAATCCTATGTGCCTTTGGAGCTCCTCCGGATTTTTGGGTGTGTTTTCTTTTTCTTTTTTTAAAAGATTTTATGTATGTATGTATGTATGTATGTATGTATATATTTATTTATGCACCCTCCCCATGCATGAGCTTGAGCATGCGTGGTGGGGGGAGGGGCAGAGGGAGAAGCAGACTCCCTGCTGAGCAGGGAGCCTGATACAGGACTGGATCTCAGGACCCCAAGATCTTGACCTGAGCCAAAGGCAGACGTTTAACCTACTGAGCCACCCAAGTGCCCTGAGTGGTATTTTCTGATCAATGATCTACATAATACATTTAAAGAGAAAGTTTAGGGGGGGCGCCTGGGTGGCTCAGTGGGTTAAAGCCTCTGCCTTCGGCGCAGGTCATGATCTCAGGGTCCTGGGATCGAGCTCCTCATCTGGCTCTCTGCTCTGCGGGAAGTCTGCTTCCTCCTCTCTCTCTCTGCCTGCCTCTCTGCCTACTTGTGATCTCTCTCTCTCTCTGTGTCAAATAAATAAATAACATCTTTTTTTTTTTAAAGAGAAAGTTTAGGGAGTAAGCATGGGGAAAATAAATAAAAAAACAACANCATCTTTTTTTTTTTTTAAAGAGAAAGTTTAGGGAGTAAGCATGGGGAAAATAAATAAAAAAACAACAGGAAAACAACCCCTTCGGTCAACACATGGGTGAAGGTAGTCTAGACTTCCCAGGGCTTTTTACTCCACCTTGTCGTGAGATCTCAAAAGGCTCAGCAGGAGGCATTCCTGAGCTCCCACTGTCCTACAGGGCACCTGTGATGTTGTGTAGCCTTGTTCCTTCTTTCGTACTTCCTGTTATCTTTGCACTTGAGAGGTCACTCCAGATGCAGTAATTAGGTCTGGGTGCCTTTCATCATCCACGGAGTGGGTGCAGACTGCCTTCGCCTTGAGAACTTAATTTTTTTCCCCAAAGGATTCCTGAGCAGAGTGAACATATGGGATCTCACACACCTGTAGGCATTTTAGCAATTTCCTCTGATGAATCCATTTGTAAACCTCTGCTCAGTTATACCAGCGGCTTCCTCTTCTTTTATTTATTTATTTTTTCTTGCAGCCTGACAGATTTTGCCTTTTGCAGAGCCAGGGAGTCAAGAGATACCAAGAGATATCTGGTTAGCTGTGGGGAGATTTTTGCATTTGGGTGACTTTGTAACTTGGGTAAGTTGGGGTGGTTCTTTCTGCAGGCTGATGCTTTTTATTTATCTGCATGACAACACCAGCATTCCTAGAATAAGTCCAATTTCAGGATTTGCAGTTTGCCTCTTTATATTGGTGACTGTCATTTAGCCTTACTGGTTTTATCAGTGAGTTATAGATAAAAACTGATTGCAAACTAGTTAAGTGACTTCAAGATTAGATTGAAATCCTGCAAGTAAAAAGAATATTGAGATATTCTGGTTCGTGGAGGCATCTGCTGTGTTGAAATAGCAGAGACTTTGAGGTAAGAGGATCTGGATTCAAGCCACATCTCCATGACTTACAAGCTCCAAGAGTGTGGTTGATTTCTTGGTAACTTCTCTGAGCCTCAGTTTCCTCTTCTGTGAGATCTGGANTTTGAGGTAAGAGGATCTTGATTCAAGCCACATCTCCATGACTTACAAGCTCCAAGAGTGTGGTTGATTTCTTGGTAACTTCTCTGAGCCTCAGTTTCCTCTTCTGTGAGATCTGGATGATCATAAGATCATCACCCTCACGGAATTCAGTTCCATTCTGTTCACTTTGACAGAATTCTCTTGAGCATATACTTTTTCTAGATTCTTTGTCTAGCACTGTGGTTATACAAAAATATAATTTTTTTCTCCTTCAGAGTTTACACTGTGCTGAGGAGTCAGATACACAGAAACATGGTTTCATTATGACTTGGTACAGATTCTGTGGAATATGATCTGGGTTGCATAGGAATATAGGAGAAGGATAGTTTGCTCAGTCTGAGTGTCCAGGGAAACTTCCTCTGAGGCAGGATACCTAAACAGTGATTGGATTAGTATCATGGAGCTAAGAAGTGGAGTATTTGGGGAGGGAAGAGATTGAGGGAAGAACATTGAGAGGTGTTTAGAGGACACATAAGAAGACAGACTGGCAGAACGTGAGTGGTGAGGGAGAGCAAGAAACCCGTGGGGACTTGAACACGCCAGAGGGCAATGGCATCAATTAGAGAGCCCGGTGATCTTTCGTCAGGGGAAGTCTTATGGCCCCTTGAGAAACAGAAAAAGGATGCCTGAGCCTACCTTCCTTACTTGTGGAAATTTTGTTTTTGTTTTTGTTTTTTTTCTTTTTTCTTTTAAAGGTTTTTTTTTTTTTAAAAGATTTTATTTATTTATTTCACAGAGGGAGAGAGATCACAAGGAGGCAGAGAGGCAGGCAGAGAGAATTGGGGGAAGCAGGCTCCCNGTTTATTTATTTGACAGAGGGATAGAGAGCACAAGTAGGCAGAGCAGCAGGCGGAGGAAGAGGGAAAAGCAGACTTCCCGACAAGCAGGGAGCCCGATGTGGGACTCCATCCCAGGACCCTGGGGTCATGACCTGAGCTGAAGGCAGCTGCTTAACTGACTGTGCCACCCAGGCGCCCACTTGTGGAAGTTTTAAAGTCTCCTGATATTTCCAAGATTTCGTAAGGCTTAAGTTCTCATGATTTCCTGAGTCTGTACACTTCCTTCTGTAATGCTATGGGTTCCCATACAGTATTTATCCACATGCGAAACTGTTCGCTTCACTTGTTGCTACAGATCACTCCGAGAAACATTCCTGAACATCGTAGACTCAATCCAAGGACTTGTGGACAGACGGTGATCACCATGGATACCAGGAAAGAAAGCTTTCCAGATTATTTCCTTTACAAGCCTGTGCTCAAAACCCCCCTTGGCCTTTGTCTGATCCGCATTTGGCCCCCTAGGAAAACTTGACTCCTCTTCACTCTTTCTCTGGAGCCACAGACCACTTCCCAAACCTCCCCACTCTCAGGCAGAGTGGTTGCTCCTTATTCTCTCACCCTTTGGTGTTCACTGGCATCCTGGATCTTGGGACCTTGAGACAGGAGTGGGGGGAAACATTACCTTTTACTCTGTTTATTAAGTTTTTCCTTTGGAATAAAATTCAGGTTCTGGGATAGTACTTGTCTCTGGGACATCAAGTTTACTCTCTGGTTTTACACCTCTTAGGAGATGCTTCTTAGAAGCAGTAGTTTTGTAGGTCATCCTGTCCTTTCCCTAATGTTCATATTTAAAGAATGTTGATTGTTGAGTATTATCCTTCCGTCTTCACTGGCTGTTCCCATGTTGATTTTATAGGTTCTGCAGGATACTGTCTCAGGTTTGGGCTGAGGAGCTCAGTTTGTCCTAGTGGGCTGCCCTAGAGAGGATGAGACTGTGGGTCTGATCCTCAGGCTAGGCAGTCACACAATTAAAAATTCCCAGTTCCATTGCTACAGCCTGCACCTTCATTCTGCTAGCTGCCTCAAAGGTCTATGCCATTGATCACAAAGTTAAACAGGTATGAATGACCCGGAAAAATCTATCACCACCATGGAAATGTCAGCCTACTCTGACATCAGCACATTCATTGGCCATGAAAACCTTCCTTTAGCTAGCACTAGGGTGTTTGCCTGATGTTTATGCCTGGGATAATAGGACTAGGACCCCTCTTACTTGTGACAAAAACTCATGAAAACTAGCCTAAGTCAAAAAGAGAATCAATGCTCATTTATCAGAAAAATACAAGGGGACGGTGGACTTCCTCTCCTCTCCACATTCCTCCCTTTAAACCTGTCCTCTCTGTCTTTCCTGGTTAGGCTTCCCAGATGATAGCAAAGATGATACCGGAAGCTTCAACTATTCATAACCTTGCAGTACTTGTGGTTTCTAGGTAGGGTTCCTCTTCCTTGAGAGTTTCAGCAGCAGTCCTGGGGGAAGCTTCCATGGGCATGCTTTTAGTCATCTACATATCTAAGAACCATTGAGTAGGTGTGAAGGAATGTGGCACTCAAATTGGCCAGATCTGGGTCATGGGTTCAGCCCTGGAACTAAATATGAAATGACCCTCTCCTGAAGCATTGGGACTGAGCCTGGAGAATACCGACTCACCCAGTACATGCTGGATCTAGGCTTCCTATCCTGATGAACAGGAACAGTCCTGGTAGAGTGGGGTCCAGCCCTCACACCCAGCTCTGCTCTGTCAACTCGTAGGCACTGGATCCTGATCCCATACCCACGTTGTTGATTGGGATCCCGTAGTGAGACTGCCTAGAGTTACTATAGTGCCATAACCAACCGAGGGCAGACATCAACACTCCATGGTTGCTGCCATAGTATCTCATTGTCCTCATATATCTGGAAAGAAGCATAGTTCTATATAAAAGTATTAACAAACATAGAGCATCTTTTATACACAACATAGTTTTTATTTATAAAATACTATATTTTATAAAAGTATATATACACATATATAGTCTTTTACTTGGGAACACTGATCTTTGAAAAATAAGTCTCAATAATTCCCATTTCATAACAGGTATACCAGGGGCCATTATTCCTCATGTATTTGTTTTGTTTATAAAATAATCCACACATACTTTAATACAGAGAATAATGTGAAGAATACACTTAAAACTAATGCTAATACATGACAAATTGTAATGCTTTTACATATATGCTTCAGGTTTATTTTTAAACAGAAAATATTGAAGATAAGTGTTGAAGCCTCCTTATATCCATTCAAAATCCAATTCCATCCTTTCCTCTCCAAGATTACAAATATACTGAGCTGGTGTTAGTCATTCATATCTATCTCTCCATCTCTCTATCTGCTGCTGCTTTTGAATTTTCTCTTTGCTATTTTGGTCAATTTTTCTATGCCTGTATATGACTAACGTACAATGTTTTTATAGAAAATGTTAATTTAAGGGGCGCCTGGGTGGCTCAGTTCTTAGGCATCTGCCTTTGGCTCGGATCATGATCCCACAGTGCTGGGATGGAGCCCCACGTCAGGCACCCTGCTCCACAGGGAGTCTGCTTCTCCCTCTCCCACTCCCCCTGCTTGTGTTCCCTCTCTCTCGCTAGCTCTCTCTGTCAAATAAATAAACACAATCTTTAAAAAAAGAGAAAATGTTAATTTAAGTTCTCCATTAATTAAAAGTAAACATACATACACACCACCACCATCACCACCCAGAAAAATACCCTAAAATTAACAACAGCAACAAAAAATCCTCAAATGTAACTTTTTCCAGGTTGATCTACCAACTTTTGCGAGGTGTTTGTTAAAAAAAAAAGAAAAGAAAAAGAAAAGAAACAAAAAACTCCCACTGTGTTTGTGATCTTGTCAATTTCTGCTTGCAATTATTTTTGCTTTTGTGTTCTGAAATGATGTTGCTAGGGGTATACATATTCATGGTTTTTGAGAGTTTCTTAGTGCATTGTTCCTTTGGGGGTTATATTTTGTCTCCCTTTATTCTGATTAATAATTTTACTGAAAATATTTTTCCATGTAATAGTAATTGTTAGAGGTTTATTACTTAGTTTTCTCTATCTTATTTTGTGTTTGCTGATCATCTCCCTTTTCCTACTTTATTCTTTTTTATTCTTTTTGTGTGTCTGTGTGTGTATTCCATTCATCTTCTTTCTTTGGATTTACTCCATTTTTTTCCTCTTTGATCCTTGATTTGAAGAATTCATTTTATGATATTTATCATTTACAATATAAATTTGATAAGCATTATTTTCTTATATTGCTACCTAGTTTGTAATTTCCCACATCATTTCTTTAAATCCATGGATTGATTAAATTCTGTCTTTAAGTATCTGATGGTGGTAGAGGTGGTTATTATTATTAAAATAATTGTTCTTATAAACTTTGAGGTAATGCTTGATTTCTAATTCAGTCCCATTGTGATCAGGGAACCNCAAAAAAAAATTGTTCTTATAAACTTTGAGGTAATGCTTGATTTCTAATTCAGTCCCATTGTGATCAGGGAACCTGGACTATATGGGAATAATTCTTTAATATTTATTGAATCTTCTTTGTGGCATATATGGTACCTGACAAATTTTTATGAATGTTTAATATATGGTATAAAGATAGACATATTCTCTGTTGGGAGCAGAATTATTTAAGGTCAACCTTTTCAATTACAGTATTTAAATTTTTATCTTATTTTTTTTTCATTTACCAATTTCTAAAGGAAGTTTATTGAAATGTCCCAATATTCTTTGTTCTTGTCTCATGTTTTTGCCTTAAATTTAATTTCCCCCCAATACTAGTACATCTAAGTTAGGTAGAAAAATACCTAGCGAGTCGTTTTCCCCAAAGATGTATTTTCGACCTTTCTCTGGTAATTTAAGTAATCTTCTTCTAAATATTATGTAGCTGAGATGTTTGTTTGTTTTTAGAAAATCCAATAAATGGTAGCATCTTTTAAAAGATTACTTAATTTTATATTTACTATAAGCACCGACCTATTTGGATTAATTTCTTTCATCGTATTTTGTGCTATTTACTTAACATAATTTTTTCTTTGCTTTTTTTAACCCCACCATTTCTACTTCTGTTGGCTTATGGATTTCTAAAAATTCCTTTGTTTTTCCCCTCTGCCAGATTGGAAGTTACTCGTTTTTAAATTATTTTTAAAAGTTATCCTTAATTAAAGAATATTGAAGTATAATATACATACAGAAAACTGCACACAATAAAAGTGAATTTATCACTAATTGAACATTCTCGTAACTCACATACAAGAAATAAAACATTGTTGGGGTTCCTGGGTGGCTCAGTCGATTAAGCTTCACACTCTTGATTGCAGCTCAGGTCATGTTCTTGGGGTCCTCCTGGGTAAAGCCCTGGGTGAGTTTGTGACCACAGAGTGGAGTCTGCTTGAGATTTTCTCTCCCCTCTGCCCCTCCCCCCCCGTAAAGTAGATAAATAAATAAATAAACAAACAAACTCTTAACAAAAGAAAACATTGCTAATATTTCAGAAGCACAAAGCATTAGCACATCTTAAAAATAAATCTTTAAAGTTATTTATGTTCCACTCTCACAAACTTCCTGCTTCTATGTTCAAAGCTTCAGCCTCTGGGATGTGTCCCATCCTTCCACCCTTCGACTAGCAGCATAGAAAAAAGAATCACATATCATTTTCTTGCCCCCTACACACCTTGAGGCGAGCAAAAAGATTCAGATAAATTTTAACCATGAGGGAAATCTTTCTCATCCAGGCTGGTCAGTGGGGCAAGCAGATCAGTGTGGAGTTCTGGGAGGTGATCAGTAATGAGCATGGGACTGACCCCACTGGACCCTGTCTATAATGACCTGCAGCTGGATCACATCTCTGTGTATTACAATGAAGCCACAGGTGGCAGATATATTCCTGTTGCTGCCTTGGTGGATCTAGAACCCAGGGCGATGGACTTTGTTCATCCAGGTCCTTTTAGCCAGATATGGACACCAGACAACCTGTTTTTTGGTATGTCTGGGGCAGGCCAAGGGCTGCTTTGTAGAGTTGCCAGTCTCCTTGACTCGGTCCTGAACATGGTGCAGAAGGAGGCAGATGGCCCTGACTGCCTGCAGGATTCCCCATGGAGCCGCTTGCTGGGTGGGGGCACAGGCTCCAGAGTGGGCACCTTGCTCATTAGCAAGACTTCATCAGAAACACTTTCAGGTGGTACTCTCACCCAAAGTGTTGGACATTGTGGCTGAACCCTATACCACCACCCTCTCTGTTCATCAGATGGTAGAGAACACAGATGGGACCCACTGCATGGACCACTGGGCCCTTTAGGACTTCGGCTTCCACACCCTTAAGCCACCCCCCAAGCAGGGACCTGAACCACCTGGTCTCAGGCACCATGTACAGTGTCACCACCTGCCTCCAATTCCTGGTCCACTTAGCACTGGCCTCTACACACCAGTATTCAAGTTGGTGCCCTTCCTGCATCTCCACCTCTTTGCGCCTGGTTTTGCCCCTCTGACCCGCCATGGAAGTCAGCGGAGTGGGGCCCTCTCTGCCCAAACTCACCCGGCAGGTCTTTGATGCCAAGAACATGATGCCTGTCAGTTCATGGCCATGTTCCTGCTCAAGGCCTTCCTCAACTGGTACTCGGATGAGGGCATGGATCAGATGGCATTCATTGAAGCTGAGAGCAGCAGGAATGACCTTGTCTCTTAGTACCAGCAGTACCAGGATGCCCCCACAGAAGAAGAGGAGGCCTGAGGCAGAGCACAATCACCTCAGGCTTCGTACCTACTCAGCCTTCTTCTTCAACTGCCCTTTCCTGTCCATCATAAATTGCATTTTCTGCCTCTATATTATTTTTTTTTCTTCATTTTTTGGAGTGGAGGGTCCTAGAACAGTGCCTGGCATATGATAGGCACTCAATAAATATTTATTGTTTGTTAACTGTCTCCTCTCTTCCACTCTGGGAAACCTAGATTTCTGCCCTTCTGGGTAACCCTGTATTTTCCCTTCTCCCAACTGTCCATTTGATATTTCCCTTGGTTTTTAAGATAATTCTCCAGGAAGCTGGACCTCATCGGATCCCCTTTAGAACCATACACTGAAGGTCCTGCAGTGGATGGTCACCATCCTAAGCCCATGTGGTAGCCCAAGGGAAAGGAAACCAAGCTACCTCATGGCAGGCGGTGGTACCTACAAGGAAGGGGTAGGGTTTTCCATTCTATAGCAGTTTTGGAGACAGGGATCGAGGCTATGGAAGTCCTAATTTCCAGGTGTTTTCCTGCTCCTCTCTCAGCTTCAGGGGAGGTGGTAACAGTATTGTCTTCATTTTTAGTCTCCTTCCAACCTCTGTTCTGAGCTGTTTCCATTGCAGGGGACTGCTCCAATCTGTCACGTAGGATCCTTCCCTCTCCTGCTTTACCTCCTTCACATGTTGGAGTCCTTCCTTTTCCCATGGTCAGAGAAAGGGGCCAAGAGGGAAAAGATAGACTGGCCTTGGTCCCCAAACCCCTGGAAAGTTCCATCCCCACCTTTCCTTAACAAAAACCCAGCTGTGCTGTGTATATATGGAAAGGTATGTACTACCACCTAAATATTGGAGTCATTCCTCCAGAGAGGGGACAAGGAGACCCTTTGTCTTTTGGCAATATCTCATCTCTTCATTTTGCTATTCCTTTCCTCCCCCCACCCTTGGTTTTGTCCCATCTTACACTTCAAATTTCTATTTTGTGTTGAACTAGCTTTTTTTTTTCATATTGAAATGATGACATTGCCCCAAGAGTCAAAAATACATGACAGTTGAAAAAGAAATAAAGTTAATTAAGTTCTGTAAATTAGCTAAAGTTATACAGTATCTCTGTACTTTCCCACATGAGATGAGGACTTGAACAAACCTAACTAGTCATTAAACACTGTTTTTCACCTTCTTTAATGTTGTTTTTTCTTTAATTCCACTTACTTGCAGCAAAGAAAGTCAATTATTTTAAATTCTGCAGTTACATAATTTTACCCAGTTGCCTCTCACTTCCTCTCTGTGTGCTGTTTTAGCTTCTTCCTAAAGTACATCCTGTAGTAGTTTTTTCAGTACTGATTTATGGGAAGGAAACTCTAAGCGTCATTTCATGTTTGAAAATATCTTTATTTCATCTCACTTGAATGACTTTTCATCCTGACAATTAAGAATCTTCAGACTGGAAAATGAACACTTTGAATTGTTTTTCCTCTGTTGTTTTCTGGTATTTATCGTTAATAATGTTAAATCTACACATAATATAATTGACACTTTTTTGAAAGAAATTTGCCTTTTCTATTTGACAGTTTTTAAGAATGTTTATTTCAATTTTTACTGTAGTGTCCTCTTGTTTTCAGTATGGCATCTCACCCTTCTCCCATCTGTGCTTCATGACCCCACATTTAGGTTCTGTACAGTTCCACCATTTGAGAATAATTCTTCAGTATTCTGACATGGAAGGGAAAGAAAGGTTGCTTAGTCATATAACATGGGGGATAGGATCTGAGGGTCTGATTGCTTTTCATACAGACTTTCAACCAATACCGTGTCTGGAAATTTTCTGTATGTCTTATAGTCAGAGACATCATTTGCACCCATTTTCTGATCTCTTTCTCTTGTAAATTGGCTTGCTTCCTCTTGGTGTATAAATTTGAGGGATCTCTGATCTGCTAATTCACATAGCACTAGACCATCTGCTTTCAATCTCTCAATATTTAGATATTTCTTGTCTGTTGTCATGTCTTCTATTTTCTGTGTGTTTGGAGATTTATGAATATTATTAAAATCCTTTACAGTCATTTTGGAGGGGGGTTCCTGGAAATATAATGGATGAGTGCATATATTCAATCTTCAGTATTTAAATAAAAATCCTTTCCATTAAGATTTTACAGACATTGGAAATTCTATTAACAGAAGATAGAGTCCTTCATTTCATAATTAGAAATATCCCAGGGAGACATAGCACATTAACTTATAATTATAAATGGCTGTTATGCTTCCCTCTTTATAATTGACCCCCGATTCAGAATTAATTGCTTCCATATCCCTGTTATATCTCCTTCACATATTTACAGTTTTTGGTTGGCAGGCCTCGATAACTAGAGTGTGAACTAGTTGGGATTATGTTCAAGGCACTTTTGCACTTGAGTATCTTTGGTCTCCATCACAGTGCTTGGTGCAGAGGACGCTTCATAAATGCTTCTTCAATAAAATTGAATAATTTAGAATCAGAACGAGCGCAGAAACTTTCAGCTATGACAAGAGTGTTTCTCACCCATTGGCGAGAAATTTCAACCAGATGTTCACTGTGTTCCCAGATTTTTCTCCCAGATTTGCCACACGATTTGATTGATCATTGGGTTTGGCAACTGGCATTATGAGGAGATTAAAACCTCAAGTAATGCTAAATTAACAATATTACTTTATGTTTGTATAATTCTTTTATTAAGATGTTTCCGTACTCGTATTTTTTTTTAATCCTCATGTGTCCTTGCAATATTGGAGAATTACAAGGTGTATTTTATTTTGTTTTTGTGTATTCTTTTGAAGAATGCAAGATACTGGTAGGGATAATTATCATCAATTTGGGAAAATAAAAGGGTATTTCCTTCTTTAATGTGATTTTCTGTAAAACTAGGAGAAGCAAAGGGTAAAGAGACCTCTGTTGATTCTTTTATATGTACAAATTAAGTTCCTATTTAGTATAAATGGCTAGACACAGTTTTAAGTATCCCAAATATTCTTACCATTGCAACAGCTGACAACCAACAAAAGTTGGCAAAAGGATTAATGACCACTTCTGCCTAAAGTAGAAAGAGTTGTCATTGTTAATTCTGAATATTGTCTATTCAATCCCGAAAGAAACAGGAGGCCTGGGGATTGTGGCAGGAAAGAGGAATGGTATGGGTTTGGTAAAGGTGAGGGTCTGTGACTAGACACTTTGAACCAAGTGAAATGGAAGCATGAAGCTCCGATTACACAAAGGAATGTTTTCAAAATCAAGGGAAAGATCCCAGAGCAAGCCTGCTGGTAAGAGCTTTAAAGGGTGCTAATTCAGACTAAAAAGAAGGAATGCACACTGAATAGGTTTATTTATTGTGGAATAAACAAAGAATGCAACCTCCAACCTCCACTAATTGCTATTTACAGTCTAGTTCTCAACTAGGTTTATAGAATGAAGTGTTTGTGTGTGTTTTGAAGTAAACTCTGTGCTGAACGTGGGGCTCGAACTCATGACCTCAAGATCAAGTGTTGCATGCTCTACCAACTGAGCCAGCCAGGCACCCTATGGAATGAGGTTTTGAGCTTTGATTTAGCTAGTAGGTAGTTGTGCATTTAAAAACATATTCAAGGAAGCTAAAGTGGTAAATAAATCATTCTGCCATCTTAAACTGCCCACAAGGTGTTCAGTGAAAGTAGTGACCTGGTTAGCAGCCAGGAGACCCAAGTTTCAAATCTGCAGCTGAAACATTCAATTGTTATGTAAATGGTGGGGAATAGGGGAATACTCCTTCCCTTTCAGAAAGATCAAATTAATTAACATCATATCATAGCATCAGGGATGTCGTCTGCTAATACCTAGCAGCTTTTCAGGTGTGACTCCCTTGGTTATCTAAAGAGCTTGTCAGTTTCCAGTCTGAGCTATTTTTATGTGAGAAAGCCAAGTAACCACAGCGTGTGTAGCCATTCATTGCTCAGTCGTCAGACATAATGGACAACTAGTACTATTATTTTCTTCTGAAAAACAGGCAAACATCCATCATATAGGTAGAATTTCAGAGCTTTATGGTGCCAGCTGATGGAAATGCTTTTCATGCCACATAGGTTTTTGGAGGGAGGTTTTGTCTCTGTCTCAAGGCTTGCTGATGACCATCACCTTGCAGAGAACTTACCAACACCTTATGCTTGACCTCAGAATGAAGGTTGGAGATTCACACTGTGGAAGAAAGTTGAGGCAGGGACACTGGGTAGGTCAGTCGGTTAAGTATCTGCCTTCAGCTCAGGTCATGCATGATCTCAGGGTCCTGGTATCGAGACCCATGTTGGGCTCCCTACTCACGAGAAGTGTGCTTCTCCCTCACCTTCTGCCTCCTCTCCCCTGCTCATATCCTGTCTCTGTTTCTCTCTCTGTCTCTCAAATAAATAAATAAAATCTTAAAAAAAAAAGTTGAGGACAAGTCAAAACACCTGATACACTTTAAGAAAGACCCTTAATAAACAAGTGGAATCAAGATGTACAAAATTAATGTAGTTCCTAACGTAAGTATATTTAGTAGGTTAGATGTATTTTAATGTATCATTGCTGTGATTTGGTATATGTGAAAGATTTTGGAAAGCAAGATGTGTAGCTTCAGAATTTCTAACATTATTTGTAAGGCTCTTCTACATTTCATTTCCAGACAGATGATTAATAAATAGGAAACTTGAGCTATAAAAAGAAAAAGAAATCTGAAGACAGGTTATTCCATGTCTCAGTATGTAAATAGGTAGACATATGCTGATAGAGTAAAACCTCAGTAGTTAGGGGGCTAATTGATGGAGTCTCTGTAATATGTAATGCATTTTTTCCCACAATTTTGGGAATTGCATTTAAAAATTGGGATATAATTCACATACTGTGCAGTTCAGCCATTTCAAGTGTGTAATTAAGTGGTTTTTAATATATTCACCAAGTGAGGGTGCCTCAGTTCATTGAGCACCTGACGTCGGCTCAGGTCATCATCTCCAGGTCCTGGGATTGAGCCCTTTGTCAGGCTCTGGGCTCAGCAGGGGGTCTGCTTCTCCTTCTCCCTCTGTCCCTCCCCCTGCTCCTGCTTTCTCTCTCTCTCTCAAATACGTAAATAAAATACTTTAAAAATATATATTCACAGGGACACCTGGGAGGCTCAGTAGTTTGAGCGGCTGCCTTTGGCTCTGTTCATGATCCCAGGGTCCTGAGATCAGGTCCCACGTCAGGCTCCCTGCTCAGCAGGAGCCTGCTTCCTCCTCTCCCTATGCCTGCCTCTCTGCTTGCTTGTGCTCTCTCTCTCTCTCTCTGACAAATAAATAAATAAAATCTTAAAAAATATAAATAAAAATATATATTCACAAAGTGATGAAACCATCACCACTGTCTTATTTCAGTACATTTTCATTACCCCAGTAGAAATGCTATACCCGTTAGTAGTCTTTCTCAATTCTCCCATCCTTACAGTCCCTGGAAATCACTAATGTATTTGTCTCTATGAATTTGCCTGTTCTGGACATTTCATAAAAATAGTGTATATAATATATTGTTCTTTATATCTGGCTTCTTTCACTTAGCATAGTGTTTTCAAAGTTCATCCAAGTTGTGTGTTTGACTTAATAATGATTTAATAATATTCCATTGAATGGACATACCACATTTGTTCATCAGTTGATAGACATTTGGCTTGTTTCTACTTTTTTGGTGCTATGAGTAATGCTGCTATGAACATCCATGTATAAATTTTATGTGAACATACGTTTTTCAGTTTTCTTGGATCTCTAGGACTGGCTCCTGGGTCATATGGGTACTCTATCCTTGACATTTTTAGGAACTGCAAAACTACTCCAAAATAACTAAACCATTTTGTATAAGATTTTCAATGTATCCAGTTCTCTAATATTTTCTGTTTTATTTTAGCCATTCTAGTGGGTATGAAATGTTATCTTATTGTGGTTTTGATTTGCTTTACCTAATGATGTTGACTATAGTTTCATGTTCTTATTGGTCATTTGTATATCTTTTTTGGAGAAATGTCTATTTGAATAATTTGCCCAGTTTTTAATTGGGTTGTCTTATCAGGTATATGATTTGTAAATATATTCTCCCATTCTGTGGGTGTCTTTCACTTTATTAATGGTGTCCTTTGATGCCCAAGAGTTTTTAATTTTGACGAAATTCAATTATCTGCTTTTTTTCTTTTGTCACTTTTGCTCTTGGTGCCATATCTGTGAAACCATTGCTTAATCCAAGGTCACAAAGATGTGATCCTGTGTTTCTTTCTAGGAATTTTATAATCTTACTCCTAATATTTAGGCCTATGATACATTCTGACTTAATTTTTGTGTATGATTTGAGGTGAGGATCCAAATTTATTCCTTTACATGTAGATATTAAGTTTTTACAGCACCATTTATTGAAAAGACTATTCATTCCTCCTTGAATTGTCTTGGCACCTTTGTAGTAAATCAAGTGACCAGAAATTGTGATAGTTATTTCTGGACACTCAGTTCTGTCTCCATTGAGCTATATGTCTATCCTTATGCCAGTTCCAAATTATCTTTGTAGTAGATTTTAAAATTTGGAAATAGGAATTTTCCAGCTTTGTACTTCTTTCTCAAAATTGTTTGTCTCTTCTGTGTCCCGTGTATTGCCATAAGAATTTTAAGTTCAGGTCATGAGTTTTGGGGGGAAAAAAAAAAAGCCGGCTGAAATTTTGATAGAGATTGTGTTGAATTTTTGGGTCAATGTGGGAAGAATTGCCATTTTGAAAATATTAAGTCTTCAAATTTATGAACAGGGGATATTTCCACTAATTTAGATGTCCTTTAATTTCAATAATTTTTGTAGTTTTAAATGTACAATTCTTGCATTTCCTAGATTAAATTGATTCCAAAGCATTTTATTCTTTTTGATGCTATTATAAATTGAATTATTTTTAAATTTTATTTTCAGGTTTATTGCTAATATACAGAAATATAGTTGATGTTTGCACTTTGGTCTTGTACCCTGCATTGTTTCTGAATATATTTATTGACTCTACTGGTTTTTTTTTGGGGGGGGAGATTATTGAGAATTTTCTATATACAACATTATGTCATCTGCCAGTAAGGATAGATTATTTCTGGCATTCTACTCTGGATGCATTTTATTTCATTTCATGCCCAATTTTTCGGTCTAGCGTACCCAGTATGATGTTGAGGACATGTGGTGAGAGCAGATATTCTTCATTCATTCCAGGTCTTTGGGGGAAGTTTTCAACCATTCTCCATTAGGAATAGTGACAACTGTGGTTTTTTCATAGATATCCTTTGTTAGGATATCTTCTGTTTTTAGTTTATTTCTTCATGTTTTCTATCATGAAAGTGTATTGCACTTTGTAAAATGGTTTCCTGCATGTACTGAGATGATAATGTGTGTTTTTGTCCATTATTCTATTAATACGATGTATTACATTGACTGATTTTCAACATGCATTGATTTTCACGTTGAACAAACTTTCCAATTCTAGAACAAATCCCACTTGCTTGTGAACAACACGTATAATCATTTTCATACATTGTTGAATTTGGTTTGACACTCATTTTGTGGAGGATATTAAGATCTACATTTCTAGAGGATATTGATCTTTAGTTTTCTTTTCTGTGATATCATTGGTTTTGGTACCAGTGTAATACCTGTCTTACAGAATGAGTTGGAGTGTTTTTTCTCCTTTTATATTTTAGAAGAGTTTGTGAAAAATTGATTTTAATTCTTTAAAAGTTGAGTAGCATTTACCAATGAAGTCATATGCCCCTGGGCTTTCTTTTGTGGAAATGTTAAAAAAAAAAAACAATTTGACTTTTAATTCAGTTTCTTTATTATAGTTATGTTCAGATTACCTGTTTCTCTGTGAATCTAATGTANGCCCTGGGCTTTCTTTTGTGGAAATGTTCAAAAAAAACAATTTGACTATTAATTCAGTTTCTTTATTATAGTTATGTTCAGATTACCTGTTTCTCTGTGAATCTAATGTAGTAGTTTGTGTCTTTCTTATACATCTACTTCCTTTAGATTTTCTTTTTTTATGATTTTATTTGTTATTTATTTTAGAGAGAGAGAGCACGAGTGAGCAGGGGGAGGGGCAGAGGGAATCTCAGGGTGCCTTTGCACTCAGGGCAGAGCGCTGCACAGGGCTTGATCTCACAACCTGAGCTGAAATCATGAGTTGGATGTTTAACTGACTGAGCCACCCATGTGCCCTGACTTCCTTTAGATTTTCTAATTCACTGGTGTACAATTGTACAGCTCCTATATTAGCTTTCATAATAATCATGTTCTGTCATCCCTTATTTTAACCATCTACGTCTTTTCTCTTATTTTGTCAGTTTAGCTGAAAGTTTATAAATTTTCCAAGAACCAGTTTTTANGTCTTTCATCCCTTATTTTAACCATCTACATCTTTTCTCTTATTTTGTCAGTTTAGCTGAAAGTTTATAAATTTTCCAAGAACCAGTTTTTACCTCATTAAGTTGTCTATTGTTCTTCTATTCTTTATTTCATTGATTTCTGTTAAGGTTTTTTTTTTTTTCCTCCCTTCTCTTTGCTTTGGATTTAGTTTCCTCTTTTTTTCCCCCTAGTTTCTTAAGGTTGAAGTTAGGTTGTTGATTTGAGGTCTTTCCTCTTTTTTAATATAGGCACTTGTAACTATGTATTTTCCTCTAAGCACTGCTTTTGCTTTGTTCCATACTTCTGATACATAGTGTTTTCCTTGCATCACTCTCAAAGAGTTTCCTATTTTCCCTTGTGATTTCTGCTTTGACCCATTGGTTATTTAGTGGTACATTGTTTATTTCCCACATATTTGTGAATTTCTCAAGGTTCTCTTTGTTACTGATTTCTAATTTCATTTGCTTTGGGTCACAGAAATTACCTTGTGTGATTTTAAATCTTTTACATTTATTGACACTTTTTTTTTCCAGTGCAAAAAGGTGCTTTTTCTTCCCTATAGCACAGGGACAGGATTGGGCAGAAAGAGCTGCACTGGGATTTTAAGGAGTGATTGATTATATACTTTCAATTAGTGGGGGTTAGGGATAATGTAAGTCCCTAAGGAATCTGAAAGCAAAGTTTCCAGGACCTTGAGGGTCTAGCCGTTTTTCAGATATGGTTCCTTTCTTGAAGTATACTCCATGTGCCCTAGAGAAGAACATAACAGTTTGCTATTGTTGCACCAAGTGTTCAATAGTTGTGTTAGTCTAATTGGTTTATAGTGCTATGCAAGACTTATCTTTTCTTGTTTACCTTCTATATAGTTGTCCTTTAATTACCAAAAGTGAGGAATTGAAGTCTGCAACTATTGTGCTTGAATTGTCTGTTTCTCACTTTGTTTCTGTCAGTTTCAACTTCATATATTATGGCTCTCTACTGGTACATATGTTGACAGTTGTTATATCTTCTTAATGAACTGATTCTTTACTGTTTTCTAATAACCTTTTTGCCTCTTGCAAAACTGTTTTGACTTAAAGTCTATTTTGATATTAGTCTATTTTGATACTAGTATAGCCATTCAATCTCTTATAATTGCTGTTTGTGTGGTGTATTTTTTTCCATCCTTTTACTTTTTTAAATCCACTGTATCTTCGAATACAAAATATGTTTCTTATTGACAGCTTATAGCTGTAACACTTATTTTTTAATAATCCATTCTGTTCATCTCTATCTTTAGATTGAACGGTTTAATTAATTTATATTTAATGTAATTATTGATAAAGGAAGATTTATAGCTGCCATTTTGTTATTTGTTTCCTATATTTCTATGTCCCCTTCTTGTGTTATTTTTCTATATTTGCATTACTGCCACCTTTTACATTAAATAAATATTATCTAGTATGTCATTTAAATTAATATGCCTATATAATTATTTTTTAATAATTTTCCTTGGGGATTGCAGTTAATAGTTTATTTATAATGATCTAGATCAGATTAATGCAGTACTATACAAAAATATGTTCTTATATAGCTTCATTTCCTCTTCCTTCCTTTGTGCTATCATGCATATTACACCTTTATACACTGCACACACAACACAATTTATAACTACTCCTTATCCTTTTGATTTTTAAATCAGATGGAGAAAAAGTTATAATGAAACATGTCTATACTGTATTTTATATTTACCTATGTAGTTACCTTTGTCAGTGCTTTTATTTTTTTCATTTGTATTCTCATTATTGTCTAATCTGCTTTCATTTCAGCCTGAAAGTCTTCCTTTAGAATTTTTTTGTAGGACAGAGCAGTTAGCAATGAATTCTCTGTTTTTGTTTATCTGGAATCTTAATTTCTCCTTCATTTTTTAAAGGATAGTTTTGCTAGACATGATTCTCGGTTGGCAGTCTTATTCTTTCACTACTTTGAGTACTTATTTTATGACCTTCTGGCCTCCAATGTTTCTTTCTTTTTTATTTCTTTTTTTCTCTCTTTTTTAAAATTTTTATTATTATGTTCAATTAGCCAACATATAGTACGTCATTAGGCCTCCAATTTTTCTAATGAGAAGTCAGTTTTTAATCTCATTGTCGATCTCTTGTATAAGATTAGTCACTTCTTTATTGAGATTTTCTTTCTTTTTTTTTAAAGATTTTATTTATTTGACAGAGAGAGAGAGAGCACAAACAGGGGGAGTGGCAGGCAGAGGGAGAGGGAGAAACAGGCTCCCCACCAAGCAGGGAGTCTGATGCAGGGCTCCATCCCAGACTTTAGAATCATAACCCTCATGATCCAAGGGCAGATGCTTAATCGCCTGAGCCACCCAGGTGTCCCTCTATTGATATCTTCTTTTTCTTCCTTCCTTCCTACTTTCTTTCTTCTTTACTTCCTTCCTTCCTTCCTTCCTTCCTTCCTTCCTTCCTTTCTCTCTCTTCTCTCTCTTTCTTTTTAGCATTTTGATTATGATGTGTCTATTGTGCACTCTTGAGTTGTCTGTCCCGGAGTTTGATGACTTTCTTAGACGTGTAGATTAACACTTTCCATCAAATACAGGAAGTTTTTTGGTCATTATTTCTTCAATTGTTGTTCCTGTTTCTTTGTCTTTGTCTTTCTCTTTCATTTCTTTCTGTGACTCCCATTAAGTGCATGTTGGAATACTCGGTGGTGTCCTTAATGGTATCTGAGACTGTTCATGAATTTTTTTTTTCCTTTCTGTTCCTGAGACTGAATAATCTCAATTGAATTATCTTCACATTCATTGGCTGTTTCTTTTGTCTGCTCATGTCTTCTCTCGAGCACCTCTAGTGAATTTGTTGTTCTGGTCACTGTAATTTTCAGCTCCAGAATGTCTACTCGGTTCTTTTATGTAATTTGTATTTCTTTATTGATAATATCTATTTATGAAGACATGGTTTTCATAATTTCCTTTAGTTTTTCAGACCTGGTTTTCTTTTGTTTTTTGAACATATTTACAATAGCAGATTTAAATCTCAGTAAGTCCAATATCTGAGCTTACACAGGGAGTTTCTATTTATTGCTTTATTTCCTATGTATGGATCATTTTTTTGGCGTGTCTAATAATTTTTTGGCTGAAAAGTAGACATTTTAAATTGCATAGTGTTACAATTCTATAAATTAGGTCCTTCCCTTCTACCAGAGTTTGCTGTTTGTTTAGTAACTTCGTTGAACTAATTCTATAAAGTCTGTATTGTTTGTCATGTGTGACCACTGAAGTTTCTGCTTGGCTAGCTTCATGATTGATTTAATTATTAGACAGAGATTTTCTTAGTTGCCTAGAACTGTTAAATCCCATAGCCTCTGCTGGGGAGCATGCAAGCCTGTAGAGAGCATGCCTTCAACACTCAGACAGGCAGTTTATAATTCTGCCTTAGTCTTTACTTCCTGCTTGTGCAGAGCTTCAAGTTTACAGGTGAGAGCCCAAGGCCTTCTCAGGTCCTTCTTGAGCACAGGCATTCACATAGGTCTGGGTGTGCACGTAATCCAGTGCATTTATTTTCCCAGCCATAGGTGAGAGCTTTTCAAATCCCCCTACAAGAACATTTCTTGCCCAACTTTCAGTTTCAGTTTTTATGGTTAGTTCATTTTTTGCCCAACTGCTCTCCACCTCAGGTATCTATGATGTTCAACAATTGCCTCTGATTGTTTTTGACAAATGCTCTTGGGAAAAAGGTTCTTTCCATTTGGCAAGCTCTGAACTAGGTAAAATAAATACCAGTGCTTCTGATTCCTTTTGCTTATAATCATGGGACAGAGCTAACACTCATGCAGTGGCTTCTCAACAAAACAACCTTATTGAAGAGTCTTGACACAACTTGTAAGACATCACTAATTAGATTTCACTTGCCATCTGCTGCACTATCCTTGTCAGAGACCAGTGAAATGTAAATTTAGAACAGATGACAGAGTGAAAGGAGAAAACAACACCTTCCTGATAATTGTGGTTCCCCAATCTGTATCCTGGGGAAGGAAGAGGGCAGTGGTGTCTAAAGGATTGCTTCTGGTTTTAGGATAAAAGGATTGGCCTTGAATGAATAAATGTGTACATTTCATTTCCTGATTATTTTTTGGGGGGTGATTTTCTTACTTTAGAAGAGCAAGGAAAAGGAAAGCAGGTATTATAGAGAATTTTCCTGTGAAATATAACTTCGACAGTTACTCTCTTTGATAGAGAGATATAAAAGTTATATTAAATATGTTTAGATTGCAGTGTATATTTTAGTTGAAAATACACAGAAGATCAAAGATAATTTTTTTTCTGGTCTATATGATCTAGCTAGAAGGATGTTTTATTTCTCCTTTTGATGAGATGACTCCCTGAATAAAATAATGGAACCAGGCTACTAATGACAAATCTGTCTGATTTTATTCTGGGTCTTAGTAGAAATAAGCTAAAGTATACAGTATTTCTGAGGGAACTAGGCCATTGGAAAGGATTGAACTTGCTTCTTCATCAGTAAAAAGATAGGGATCTGACCATTTCAGGGAGGAGCCATTCATACTGCACCAGTATTCAGTCATACCCATTCTGAAAGTTAAATGTACTCCGACCATACAGATATGCTTTGCAGGAAATAGAGATAGGAGAATTCATTCCTTTTTCCATTCATTCATTCACTCATTCCTTTATTCATTCACTATGGATTAAGTGCCTGCCGTGTTGCAGTGTATCACAAGTGCCAGTGTATTGCAGTGTATTGCAATGTATTAAGTGCCTGCCATGTAGCAATTGTTCTTGGTGCTGAGGGTACAGTTGTTGAGCAAAACCAGGTAAGTTCCATGTCATCATCGAACCTATCCTCTGGTGGGAACATCGAACACAAACTCAACTAGAGGGGACTATAGACTAGAATGGCAGGGTGTTAAATGCAGTGAAGAAAATGATGTAAATGAGACAACAGAGAGTAACGGGGTTGGGTGGAGCAGGGTGAGGGGGAGAAAGATGATCTCTGATAAGATGACAGTTATGCACAAATCTGAGAGAAAAAGCCATGGATATCTGGGAAAAGGGATGATCGGGTAGATGAAACAGTAAATGCAACCGTCCTGAGGGTGCAGTGTGACCAGAGCACAGAGAATCTAGTGCGAGTTGAGTGAAGGGAGCTCCTGAGCCCCAGGAAGGGAAAACACAGTGAAAGATGATAGTAGGCCTTCTGGGGCAGGTGCCTTTCAGAATGAGCTTGGAGGCCACTGGAGGGTTTTGAGCAGAGAAATAACAAGGGTCTCAGGCTGTTGTATGCAGACTAGAGGATGTGGTAGGGGGTTGGTGTGGTCAAAAACAGAAATAGTTCAGCTTTTGTAGTGGTGTAGGTAAGAGGTGATTGTGGCAGAGTGGTGGCAGTGAAGCTGTACTTGGTTTCTGTATGTAGTTTGAAGGCAGAGCATGTAAGGCTGGTGAATGGGATTAGGGGGATGAAATAAGGAGACACTGAAGATGGAAGGTGACTAGAAGATATCTGGTTTTGGTCAGAGCCACCAAAGGAATGGGGAGCTCATTTCTAGAATAGAGAGAAGGTAGTTGGTACTTCCTCTTTGTTTATGAAACCTAGGAAGTAGTTCCTCTGCTTTTTGTTGTTGTTGTTGTTGTTAGTATCCTGGAATTGTGTGTGTATGAGAGAAAGAGAGAGAGAGAAAAAAAAAAAGAGAGGGAGAGGTTCAACTGAGGAATGCAAATGGGGTGCAGGGGAAGTGGATATGATTGAAGCCAAAACAAAACCTTTCCTGCAAGAAAATGGTTTGGAGTGACGCCTGGGTTGCTCAGTCGGTTAAGCTTCTGCCTTCATCTCAGGTCATGATCCCAGGGTCCTGGGATTAAGCCCCACATCGGGCTTCTTGCTCAGTGTGGAGCCTGCTTCTCCCTCTGCGTGCTGCTCCCTCCTGCTTGTACTCTCACTCTCTCTGTCTCCCACATGCTCTCTCTCTCTCTGGCAAATCAGTCAATCAGTCAATCAATCTTAGGGGGGAAAAAAAAAGAAAATGGTATGGAATATGTTAACAGAGAATGAAGACAACAAATGAGAAAAGAAGATATTAGAAGATTGTGTTTTGGGTAAAGAAATGTCCAGACTTCTTCTAGGCCACCTATGTTCAATTTGGTGAAAGACCAGGGGTTAAGTTCTTGCTGGTAACGTGTGATGAAGGATAGTTATGTACGCCTTGCACTGTCTCTTTGGGTATGAAATGGAAGCTGTCTGAGGATGAAGTGATAAATACAGCTTTATTGTCCTCTCTTATTTTAAATTTCCTCATATGCTTTACTGAAAGTCTCAAAAAACGAAAAAAAATCCTGTATTGATGGTCCAATTTGTCTGTAAGCTTTTATATAACAAGTGGTTATGGAGAGTCATTAAATGTAGGACATGATGTTAAGGATTGCAGCAGATTCAATAAACATACAAATTAGTTTTTCCTCCAACGATTTATAATGTAAATACATAGTTGACTTAAGTGAAAGCTCAGGACAGTATTTGATGGTGATGCAAATATGAACGCTATGAAGAATTGCTCTTAAAAATCCAAATATTTATTGATTACGAATTATGTACTAACCATTTTGTGCTAAGTGTCTTCCATGTGTCACATCACTTAATTCTGAGGAAAAAAAGAAACAGAATTCTGTGAGTTAGATACTAATATTACCCTCAGGTAGAGATTGAGAGGCAGGATGATTTCTTATCTGATATTGAGGAGTCTTACATTTAGTGAAGTAAGTTATTTGGCCAACTTTACATAGCAAGTGGTAAGAACAATACTTGAATGCCCAGTCTGTCTTTGGGGACTAGACCCATAAACTTTTCACCATTTTATTTTCCTAAGGGATTTCAGAGGTTGGAGCAAGTGCTATGGATTGAAGGAGTGAAATAAAGGCTCATGGAAGAGGCAGGGCTTGGGAAGTTCTCTGAAAGAGGGTAGACGAAGAAAAAGAAGGAGAAAAAATAATCAGATTTCAGACATGGTTCCATGAGCAGTTGAGAGGATTTAATGGGTTGGCAAACACAAACTGTTGTGGGAACAATGAGGAAATCTGGCTTGCCTGTCACCCTGGATTTTTGTTGGTGGTAATAAGAGGTTAAGTTGGGATTAGTGAGCTGAGACCAATTTGTAGATCTTGAATGCCAGCCAAAGTGGTTTACATATCCTCTTTTTAGGTAATGAGGAGCCATTGAAAGAATTTGGATATCATTTTGGAATTATGTCAAATTGGGAGAGAAACATTATGAGAGATAGAGGAGAAAGCCAGTGGGGAGGCCACGGCTGCAGTTCAGGTATGAGGTGATAAATCTTGGACAATTTCTCTTCTTATGAATCTGCATTTCAAAAAATAAAACTGTGTAGCCCACTCCCTCTTCTCCTCCCCCCTTGTGTATCTTCCTCTTTCTTTCTCTTTTCTTTTGAAAGTCTTTTATAGAATTATGGATTTTTAAAGGAGAAAATCACCTTAGATAGAGATCATATGTCCTAATCTTTTTTTTTTTCATTTAACATGACTGAGCCAAGCGAAATTAAGAAACTTGCCTAAGATCGCATGGTAACAAGTGTCAAAGCCAAGACTAAAATAAAATTTGTTTTCTGACTTTCTCTTCAGCACTGTAAGTGTTATCACTCCTTTCTCCACTTTCTCTTGCCAGGACTTCAAGGAAAAGGAACTCCAGAGTTCCCAGATAATTCTCTCCATTTCTTTTAACCCAGGATGGTATTGGTGATCCTATTGCTTTTAGGAGATAAGGTTAATGTTTCCTAGCTACTGAAACTGATTTATAAAAAGCCATGATTTATAAGAAATACATATTTGGTCATTCAGTTGACCAAAATATGCTTCTCATATGTATTTGGTTTTAGTCCAGAGTTCCTGGCTCCTACAGCCCTGAGAATTTCCTGTGCTATGTGCTAGACAAGTGTATCTTGTTATGTTAATGGATGTGACTTTTGGACCCCACTCAGTGGCAGGGACTGGTTGCCAGGAGAAGCAACCATGTGATTAGAGGGTTGGAACTTTGAGTCTTATCCCTAGACCTCAGTGGAGCAGAGAAGGGCTGAAGGTTGAATCAGCCAATGGCCAAAGACTTAGTCAATTAGGACTCCACAGTGAAGCCTTCATGGAGAAGTGTTAGCAAAGCCTCCAGGTTGGTGAGCTGGTGGAGACTAGAGAGGGCAGTGCTTTGGAGAGGGCAAGGAAGCTCCATGCCCTTTCTCCACACCTTACCCTCTGCACCTCTTCATCTGGGTCTTATCTGTATCCTTTGTCACATCCTTCATAAACTGGTAAACACAAGTGTTTTTCTGAGTTCTATGAGCCCCTGTAACGAATTAGTCAAGCCTAAGGAGAAAGTGACTGGAACCTCCAGTCTGTAGCTGGTAGGTCAGAAGCACAGGTAAGCCTGGGACATGGGGCTGGGGCGTCTTGTAAGACTAAACCCTTAACCTGTGGAATCTGATTCTATCTCTAGGTAGTGTCAGAATTTAGGTGAATTCTCGGATACCTTGCTGGTCTTCTGAGAATTGCTTGGTGTTTTGTCTGGAGGAAACACTCCCAACCTTGCAGGTCAGAATTAGGCCCAGGAATCCATAAAGACCAATTGGCGGAAATAATTTTTTTACATCTGTTTTCCTTGCCTCAAGAGACTCATCTGGATTTTATTATACACCAGAGTTAAACACACGGACATCTTCTGGAGAAAACAGAGAATCACCTTTCTGGCTACCTCTCCTAGTTAGCAGGGAAGGGAGGAGTCGTTACTCCCTGGAGATACCTTTTGGCTTGATGAACTCACTGGGGAGATGTAAATGCATGGTCTGCTTTCTGGTCCGTAAGGAAAAATGACCTTAATACAAAATAAGTCTCTGAGGCATAGAAAAAGAGAAGAAGTAAGAGCTATGAATTCTTTCCATGCAGGAAGAGAAACATGGGGTGTTATTTAATCTCCTGGTGCATGAAAGAACCCTAATTTCTGAGCTTCCTTGGGAGGTCTCAGCTATAAACTTCTTTATCAACTCTTGCATTGAGGAAAAGAGAATGGAACTCCCACAGCAATTTTATTTAAAAAATTATTTTTCTCAGTGGTAATGGTTTTGAGCTTTACGTGGAATTTTTTCATCAAAGGTTTCTCCTGAACAAGGAAAGTACAGTGACTTTTAATCCAAAGCAGACAGCAGCAGTACAGAGGCCCCTGCCAAGACAGAGATGATAGGAAAAATCAATATCCCATAATTAAATTTGTTGAATTGACAGTGAAAAAAAAAGTCACAGTTTTAATTTAGATATTGGCTGCCCAGAGAAGAAAGATTCTGACAGCAGTAAAATGGGGAGTTGGATTTCATTTATTCTTTAGATGATGATGAGTAGTTGCCTACCACATGCTGGTCAGTGTGCTGAGTTGGGGCTAAGAAATTAGCAGAACAAGACATACCCCATGTCTGCCTTGTGCTGCCCCTCAGTGATAACCCCCAGACCGGACATTCCTAGTAGGACTTGTTCATTGCCGTATTCCTCAGGAGAAGAGTAGTATCTGACACATAGCAGATGTTGTGACCATAAATATTTCATGAATTAATGAATACGTTTTGATACAATGTTTTTGTCTTTTGAATATAACTTTATACCTTACCCTAACTTGTCTAATAGGCTGTGTCCATCAATCCTCATTTTCTTGATTGTCTTTGTCAGGAAATGAGTGTTAAGTGTTTTGTTTTTTTTTCCCAAAGGATTTTTTTTTCTTTTTTAACACGAGGGAGATAATCATTAGTTCTTGGTTTTTAAAATTTTTTCTTTTATAATTTCCCACTCTGACAGCTTTTGGCAAAGATTAATGGATTTAAAATCTCAGAAATTAAAGAAATCCTTCTTACTCACATCTGTTAAGTAATGTGATGTGGTCCAAAAGGCCAGCCAGATGTAATAGGTGAATTCCAGGGATTGTTGGCCGGCTGGTCTCAGAACTGTTGGCAGAGGCTAAGGTTTACTGTTGACTTGCATGTGTTCGGCAAATTCTTCCCAGATAGTTGTTAGTATCAAGACACAGCCTTAGAAACCTCAACCTTAGTATTAACTGTTTCAGTGGGAGTGATACCTATTTTTATGGAATTAGTTATATATGGGATCAAATGCTGTGTAGAAATGTGAATTAACTGGTTATCTATTCTTGATTTAGACAAGTGATATTGTGGGAATCACTCTATTTGCCAAGCTGGTCCACCCCTTAATGTGGTCTGATTTCATTTTTTTTTAATTTTTAAAAAAGGATTATGTATGTATGTATGTATGTATGTATGTATGTATGTATTTAGAGAGCATGCTTCTGTGCACTATAAGTGGGAGGAGGGGCAGAAGGAGAGAGGGAGAATCTCAAGCAGATTCCGTGTTGAGTGGAGACTATGTCCTGAGCTGAAATCAAGAGTTGGATGCTTAACCAACTGAGCCACGCAGGTGCCCCTAACCTGGTCTGGTTTCAACTGAACTTGTCCTTACCTTGTTCCAATGAATTGTTCCACTGGGTGTTTGAATGGTATTATGAAATCAGACTTGTCAAAATAAGCTAGAGAAAACACATTTTCATTTTAATTCTGTATTGGTTTTCAAATGAAATCATGCAAGAGACTAATACAACAGCGGGAAAAATGGAGTGGTGGGGGGAGGCGTATCCAGACTTTTGGGGCTGGTGCTGCTCCTGGTTGAGAGGCTAGAGGTCCTAAATAGGATGTGTTCCAGGTTCCTGAAATTGTGGGCAATATAGTCCTTTGTGAAGTACATGATTTCCTTGTAAGTGTTAATTTTCTTCCTTTCCTCAAGATACAGTAGAAAACACTGTTTCTCACACTAAATGTGCATACAGATTCCCTGGGGGTCTTGTTAAAATGCAGATTCTGGGGTGGGACCCAAATTTCTGCGTCTCTAACAAGCTCCCAGGTTGGTGCGCATACTTTGAGAAACAAGGACATAAAGACCCAGTTGGTTTGGATTTGGACTGACCTAGGTTTAAGGGTCAACTGTGTGTAACTTGCTTCATAAAGAAGTTGACATTTGAACCCAGGTCAGTTCATCTGGCCCATCTTTTAAAGACTTTCTTTCAAGTTTTCCTATCCTTGGGCTCTGGGATGGTCAGTCCTTTAGTGACACATTGATGGTTGTTGGAGGTGTTGAGGCACACCTGGGTTTGGTCTCTTCTGTTCCCCTGCTCTCTAGATTGTTGACTCCCTGAGCATTTTACATGGTGGAAAAAAAAATACCCTAACTATGCTAACATGTCCTTGGCAACTCTGATCGTCTATAGCTTTCCAGCAACCGTGTTCTTCAGATGAAGCTGCCGTTGGTTTTCCCTTTTTCTCTAGCCAAGCAACGTTTATTTAGAAAGCTCTGGGTGCAGTGTCTGGCTGGTAGTGCCCCATGCTGTTCTGTCTTATTCCTGAAGCTTCCATGCGTCTCTTTATCTTTATAAATATTCTCCTCTTGCACCCATGCTGCCTCCTGTTACTAGGACGTGCAGTGAATGGTGAAGATGTTTGCTAAATCTCAAACACATGGCTTCTCTTCAGACTTCAGAGCTGGCTCTGCCGGGGGGCACAAAGATGATCAAGCTGGGCATCATTCATTCAGTCTGACGGGCCCCATCTCTCCATTTATCAATCACGGATGGATGGGGGATTTTTGAATCATTTTGTTGTCTGACCGAAGCTTGATAGATTCTCTTTTAGGAAGTGAATTGCTTTTCCTCCTCCTCTGTCTGACTTGTGGTCCTTTCTTTGTTTTAGGATTCCTGGTCATTCAGGGTCTGGCTGTCACGACCCTTAGTAATATTACTTGTTTCCCAGTCTTTGGCCAGGGTAACCCCATTCTTAGCAGATATGAAAATATGCAATGAATATTGAAAGAATGAATTCTAGTAACATCATTTCCCTTTCAGTTGTTTGGCTTTTGAGACCATTCTTTACCCAGGGTACCATGTTCCTATTCAGTGACCTTTTACCACGGGTGCTACTGATTGAGTGTTTAATAGCTTCAGCTGAGATGCCTCTGTTTGACCATATTTTCAGGAGATCAGAGGCCTTTCTTGTATCCCCTCCCCCCACAGGAAGAAATATGTGCTACCAAAAACCACAGGTTTAAGACTTCCCGGACACAGGATGCTAATGCCTGAAAAGAGCAGGTGCAGAATATGTATGTAAAGCAGTCAGTGGTAAAAATAGGCAGGCTGGTGAGAAGGTACACATCCCACCTAAAACGGTCAAAGTCAGTGTGAAACAGGGCAAATGTTGGCCCACATCCTATCTTGGAAACACCTTTTAGAATTTGAGGTCTACTCTTAGGGGGACCAACTGCTCCAGTTTACCAGGAACTGAGGGGTTCCCTGGGAGGTAAGATTTTCAGGGCTAAAACTGCAACATTCCTGGACAAACCAGATGGCTGGTCACCCAAGATCTAGCATATTCAGTGCATATAAGCATTGTCTTAAACTAGACTGTAGTTAAACTAAAGCTTTAAAAACAGGGTAGCTTCACCTATTAAAACCAGAAAGAAATGTTCCTTTTTTTTCTTTTTCTTTTTCCTCTGTAAGTTTGCAGTTTTCAGTGGAGAAAAAAGTAGCAATGCTCACTCTTTTATTCTTCTAAGCAAAGCAGGACTTTAAACTCTATTTGAGGGATGACCCCTTTTCAGAAATTAGAGGCACTGAATTTATTGCCAGCCAGTCATAGCTGCCCATCTGCTAATTCTCTCCACATAGTGGGAGCAGCTGTCATTTCAGAAATGCTACAGTAGATAATAAGATTGGGTACGTTTCATCTTCAGATGCTTAAAACAAATCTCTGGGAAGAACAGCAGCAGTTTCTCTGACTGCATGAATCTCTGATATTATTAATACAAAATGCCAAATGGATTTGGAGATTGGAAGCAAATGGATTTGCTTTAAAAGGAAAAGCACTCAAGTTACGTGTAGGACATATTGTGATAATCTGCACTTGCACAGATACAGGGACTGCTGTAGCAATAGGCAGACACAGAGATACTCTCCAAACTGTAGCCACACAGAGAGCCCTGAATACAAATACAAACATAAGGGCTTCCAAATCCACACAAACTATGGGTTCAAAGGGAATGCATCACTCTTTCCAACCCTGCAAAACAAAATTTACCCGAAACTAGCGGCTTTCCTCAGTTTCACATGGGTCAGATTTCTCCAAATCCACATACTTAGATAATCTTAGGTGCCATCCACCAGCTCCCTCTGCACTGTTTAACAGCTCAAAGTCTAATTAGCAATTTACATTGTTATTTCCTCAGATTTTTTTTTTAGATGAATTCTTTTCTCTTTAGTCTCATTTCTTCCACCTTTAAGTCTGCTCAAGTGAACTGGTAATTGGAACTGATCACAACCTCTTGTTTGGGGTTCCTAGCCAAAATTGTCCCTTCCAATCAGCCTGCATAGAGCTCCTTTATTACTCTTCATAATGAAAAAGGTTAGGATGAGGCAAGGAACCAATGAACATCGTCGTGTAAGTGTTGCTCCACATCCTTGAGCATTATAGATAGGCATGGAGATGTAAATTCAGATAGAGATGGGTATGTGCACACAGTTATAGATATGGACATGACATAGAGGTATGGGTAGAGATAAAGTTATATAGATATTTCCCCATGGAGATATCATTTCATTTGATCCTCAACATAATTTGGGGAAGCAAGTTACATACATCTCTATATTCTTTGCCTTTGGGAATATTGACTCACAAAGAGAATCCCAAATCCCATATCTAGAGACAGGGCTGAGAGTTGGGAGTGGGTCTTCTTAAACCCCAACCCAGGGCTTACTCTATTGCAGCACAAACTTCACTTTTTTCTACTTTCGGAATTTGTCATCTAGAATGATCGTTTTGCTGTGTGGTGACCTATGAGCTTTTTCTCATGTAGACATTGTCCCTGCAATTGTTCTCTACGGAGCACATGGAAAGAGAGAGTTGACATGGAATTGATGGCTACCGGACACATATGTTGCCTGCATTTTCATTTATGCAAATGAAAGTGCTTTTAAGGGATCTTGACTGATTTTATCAGTTCTGATGTTACCATCAGAAAAAGACAAATCCCCAGTGTTGATGAGAAACCAGGTCAAGGCAAGGAGAATCACAGAGCAGTTAGTGTCCCGAGGCTCAGGGATGTTGTGCCTGAGAGTACCTTGATTTGAGAAAAGAAATTCATTTAAACACAGCAAATATGCTCAGGAGCAAGTCTGGGATGCCTACTTCTTTCTGTTGCTATCCCTATTAAAGTGCTCCTTTATGTTTTACCTCCATCCCTGGTCGCCAGGCAGGACAGATAAACCCTATTTCTAGATGTCATTGGTATTAAAAAGAGGAAAGGAAAAAAATAGCAAGAAAAGAACAAAAAAAAAATCAGAGAGGGAGATGAAAAAAACCCTACCATTTCTCAAGTCAAAATATTTTAATGGTAAGATCGGGATAAATGATTAATCTAAAGATTTTTGGTTTCCAGCGAGCTGTAAGAGGAGGCTGACAAGCACCAGGAAACTAATATTTAAAGATAATTTCAGAAACACGAAGATGAGAAAGTGGTGAAAGAAGGAGGCTGAACCTTTTTCCTTCCACCTCCAAGATTTATTGAAAATAGTGATTAAAAAAACACAAAAAACGTATGTGGTTCTATATTTAAATGCTAGTGCATTTATTCCTTCCAAATTATTTACTGAATACAGATTTTGACAGTTACTATATTAGGGTTTTGATGGTAACAAAGCATTGTTCTGGCCCCCAGGGGGCTCACAGTCCAAGGAAAGAGAGGTGAAAATAACTAAATAACTAAATTTACTAAATAAAGTAAAACCCCACCCAAAGTGGGGTTATGAAAACTCTGATTAAGGGGACCTCTGGAAGCTCTTGCAACTAATAGGAGCAGAATGGAGTGACCTGGGGATCAGGAACGGTTTCCCTGGAAGTTGCATAATTGGAAAGAGATGGAGATGTGGGGAGTCCTGGCAAATGGACAGCAGACAGGGCTGCTCAGAGGGATCTGTGACCTGTTTGAGAGAGCTGGTGTACGGAAGGACAAGGGCAGCAGGAGATGTGGACTGGGCGTGGAGGAAGATGGACAGGGATGCTGGGATGCTTCCCCTCCATTTGTGGCCTCTCTCTTGTTAGCCTCTTGAGTAAATAGCATCAGAGCAGACCTGCTGGGGGCCTCCCCTGAGCCTGGGCTGGTTGTACTTGGTCCTCTCTGAGCATCTCTTTTTTGGATGACCTGACCTGACAGCTCAGCATCCCAGCTTCCCCCTGAATCACAGGATGCACTATCATAACCAGCTGCGTCAACTTTGTAAAGTAACTTGATGCTTTTCAGCATGAACATCTCCATTTCCCAAATGAGGGGATGGATGCCTCTCCGCTCATTTCTCATGCCAGTATTCCATGATGATGTCTTTGTGAAAGATACTTGGGCTCTCTGGGAAAATGTCAAGTGTTCTGTGTCATCTGTATGGATAGGGAGGAAGCATGGGGATGGGAGAAAGAGCCTTCTGCTTTCTCAGAGGCAAACAGCCCTGGATGTAAAGCTGAGCTCTTAGTTATGTGATCTTGGGCCATTTATGTAACCATTTTTAAGCTTTAGTCTCTTCACTGGGATAGAATACTATCCACCTGGCAGAGTTATTGGGCCAGCTGGAAATATATGTATATAACACACCCAGCATGACAGTTTGAGCTCAACTTAATTATTTGTAGAATTAAAGGTCCCAGAGCCCAGAGAAATTTATCGAATTCCTTCTCTGTAGATGCATGTAACGGGGAACTACATTTCCCAGACTCTGTCTTGAAACTGCGATAACCCAGTATCCAGTCAAATATGGCTTCCATTTCTCTTTGGGGCTGGGAGTAATCACAACACTTCGGGAGCTTGAATGACAGATCTGCAGCTTTCTGGACATCTGCAATTGATGCCAATTGGGAAGAAGTCAGAGGGACGATGGATTCATTAGTTTGTTTGTCTTGTCGAGCTTTATTTTCTCAAGTTATTTTCTCCTCGACGAGTATTTATTTGCTCCTTGTTTGTTCCTGCAGCCACAGATGCTCTCTGAAAGGGGAAGATTTGAACAGACAATGGCTCTCTCCCAGTGCTCATCTCCAGCCAACAATCTACCATGCCAAAGGACTCCTGTACTACCTGAGCAGTGTTGGCCGAAGTCCCAGGGTGAGTCACTTCCTTCTGCCTCCACACTCTTGGTTCTTTCCATCTTTCACGAGGCAGCTTACTTTCTGTCAAGGAAAGAAACCCGGATACAAGCCAAAGACCATGTGTGACAGGCTTTAATGGGGGATATATTCATTTCCTAGGGCTGCCATAACAAAGCACCACAGACTGAGTACCTTAAAACAACAGAAACACATTCTGTCACTTTTCTGGAAGCTAGACATCTAAGATCAAGGCATCAGCAAGCCATGATATCTCCAAAGGTCTAGGAGAAACTCTCTGTTGCCTGTTCTTGGCTTCTGCTGATTGCTGGGAGTCCTGAGTATTCCTTGGCTCTTGGCAGCCAGCTTCAACCCTCTGCCATTCTGTGTGTGTGTGTGCGTCTGTCCGTCTGTCTGTCTGTCTGTCTCTGTGTGTGTCTGTGTACACATTTCCCTCTTCTCCTAAGCACAGCAGTCATTGGATTCAGGTGACCTCATTAGGGCCCACCATAATGAGTTATGACCTCGTCTTAACCTGATTTCCTCTTCAAAGACCTGTCTCCAAAGAAGGTCACATTCACAGGAACTGAGAATTAGAGCTTCGACATGGTTTTTATTTTTTGGAGGGGGGAGACACAGTTTAATCCACAACAGGGGAAAACCATTGGCTCAATACCCATTGGTAGGAGGTGTACAAAAATGGTATTTTATCCTACCTCTTTTATTCTACATCTTTATTTTTCTGGTTTTTAAGTTATTGGTCAAAAAAGAATAGGTATATATCTAATAAGTAGTGATTGGAGGAAATGCTTTAGATGTTCACATTCGTGTTCAAATAGTGCTTCCTCCATTCCAAAGATGATTCTGGCATCCTTCCAGGTACTTTTATGTGTAGGCTTTAGCAACTGTACAATTGAGGGAAAACAGATGACAGATAGTCTGGTCCCCGACTTACTGATGGTTCGTTCCCACTTATGAATTTTTTTTACTTTACTGTCGTGTGAAGGTCATTCACGTTCAGTAGGAACCATACTTCAGATTTTGAAATTCAGTCTCTTCTCAGGCAAGAGACACACGGTTCGACCCTCTCTCATGCTGGTGGGCAGTGGCAGCAAGCCACACCTCCCAGCCAGCCAAACGATCAGGGGATAAGCAACCTCTACGTGTACCATAATTCTGCACCCATACAGCTGTTCTGTTTTTCAGTTTCAGTATGGTATTCAATAAACTATATGAGGTATTCAGCACTTTATTATAAAATAGGCCTTGTATTAGCTGATTTCACCCAACTGTACGCTAATGTAAGTGTTCGCACATGTAGGGTAGGTGAGGCTAAGCTGTGTTTGTTGGGTTAGGTGTATGAAATACATTTTCAATGTGTGATATTTTCAATTTATGATGGATTTAATAGGATGTAATCTTATCATCAATTGATGAAAGTCGGTATTTGAAACCAGAGGCCCAAGCTCAGGATAAGGAAGGAAGCAATGGTAGCCAACTTAACTGTATAAAGATAATCATTTATTGACTACAGACTGTGAACATACTTTCTGCAGAAGTGTCAAGGGGTATATGTCCAGATTTAGAGTGCCTGCCTAACCTAAGGAACTTAAAATAGTGTGGAGAAGCCCATAGATGGGCCAAACAATCACCTCTCCCATTAACTACTGTTTGAACGTTTATTATGTGACTAAAACAGTGGCACATTCAGTGAATAGCTATTGAACTATTAGGTGAATATCTAGTATAGAATCTTACTACAATCTCAAAAAGATTAAGGGGTCAAGTGATTTTCCTGAAGTCATCAGGAGGTATATGGCAGAGCTGGCATTCAGTTCTGACCTGTTTTCTACCCTGGAACCCAATCCATCTTTATCACTTAGTCTCTGAGAGAGGGTATTGTGGTCCCTAAGACTATCCTCTGGTTTACTGATTCCCTAGGACAAACAGAGTTCAGAAAGGCTGTTGTGCTTATAGCTTATTATGGCGAAGGGATACAGATTAAAATCAGCAAAGGTAAAGGCTGCATAGGGGAGAATCGAGGAGGGACAAATGTCTGTTTCCGGGCATCTGCTCTGGGATACAGTGGAGCTGTATGGACAGTACTTAATTCAGCAGTGATTTGTGATAACATGGAGAGTATTGCCAACCAGGGAAGTTTGTCTGAGCTTTGACGTCCAGGGTTTTTATTGGGCCTCAGTTATAGTTATGGTACCCCACATGGCTGATCTTTGTTACTCAGTCTCCAGCCCCTTCAGAGGTCAAACTGACACATAATGGCCCAAAACCTTCACCATAGATTACATCGTCAACATCAACCATCTGGCATGACCCACGGTCCTACTTAAAGAAAGACAGTCTTATCTAGAAGACTATTCCAAGAGTGTCCACGTGATCTCCCAGGAGCCAACCAAGAGCCAGACCTTTCTTTGGAATGTGCAGGATTTGAGTCAATACTTTACTGCAAAGAGAACAAACAATGTCCTTTTCCCTTAGGAATCCTTGTTGTATACTGATCAAGTGTATAATATTTTCACGTTAATCCTCACTACCCCCATCTAAGGAGACACTGTAATCCATGCAGTCTGCCCTCTAGATGCAAGCTCATGGCCTGTATAGCAGAACACCAAGCTTACAGTCAAAGCCTGGAAAGAAAGTGTTCTCTGAGAAAAGAAACCTTAGCCTCTGTGAGAAGAGAGACTTACAGGGAAAGAGGTCCTTACCTGATACACATTTAAATATACGTGCATTCAACCCATAACAAACAGGATTCCTCCCTACTCTGACAACCTCTAATTGAAGAGCAGAACGTTTATTTTAAAGCGTGACAGGTGAATGCCTTGTTTAAAAAATATAAATAAACATTAATTAACTGTAAACATGACAGCTACAGACTTGTTTCCTGCTGGGAGCATCTGAGAGGTGGGTGAGAAACAGCTGAGTACTAAATGCTATTCACAGTGTTACAAAACTCTCTAATGGGCTCAGCATCACCTTTTAGTTCCCTGTGAGGCTGTATTTAACCAGCTGCCTGCTGATAGCAGAAGCAATGCCACTCATTCTATAGCCAGGCCTGTCCTGGATGCAGAAACTTTCCATGGTGTCCAGATTGGCTCTTGAGCTACGTGGTTACAGATTAACTGACTCTGTCCAACCTCTAACTCATAGGAAAATATTTACTAAAATATCAAGAAGCTACTTCTGGTGGCTAGGAGATGTAACCTGTGTAGTCGGGCATTTGCCTGTTGGTGAGTAGAATAATATGAACTCCCAGAACCAATGAGAATGTGAGATAGTGAGAGAAAGCAGTATCCTGATACTGCCGGGGGTTGCTGAAGACCAGGCAGATCATTGAGTTTATAGGCAATATGGCAGTATTTACATACTATTTCATCCATCCGTCCATCCATTCATCTACTCATCTAACCATCCACCCACCCATCCACTCATTCATCCACTCATCCATCCCCCCATCCATCCACCCATACACATATTCATCCATTCATCCATCTACCCATCCATATACCCATTCACCCATCCATCCACCCATCCAGCCATTGATCTACTCATCTACCCCATCCACCCACCCATCCGCCTACCTATCCATTCATTCATCCACTCATCCATTCACCCATCCACCCACCCATCCTGCCATTCATCCACCCATCCATCTGGGCAGTCATCCATGTATCCATTCTTCTACAGCAAGTGTGGGTAATTGCTGGAAAGGAAAAAGATGGTCCTTTTTGCAGGGGGTTCTATAGTTTACTTTGTTAGAAAGCGGAGTCAGGTCTGCAAAGAAACAAGGAGTACAAAATGATAAAAACTCTAACAGAAGTTCATATGAGTTGTGGGAACACAAATAAGGTGTTGAGTCACTTCCCACAAGGTTATGGAACAACCGGAGAGGAGAGATGCCACTTGAGCTGCACTTGAAGGATTAATAAGAGTTTTGCTTGGTTTTTATTATAGTAAAGTAGAGAAAAATAATATTCTTTCCTCAGAAGGCCTATAGGCCTGCCTGTGATCTCTTAGATCTTCTGCCTTGTGAAACTGGTATTCTGGCAAGTTTTCTATAGTTGGGGTGATTGCAAGGGGCAAAGGAAGGGAAGCTTCTTATTAAGTGCTGACATAGATTCATTTGATATGACACTGACATTACAGTCTCTTTCCCATTTTCTTGAGCCCTGATTTTCTGTCTCTAATTTATGAGAGGGTCAGGAAATCTGTTTCAGATGTTGGATCCAAAACCCAGAAACACAGTCAATATCGGTATGCTCATACATTGGAATACTATTCAGTAAAAAATAAAGAACCCAACAGTAATGAATGACTGATATGTGCAATGACGGATGAATTTCAGAAGCATGTTGAGTGGCATGGTCTAGACACTGGAGAGTATACACTCTATGTTTCTACTTATGTAAAATTCAAGATCAAAGAATCAGAATGGTGGTTTCCTCTAGAAAGGGACTCAATAATAGGGGCCAGGGTGGAACTTTTGAGGTTGGTAGAATGGTCTATATCTCGATTCAAGAGTCACTTACACCCAAACTCATTGACTAAAAACTCATTTGAGGTCTGTGCATGTCACTGTAGGTACATATTTACATAAATACAGAAAATTAAAGATAAACAAATCAAAGCAGAGTCAGTCACAGGGCTTTGAAATACAACTAGGAGACAAAGGGACATACCTAAAATGAGACGGACCAGCATACGGGCATGCAATTCAAGCCAAGGCAGAGCGCACAGCAGAGGAGGAAGGCTGTAGGAGAAAGATCTATTTATGAGTCAGAAAGGTCCAGCCAAAGAAAAGGCACACCAGCAGAGAAGCCCAAAGAACAGACAGACTCCACCACTATCAGCTAGGAGGAAGCACTGAATCTGTTCCTGTTTGGGAAGTTCCCTGCAAGGGCCAGGAGGTATGGGCACAGCTAAGAGGAATGGAAGAAAGCTGTTGGGCTTCTGCAGGCTCCCTGGAAGCTAGGCCAACACCCTCTTCTAGGCTGCTGTGTTGCAGCTGGCCTGGCCCCTGTGCCCCTACAAAGAATCTGGGCTTTGGAATTAGGGGAGGTATCGATTCTTACCCTCCTGGCTCTCACTATAGAAGTGCGTGCTGGTAAAGGGATTTCAGTGCTCTTTGAAGAGCTCATTGATTTCCATTTACAGCTTATACAAACTAGGCCGCCTTCTGCCAAGGGACAGGGTGGGCATATTTTGGTTTTATCTTTCTCTGGGGCCGAGTGGAACAGAATTTTTAGCTACTTAAATGATTTTCCTGGTCTTATTCTGTCCTTCCGGCATATGTTTTTAGTTAATCAGCTTCTTTAAAGAGACACAAAAGGAGATTGCAGAAAGGGATGGCATGTCTCTTCCTAAAACCTTGTCCCCAAGGCCTCAAGATACACTATACACACTATTTATCTCCACTTTATGCCTCAGCAGTGGCAGAAGGACAAGTGTTATTTTTGCTCATTTTCATTGATTCGTGCTAAGGTAGTACATCTAGAATTCCCCTCTTTTCATATGTAAGGATATGGTAGGGAAAAAAAATCCTCCTTCCATAGTTGGGGGTAGGGACAGAATGTTCTTAAAGGTCCTGGGTGAAAAAAATTTAAATTTGATTCCATATTCTTTTATTTAAAATTGTTCCCCCTCTATCAGAATACAGATTAAACAGTGCTTCTCTAAATACCAGAAACCATGTTTTATAGGTATTTTTATAGACACAAGTACTTCCACATTTAAGTGAATTGCTCAAGTTTCTTGAATAAATTTATGTTGACAAGCAGAGAATTTTTCCTCTTTCTCCCTTGCTAGTATCGTTAATGTAACTTGTGTGTGTATCACAGAGGTGAAAATCTGGGGTTTTCCACATGCCACAGGGAGAGCCAGTCAGATTTTTCAAAGAAGTTTAAGCCAGTTCCCTCTTTTTCATTTTTTTGTGAGGCAGAACAAAGCTAGGAGGTGGAGCGGAGGGGAAAGTAGGAGGGTAGTTGCTTAAATCAACATGACGGTGCCTCTGCCCAGAGCTGGTGGAATGGGGAGGAGGCAAGAAATGTGTGGAGACAGGACCAGATGGGCTAATTTTTCCATAAGACTGTTGTTTATGAGGGAGGGCCACAGGTAATAACAGACATCAGATGAAGACACAGGGGACTCGTGCTTCATCTGTTCAACATGTATGTTCTAGGAGGACTGGTTGGTGAATGGAGCAAGGCAGCATTGATCAGGGCCAATGGCATTGGACATAGACCTCAAAGTTCTAGTCCTAGAAAGTGGGGGTTGCCAACCATAAAGCACAGTCCAGCCTCAGGAGCCAAGACAACTGACAGCCCTTGAAGATAGGAATGCAAATCAGGAAACTGAAGTAAGCCTTCTTACACGCAAGAAGTAAGCATAGTGGTGGGTCACCATTTACACCCTCCCCCCGGCTTTATCCACACAACCTGGACATCTGCCATGGGTCAAAAAGATTAGTCTAGGCCCCACCTTTTTGGGAAGACGGAGGTCCCAATCAGTAACCCATCTACCCCAATTGGGTGCAGAAAATGGGTAGATTCATGCTTCTACCTTGAGAGCTTCAGTCCCTGTAACTGAGTGAGACAGAGAGCAGGGGCCTCACCCAGGCTCACAGATCACTGGGACTCTGTCCAAACGTGGCACATGGGCTGGTGCTTCTCTCCCTCCCAACTCTAAAAGTGGGGAAAAGGAACAGTTTTGACTCTTGAGGAACCTGCCAAATGTCCTCTCAGGGAATCCAGCTCACTGCTTACAGAGGGCCAACCGGCCCGAGACAGGGAGAAAAAATTAGCCAAGATGGAAGCTCAGGGTAAGCCTAGTAGTTCCATCTGAATTTTGCTAATTGACCATCTTGTTCTACTGCTCTTCATCACTGGCATGCCCAATGATTTAAAATATTTTTTGGGGAAAACCTTTAGAGCCAGACTGATCAGAGTCCGAGGTGAAACATCACTTCATAATGGGTGGACCATGGGCAAGCGGTTAACCTCCTTTAACTCAGCAGGAGTCGTCTGAAAATTTGGATGATACCCTCCTTGCAGGATTTTGATACTGAGTGTAGACGTGTGTAAAATCTTCGCAGTGTGACTGGCACCTGTCAGGCAGTCTAGTAAATAGCAGGTATTAAACTTATCATCACTTACCAGAATGCTTTGTCCAAAACAGAGCCACATATTAGACTGTATGTTTCGTGTTAATTTTCATGGGTACGTTCGGTGTAATTAAATTACCTTGGAAAGAAGGACATTGTATTACATAGCACTGGGATGTCAGGAAAGCTCCTCCAGCATTTTATAACATGTAATAAAGGGTCCCACTCTGAGCAATCTCATCGCCGGTTAGTTATCGAAGCTTCTGCTGAGTTTAATGTGAAATAATGGCTGCACGCTAGCCTTTTGAAGGGGGCCCAACTGATCTGTAAGTAAAGGCTGCTTTTTCTAAGGCCATGTTGGAACTTTAGCCCATAATGGCCCAATTTTAGTAAAAGTCTCTCCCTTCAGGAAAGGGAATGGAGCGTAAAATCTCCTCTCAGGTAGTTGTAGGAATAAATTCTGCCCAGGCCCCCTGTGGTTCACCTCAGCCATGACTGGATGTTGCTGTCACCCAGATGAAACACTAAGAAGAGAGCCATCAGTAAAAGGTCTGGAAAATTTGGTCTTACAGATGGGGCTCTTGGAGGACAATTGAATATGCCACCAATATCATTTCCCTCATAGGGATATTTGTTCCACTCAGGAGCTTGGGCTGAATGCCACCCACAAAATATCTTGCACAAGTTGGAATCTCCCAGGCTTTCGTGAGTCTTGCTTGGTTTAATTGGAAGCATTGCTGTTCTGGGTTTCCATCACGTACCCCAGAATGTGCCTTCTCACGGTTTAGCCTCATCTTCATTTTCCTGTGGCAGTGGCATAAATAATGCAGAGGTCTCACTGCTGGGAAGCAGGAATAAGACCTAGATGTCAGGAATGGAAAACACAGCAGCTTAAAGCTGGCAGCGCAGTAAACACAATCAGGGATTGGTGAGATGTGGGGAGCAGGGGAATGACTGGAGGGGGGTTTCATTTGAGATGGGGGTTAACCTCTTGCATAAGGGGCCTAATTAGCTTATGGAGGAACAGGAATGGGACCGAGGAATGGAGGCAAAAGGTGGGGAAGACATGTGAGGAGCATAGTAATGTGGCCCTGAACGATCTCTTTGTTGAGCAAGAAATGATGGAACTCACGTTTGCGTGAATTAAATTAACCTTGCAATTTAGCTCAGACAAGAATTTGTTGGCAAAGGTACTGGGGAGATGCAGAAGAGCCTGATTTCAAAATTGTAATCCAATCAACACCATATAGTTTGCTGATGGAGAAAGCGAGACCCAGGGGAGTCAGTTTAGCCCAGGGCAAGCAAGTTCAAAACTAACCACTCCAGCTCAAGCAAAACACAACTTAATGAAATGAAACCTCCAAATCTTCATCTCTGCCTATATTCCTCAAAAGCACAATTGTAGTGCCTGTTCACTTAAGCCAGAAATCTAAGGAGTATCCTTAACCTCTTCCTCATTTGGCCCCTAAATCCATTTTGTCTCCAACTCCTGTAGATTTTACTTCCTTCCGCTCTCACCCAACTTCCTTTCTCTCCATTCTTAAGCTTCCTTAAGCACTGTACTTCTGCTCCATTAGCTAGGACTTTGTCATCTCTTGGAGCCTGGTGTCCTTCCCTCCAGTCCACTCTTCGCACCCCTGTCCTGGTGACCTGACCATGCTGCTTTGCCTTGTGCACATACTTTAATGGCTCCATCACCACCTTCAGGCGAAATGTCCAGACGTCCCAGAATGGTGTGCAAGGGTATCACTGATCTGCCCACTGCCCATTTGCAGACCCTAAGGTCCATTCTGCTTTCCTTTCACTCTGCAGTCTAATTCTGAATGCTGGCATTTCCTCGGATCCATGGTGCTTTCTTCCTCATTCCCTTGGCTTGGATAGCTCTCTCTCAGCTGGACTTAAATTAGGAAACCCCCCCACCCCCGCCCCAAGAATCCTAGGGCCCTACATCGCACACCCTCAAGGGTACCATTCATTTGGAGCACAGTGTGAATGATGCCACTAGACTTGTGCACGTACCCCCTTATCTGGTTCCCAGAGACTGTACTTCCTCTACTCCCATCCTCCTCTCACTGCAATATGATTTCCTGTTTACTCATGGGATCATCCCAACAAAACAGCTCCTGGGAAAGGCAATACAGAAATTTAAAAAGTGTTTTGAAACGTGGATTCTGGGCTAGAACATACTGGGATTCAAATAATTACTCATATACTTAATAGCAGTGCAAACTTGGGTGTGCCTGGACAAGTTATTTATTTGATCTGAAATTCAGTTTTCTCGGCTGCAAAATGGGGATAATGGTAGCACCTGCTTCATCATGAGATAATCCGTATTAAATTTTTGCTCATTATCTGAAGCATCATAAATCTTCAATAAAGTAACTATTGTTTTATTAAGGATAGTGCTGTATTATAGTAAAATTTTTAATTTCTCCTGCCACAAAGCAGGCATCCAGTAAATATTTGCTGAATCAATCAATGAATAAGCAAGATAGGACCATTGGTTAGCCTGTGGATATTAGGGTACCATCACTGGGCACACTTCTTACCCACATGGCACAGAATTTCACTGAAAGGAACAAGCGTTACATCTTCCCATAGGAAAGAAAAAGCTCTCTTAACAGAAATAACTTGATAATTTGTCTTATAATTGCCCCCTATAATTTATAGGACTACATGTTTCTTATAATTAACAAGCATTTATTTTTAGGGATGTCATTTGAGCAAAAAGCAGGACAATGTCAGCATCTCCTCTAGTTTGAATCTCCAGAGGCCACTAGAAGTCCCAGGGCTAAGCAAGGCTCATTCCCATAGGTGACTAGGTCTATACTCTTATCATTTACCCCCATTTCTAGAGTCTGTATGGATCAGAAAAAAAGAAAACTCTTTTCTTCAGTTGACTTCAGCATTTAAGGAGCACCCTGTCACCATGAAGGCAAAGCTTCTGGCTTTATTGAGAAATCTGTTGCTAAGACACAGCTTTGATTTGTTTGCACACTTTTCATAAGAATGGTGGGTGTTTAATTCACAGAGAGACACTGAGGTGCAAGAGATAAAGGCTGGTGGCAAATTCGTGATGATAGAGGATTCAACCCCCAACAATTCTGTCAGTTCCTTTAGACTAGAGACTTCCAAAACATGGGCTTAAGTCCAAGGTCTCAGCATCACTAAGGACTTGCTAGAAATGCAAATTCCCGGGGCCTACCCCAGACTTACTTGAATCGCAGAATTGCTGGGGAGTGGTTTACAGTCTGTACTTTGGCAAGTCTTCCAGGAGATTCTAACACTCAATAACATGTGAGATCCACTGCTCTAAACTCTTGACAAGGACAGAATGGTTTTCAATCCCGGCTGCATGTTAGAGTCACCTGGAAAACTTAAAAACAAACAAACAACAACAACAGCAGCAGCAACAACAACAAAACCCACAGCTCTGGTGTCACTGCAGACCAATTAACTAAAACTTTCTGGAGCTGGGCTCCATGCATCGGTATTTTTATAATCTCCTCAGGAGATTTTAGTGCAGAGACAGGATGGAGAAACACTCACGTAGGGGATATATTTGTTGGAAATAAGAGAGTCTTGCTCAAAGTAACTCAAGCAGTAAGATAGAGAGTTTTGAAGAAAAGAAGTCCTATATTCTTATAGGAACGGAAAGCACCAGGAGCCCGGACCGTTCTTCTTCCCATCTCTCACGTTTCTCTTTCTACCCCTGCATTTTCTGTGTTCTGCTTTTTCCTGTGTATTTGCTTAATTACCCCAGTCTTTAGGGAGCAATTTTCTCTGCTCATTCACTATTTCTGTGCTTTTGTTCTCTGTCCTGTGTGGGGTTTGACTTGTCATTGGACTGATTCACTTCTCCCAAATCTGCTTATCATTTCAATTCTGGCACCAGCAGCTCAGTGATATCTAGAAACTGGGGAGATTTATTTTCTCATAATATTTCACCCCCCCAATGTTGTAATAGCTGTGCTATTATTGACAATTAAGAGAAAGAGAAGGAGGAAGGAAGGTGAACATACAGAACAATTTTGAACCCATTAGTCCTTAAAACCCTCATCTCATACATACTTGGTCTGTCCAAAAACCTGCCTTCTGGCTCCTGAGCAAGTAAGTCAGCCCCCCTTGTCCTGCAATGAATTTGTTTCCAGAAAATCAGTCCTGACAGCACTGGTTCTTCCCTACTGTCATGGCCCACCAACAGAGCAACATGGCTTCTCAGTTCTAACCTGCCATCAGAGTTAGTCTTCCTCTTCTTCTGTCATGGCTGGGAAGACCGTTAACTCACTGGTCCCTTTAGTGTTCTGTGATGTGTGTGTTTGTTTATGGCTTTTTTCATGCACCCTGAGCATCCTGGGCTGCCTTGCTGCTGTCAGCAACTTCCTGTTCTTTCAGTGAACTTCAGGGCTTTATCACATACCAAAAAATCATCAGTTAGTCTAACTTCTCAACCAACAATATCATTGATAGCCATTCATCTGGCTTCTGCTGAAACATTTCCAGAGAATGGAAGTTTTTAAAAGTGTGACATAGCATATCAAGACAGCTATAACCATAGAGAGTTATTTCTTGCCAGCAATAGATATTCAACAACTGTTGAATTTAATATAGAGCTGGGATTTGTGTCCACATTATCCTTCCTCTTGCCTTCCCATGCTTTCTGAAATGATAGCAAGTACATTTATTCATGTTCCAACTGGAAGAATTTGGAAATTTAATGGGTCTCCTAACAAGATCCCTTTGAAACTTCTTTACTTCTGGGATAAACATCTCTAGTATCTTTAGCTGTCCTTTGTTTAAAAACATTCCCATTTCTCTTGGCTTTCTGGTTCCTCTTTATTGAGGTGTCCTGGCGTTTTCCTAAAATGCGATGCTCAGAAATGAGAAACACTATATTAGATATCAATTGGCCAGTAGGAGGTACATTGGACTGATTGTTCTCTTAATATATGGCCACTTTACTTCTCCAGAAGCAATTTATGATTAATTTTTGACATCTGTGGCCTCTGATTTATTCTGAATAAATAAACCTCTGGATCTCTCATTCAAAATCTACTTCTTAGCTAAATGTGTCTCTCCTTCACTTGGGCCACTGTTTGAATCTAATTGTAGGACATTATATTTATTCCACTTTAAGTATTTTTATTTTTTGCTAATCCTGTTCTGTTTGCCACTTAATAATTTCCACTCTTACTTGTTTACTCTGCTCTCACTTATCCTCAATTCTGCATCATTATGAAATTTTACAAACACCTTTGGTTATCCTATTCTGTGTCCTTAACTGAATATGAAAAGGCTGCATTTCTGGAGATTAAGGAACAAGTGTGAAGAAATACCTCTTTAAAATATTAGGATTTCTCTCTTTTGAACCACACAATGTGTAGGGATCATCTGTTAATTTTAAGAACACAGATCACAACTGCACAGCTTGATAAACTGTCACAAAATGTACCCACCAGGTAACCACCAACCAAATCAAGAAAAAGAACATGACCAGCAATCCAGAGACATCAGACAATAATACCCAGCTCCCAAAAATAAACACTACCCTAACTTCTACCACCATATTAGTTTTATCTGTTTCTGAACATCATATAAAAGAAATCCTTGATCATGATCCCAGGGGCCTGGGATCAAGCTTTGCATCAGGCTCCCTGCCCAGCTAGGGAGACTCTTTCTCCCTCTGCCCCTCCCCCTGCTCCTGCTCCCTCTCTGCCCCCTCTCAAATAAATAAATAAAATCTTAAAAAAAAAGAAATCCTTAGATATACCCTTTTGTGTCTAGCTTGCTTTTTTATTCTCTGTGTTCAACAATATTCTGTCAAATGATTTTACCACAATTAATCCATTATTACAGTTTTTTACATTATTACAGTTATTACAGTTTTAAGCTAATAAAAGTAGTGCTTCTGTGTACATTCTTGATATCTTCTGGTGCTCAGCATATGCATTTCTATTGGGAAGTTTCTAGAATATCTGCGTATTCAGCTTTAGAAGACACTCCCAAATTGTTTTCTAAAGGAGTGTTATCAATTTATTTTCCACAAACTGGATTCAAGGGTTTGGTTTCTTCTGTATCGTGGTCATCACTTGGTGTTCTCTCTCTTCATGATGTTAACATCCTAATAACCCCTGAGATACAGTGGCATCTCATTATGGCATGCAAATTATAGTTTCTTGATATTGATGATGTGGAGTACACTTTCATTTGCTTAATGCCCTTTGGACATTCTTTTTTGTGAAATGTCAATGGAAGATTTTGGCCCATTTAAAAAAATATGGATTGTCTTTCTTTTCCTTGTTGATGTACAGAAATATGTATATATTTGTGGGATATATATATATATATATCTTACAAGTAGGTTTTTTCACTCTTTGGTTTGCCTTTTCACATTCTTCATAATGCCTTTGTAACATACAAAATCACGGTTAGAATGTCAATATCCAAACCTCAAGTCCCCCTTTATACCCTATCAATGTACAAATGAAAATCTAAATTTAAAAATAGTATTTAAAATAGTAGAAAAGCAGGATGCCTGGGTAACTCAGTCAGTTAAGTATCTATCTTTGGACTATATCTAATGTTTTAGAAAAATTTATTTATTTATTTATTTGAGAGAGAGTATCAGAGGGGAGAGGGAGAGACAGAATCTCAATCCAACTCCATGCTGAGCATGGAGATGATGCGGGGCTTTATCTCACAACCCTAAGATCATGGGCTGAGCTGAAACCAAGGGTCAGATGCTTAACCAACTGAGCTCTGGCACCCCTGACATATATCTAATTTTTAAGTATTTTCATTTATGTCTATTTCTTGTGTGTTTCCTCTAAAGACTCTATTCCAACTCCAGGGTCATACAGAGTAGCCTATTTTGTTTCCCCCAGGCAGCTGTATTATTTTATCTCTCCTATCAGGATTTACCATCTGTGTGGAATTTATGTTTTTAACATATTACAAAGTAGGGGTGTATATTTATTTTTATTTTCTACCTTTATTACATGGGACCATAAGTCTTCTAAGACCATCTTTTTCCCAATGTATCAGAGTATCAACTTTGTCATAAATCAAGTGACTATATATGGGAGTCCCTTTCTGGAATATCTGTTTTCCTCCATTGATTCATTTGTGTATTGTTTTATCAATAATACTGTATATGAAATACTATAACTTCAAAACAACTTTTGATATCTCTATATAATTTGTCCAGTTTTCTTATTTTTTGTCAAGACTGCCTTAGTCATTCTTGGCTCCATGCATTTTCAGTTTGGTTTGAGATCAGCTTGTAAGTTTCCACAAGATAAAAAAACAACAAAACACCCTCTGTGGGTTTTGACTGAAATTGCATTGAACCCAGATAGATAAATTTGCTAAGAATTACAAATTTTCATTGTTCTTAATAATGTGTCTTGCACATCTTTAAAGTTATTCTTATGAGATTAATGCTTTCTGCTATTTTTTAAAAGACTTTATTTATTTGTCAGAGAGAGAGAGTGAGTGCACAAGCAGGGGGAGTGGCAGACAGAGGGAGACTCCGCGTGTGGCAGAGAGCCTGATGTGGGGCTCAATCCCAGGACCCTGGGATCATGACCTGAGCCAAAGGCAGATGCTTAACTGACTGAGCCACCCCGGTGTCCCACTTTTCTGCTATTTTAAATCCCATTTTTAAACTTAGGCTTTTATTTGTACATAGTTAGGATATGTAAGTGGCTTGACTTCAATATTGACATTCTAACCTGTGATTTTATATATGCATGCAGATTTTTGATATTCTACATTTTATAATCTTTATATAGGAAAATGAAGACATTGCTATTTACTCCTTTCAAATCTCACACCTTTTATTTTTTCTCTTGCATTTATTTTTTTTTCTTTTCTCAATTATATCATCAAATGCCATTGATAGCACTATCTCTTTTTCTGATTTCAGGGAGGAAACATAATATTTTACTAAATTATATCCAGTATATAGGAACCTCCTAGTGTCTTCCCATTATTATTTCAGAGTTGTTATGGACAGGTGACTGCTGTGTCCATCCTACTCCTCCTCTTTGAAACATGAGTGTTTATTGGGAGTAATGTTTCCTCATTCCACCATTGTATGTAGGTGGGTGGAAGGCAAGTGACTGGCCTTTTTAGTTCATGGATCAGGAGGAGGCACATATGGGGTCTGGAAGCCATCATAGGAGTTTGGACTGAGGATCTGATATTGTGACAGGATGGGTGTTCAGAGAGGCTTCCTTGGGGAGGAGATGAGTATATTTTACATGTGGTAGGAAGGGAAGTAAATATTTAGATTAAGAACACAGCTTATTTTAGCAGTTAGTTTTTGCGGGATATCAAACAACCTCCAAACTTAGTGGCTTAAACAAAAATTGCACATTATTTCCAGTGATACTATGTGAGAATCATCCAGGTAAACTGGGTGGTTCTTTGGTTCTGAGCCAGATGGATTCATTCACAGGTCTAATGGTTGACTTTACCAATACAACTCTTACCAAGATCACCAGTGATCCTCATCCACTGGTTCTGCTAAGTAAGCAGTATCTGTCTGAGAAAGTTGACACTTTAGACTTTTAAGAAACCAATAGACTTGGGGTGCTTGGGTGGCTCAGTTGGTTAAGTGTCTGCCTTTGGCTCAGGTCATGATCCAAGGGTCCTGGAGTTGAGTCCCGCATCGGGCTCCCTGCTCAGCTGGGGCGGGGGATGGGAATTGGGTTGGGGGGGCTGGGTCTGCTTCTCCCTTGCCCTCTGCCCTTCCTCCCTGCTTATGTTCTCTCTCTCTTCTTTNTCTCAAATAAATAAACAAAATCCTAAAAAAAAAAAAAAGAAAAAAAGAAACCAATACCAGACCTGGATTTTTTTTTTCTCCTTTGTTTGGCCACTGTAGGTCTTCTGTGATTTCCATGGCCACTCTCAAAAGAAGAATGTATTCCTTTATGGTTGTAGCATCAAGGAGACCCTGTGGCAGGCAGAGTCCAGCATGGGCACATCCACTCTCTTGGAAGACATTGGCTACAGGGTAAGTCACTGAGGAGGATGACACAATACATTTTGTGTCCATATTCTTGCCTTTGAGACACATGCTGCATCCATTTTTTCCCCTAAATAAGCATTTTCATTCTTTTGACTTTAGGATTATAATACAAACAGGTTGCAGGCATGTGCAATCTCTCTATATTTTTGATGAATAATAGCTGTACTACCTGCTTGCTTTGTTTTGTTTTCTGTATGCTATGATATAGTGCAAAGGGCATAGAAATTGGAGACAGGAAACCTTATTTTAATGCCTGGCTTTACAATTATTAACTGTGCGCCTAGGAGTCATTACCGTCACCTCTCTGAACCACCATTTGTCACCTATAAAATGAGCATTGCACAAATACTGCTTCTGTTTCATGTTTATGAGAGCAACAAAATGATACTGAATATGAAAGGATCTTAAATAACTATGAAGGGTTGGAAAATGTAAGGCATCAGGACCCTCTGGACCCTCTGTGTGAGCAAGATCTGAAAAGCAGAACAGTGATCCACTGAAGCTAATTCTGTTTTTTTCTGGGTCCAGTGGTTAGACCTCAATGATTCCCCCATTGAACCAAAGGGGAAGTTAAGGAGGGGTAAAGAAGGAGGCACTTCTTCCTGTCAGGATGAAGGGAATCAGGAAGAAGTCGATGAGGCAACGTTGTCCAAACGCAAAATAAAAGCTGGCCTTTATTTCAAATGTATATAGGAAATGAAGAAAAATTACTGAGTCAGAAAAGCCTCCAGTTCTCCTGCGTCTTTCTGCTGTACTTTCGTACTGAACTTCTGACACTTCTGGTCACCAGATCTTTCAGGGTTTCACCCCAGCAGGCACTTCTGAGACACCAGCTGGGCGTCCTACAATGTAACTCAATCCTGACGCTATTGACCTGGAGACAGCAGCAGATCCCACAGCTTAAGGACTCACTGCTTCCTCCTTCAGATGCCTGTCACAAGTAGCCGGCCCCAGGTTCCCCACAACTTCTGTCTGACTTAGCTATCAATTGGAGGGTCCCATGAACTCCCCTCCTGCCTTGGATTCAGTTATTTGCTAGAGTGGCTCCCAGAGCTTAGGGAAGCACTTACTGACAATTACCTGTTTATTGAAGGGTATGATAAAGGATGCAGATGAACAGCCAGATAAGAAACATATGGGGCAGGGACTGGAGTGTCCCAAGTTCAAGAGCTTCTGTCCTGTGGGTTCAGGGGTGGGTATCATCCTCCTGGCATGTGGATGTGTTCACTAACTTGGAAGCTTCCTGAACCCCGTATTATTGGTATCTTATGGAGGCTTCTTCATGTAGCTGTGGTCAATTATTATCTCTTGCCCAGCTCCTCTCCCCACCCTAGAGAAGTGGGGATAGCCTGATTCAGGAGCCCTCTCAGAATCACCTCATTAGAACAAAAGATGCTCCTAATGCTCTTACCGCTTAGGAATTTACAAGGGTTTTAGGAGCCCCGTGTCAAGGACTGGAGAGGAAGGACAAACACATATTTCCTACGATAAATCACAGTATCACAATTATCATGGTACCTACCTCTTCCAAATTCTTTGTTATTCTGGATGTATGCATTTACTGGGTACACAATAGCTTCATTCCCTGGGTTAAGGAGTACTAAAAGAGATAAATATCCACCAAACTACTATTTCACCCAGAAATACCTCCCCTGCTCCCTCAGTTTTTCTCCACTCTCTCCTTTCATGTCCTCCGGAAACCTGACTGCTGCCGATCAGTAGAAGGTCCCTCAAGGTGCTTAGAGCAGAACCAACAAGTTATCTTCAGTGTCCTATTTACTCCAAGCCCCAACCACAGTCATGGGGATTTTGATACAGAATTAGAATCTGAAAGAGAAGACTGAAAAAAGGGAGGGAGGGAAGAAGACAGGAAGGAAAGAGAGGGATGGAGGAAGGAAGGAAGGAAATTTAATTCTGGCACTGAAATTTCACAGCCAAAGTGAAAGTTTTTCTAGATGGGATCATGAACAGATATGCAATGGCAGGAGAATCAATCATTAAACTTGAAGGTCAATCCAAAATTACTAATCTTAAATAATAGAGAAACAAATGTTGAAAAAAGGTCAACAGTCTTAGAAACCTAGGATAGCATCCATTATAATACTGAATAGGATAATTAATCAAAAATGTATAATGAATGTAAGTGAATGTGTATACTCCAAAATAAATAAGCAAAAATTGGCAGAATTGAGGGAAGAAATTTAAAAGTTCAGTAATAGTGGTTGGTTATTTTAATACTCTTCTCTCAGTAAGCAATAGAACAATCAAACAGAAAATTAGTGACTAGAGAATACCTGACCTGATTGATACATATGATCGATATATACATAACAATCCTTAAAACAGAAGAATATACATTGTTTTTGAGTCCACATCAGAATTATCCTAGGTAGACTTTATACTAGACTATAAAACAAGTATCAGGGTTTTTTAAAGGACTGAGATCATACAAGTATGTTCATTCACCGTGACAGAATTAAATTATAAATAAACTTCTGTAAGATTCTGGGAGATGTCTGAATATTTAGAAGTTAAACAACATACTCCAAAATAACTCCTGGGCCAAAGAAGAAATCAGAAGGAAATTATAAAATGTCCTAAACTGAATAAAAATGAAAATACAATACATTAAAATGTATGGTATATAGTTAAAATAGTGCTTAGAGAAAAGTTGTAGCTTTGAATGCTTCTATTAGAAAGGTGGAAAGGTCTAGGGCACCTGGGTGGCTCAGATAGTTAAGTGTCTGCCTTTGGCTCAGGTCATGATCTCCAGGTCCTAGGACCCAGTCCCACATCGGGCTCCCAGCTCAGCGGGGAGTCTGCTTCTCCCTCTCCCACTGCCCCTCCCCCAATAAAAAGGGACAAACTACTGATACATGCAAAAACATTAACTTAAAAATAAGTCAGAGGCAAACAAAAAAATGTAGGGTTTGATTTACATGACATTTCTGAAAAAGGCACAATTTACAAAGTTAAGAAGTGAATCACGGGTTGCCTAGGGCAAGGTTGACTGGAAGTGAGCATGAAAGACATGTTTATATGGTGATAAAAGTGTACAAAAACTGGATTATTGGTAATGGCTGCTAAACTCTATACATTTCTTAAAAATCATCACACTGTTCACTTGCCTCAATAAAGCTGATACCCGTATTTTTTAAAGTAAATATTTATTGATTACCTACTGTGTGCCAGGCACTGTGCTAGGTATTTATATAATGAAGTTGAGCAGAGCATGGATTTCTAAGATGTCATGGTTGAGGAGAGAGGTAGAAGATCAGAAACTTGACAGAGTAATACATACAAGAATGGAAATATTAGGAGGTAACACGGAAAACACTGATTAACTCTCTGTTGGTGCAGAGTTGAGTAGATGATCCCAATGGGCAAGTGTTTGAGGGGCAAATATGAGTTGTATTAGGACATTCCCTGAAAAAAAATCACGAATGATTTTTTTTTTTTTTTTTTTTTTTTTTTTTTTTTTTTTTTTTTTTTTTTTTATTTTTTTTTTTTTTTTTTNTTGACAGAGTAATACATACAAGAATGGAAATATTAGGAGGTAACACGGAAAACACTGATTAACTCTCTGTTGGTGCAGAGTTGAGTAGATGATCCCAATGGGCAAGTGTTTGAGGGGCAAATATGAGTTGTATTAGGACATTCCCTGAAAAAAAACACGAATGATTTTTAATTAAGTTTGATTTCAAGAGAAATCTGAAGAAGTAGAGTGACATGGATTCTGTGAAAATCAGAACTTGAGCCTTAAAGAATTTTAACTGCTAGTTGTGGATCACAATGAATTGAGGAGTAGTGGATTGAAATTCTTTGGCACCTCTGCCTGGGAAGTGTCTCTTGTTAGTGACATTTCCTGACATTGATCTTCTTCCTAAATTTCCAGTTGTGAGCAGTTGCAAGGGTAACACCTGTGGGTACTACTTACATGGCCGAGCATGTGCCAGGCACTGTTCAAAGCACCCCACATGCGTTTATTCCTTTTAATCTTCCCAACTGCCGTGTATTCTCGAATAGGATATGCTTAACCAGTGTTTGTGGAGTGAGTAGGGACTTTGAACAGCATCCTGTTTCACACGTGAGGGAGGAGAGATGCAGAGATGGGCTAAAATGTCTAAAGGTCCTACAGGTAGCAAGAGCTGGGATGGGGACCTGGTGACTCAACACGAGAGCTCACCTCCAGTTCTGACCTCGTTGGTCTTCTGAAGCGTGTGCTCTATGAGACAGAAACTAATGAGTCTACTGCTCTGTAGTTCAGAATGAAAGATGCGATCAAAACGGGAATGAATCCTCCGTGGGCGCTTAGTAAACAGGAGATTATCTCAGTGAAGAGAAGGGAAATCTACAGTGCAAGGAGAGGTTTTCAAAACTGTTTTTTTTCCATCTTGGAAGTTTGAACATTTGAGCAAAGTTACTCCCCTCTCTTCTGAACCTTCACCCATCAGTAAAGTCCCCTCTGAAGAGCACAATAAACACTGCACATTTACTGAGGGTTCCGATAGCTTTACCCTCTCGCCCAAGGTAGGGACTATTGCTGATGACAAAAATGAGGGTTAGCAGAGTTAAATGACCTGCTCCAAGTCAAACCGTGGAGTGTGAATCCAGAATTCATACTTTGATCCCTAGTCCCAACCAGGCCCTCGTCACGTGTTTAATTTGGAGGAAAGAGAAGATTACTGGAATTCTGTTGGGTTGGGCGTGGGAAACCAGAGCCCCAGAGATGAACTCTCCCTGGAAATGAGCCCTGAGCTAGGAGCTGTCTGGTGAGTTCATAGTCAGCACATCTTTGAGAGTTCTATTTTCTGTGAATTTGGGAAACCAGACAGGGCTTGAAAGAGGAAGCAGAAAGCAGATGAGTTAAAGTGCAACTTAGGCTTCTACGGTGTGCATCAAAACTGGAATTAATGAATCAGGATCATCCCTTCCCCCATCAGCTGAGGCTGTTCTTGACCCAGCTGCTCCTGGAAAGATGGGATTCAGTGTCTATGGGGATGCAGAAGGCTCTCGGCACTGCTTCATGTGTAGTCTTTTAATCCCTGCCGAGTCTGTGTTGAGACCATGTTCAATGCCAGCTCCTGGGCCACTCCCGGTGTGTACATTATGTCACTCATTCCTTGTATTCCTTTACACGTCTATGGGATTATAATCCTTATTTAAGAAGTAGTTCTTGGCAGTGGTTAAACTAAGTTCATGTGATCTATATTAGAACATCTGGGTTGACATTCTGGGTTTGTCCTCACTAACTCTGTGACCATTGAAAAGGGACTTGCCGGGCCTCTGTATTATGAGATAATTACAGAGCTTACTTCAAAGACTTGGGATGATTAAAAGAGCTAATGCATGTAAAATACATAGTAAGTGTTCAGTGAAAGGGTACCTATTATAATTTTCAAGTTTTGGAAATCCAGATTAAGTTTAAGGGCACAGAGCAAGCAGGAGGGAAAGAGTTGAGTGTCCCAAGTCTTTTTCCACCCAAAATGGGAGATTCAGTGGATCAGATCATATATAGAGTTCGTCTGTTCCGTGTTCATTTCCAAAAAGAACAAGACAATCTCTAGCTATTATAGCTATCATTATCTTCATTTCTCACTCTGACATAGATCAATTTGTGTGAAATCAAAAGAGAAATAGAATCAGGACTTTACTATCAATGCTGTAGTAGTTTTGGAATCCATTATTTAACGAATGGATAAACTGTTGCTGTGGGCGTGTAGGAGAGGAACTCCAACTGCACCTTATAAATCCTACGTCCTCCAGGCTCCAATGAAGGGGTCATAGCTTGCAGAGCTTCCCGAGATACACACCATTGAAATGAACACGTGGTCATTTGCACAGGGGCTGTATGAGCTAAGAAAATCAGGCTCGCTTAAGAAAGAAAGGAGAGCTCATTTAAATAATGTCCAATTAGAATTTTTACAGCAAGGTAAAACATTGATAAATTAAAACTATTTTCAAGTATTTTTAATCACTAGTTGACATATATATGTATATATATATACACACACACACATACACTATTTATATATGTTACATATAGTATATATATAAATAGTGTATTTATGTCTAAGCAGTCCCCTAAGGGTCTAGATTAGCAGATTCTGTTTATTTCAGCAACTAATTATGGAGTGCCCTGGAGCTGCACATCTTTGTACGTAGAGATTTTCCTGTGAATGAGAGATAGACTTGCCCTTATGGAACTTCTGGACTGCAGAGGAGATAGAAAATAAACAGCTAATTACATGAACATGAATTTTACTGTAATTGTGATGAACACTTTGAAGGAGAAAAATGGGGTGACAGAATCAGAGAGAGAGAGGGACAAGGGTGAATAGATGCAATCACTTATGGGGTCAATTGTGGAAACTCAAGTGAGGACATTAGCAGCTCAGTTTCCATGTTCAAATGATGCTGTAGGTCTGCAACCTATGTGGGAACAGAAAGATCATACTAAGTTATATGAGTAATTATATTAACATATACATATATCATGGGTAATTTGTAATATAATTAATAACTGTATTAACCATTGTATTAATGTAATTATATTAAACATGAGGACAGTAAGAACCCAGAGATATTAAGAGATTTGCCCAATGTTCTAGAAGTTAAAAAAGTTGCATTTCTCTTTTTTTAAGATTTTAAAAATTTATTTGTGAGAGAGAGGGAGGGAGAAAGAGAGCACAAGCAGGGGGAGTAGCAGGCAGAGGCCACCCAGGCATCCCACAAAATTGCATTTCTTTAAAAATCATTTCTTATTTCATATCCTCATTCTGCTGCTCTACCTTCTCCCCATAATTTGTCCAAAAGCCTGAAGTTTCATTGTTTGTTATCGAATGTATGTAATTTATATTATGTGCTAGTTTGTAGATATTCTGTGAACGGTGAAGTAGAGAACCCTTCTTGCTAATGTTGCAGAAATTTGGGACCATCTAGGTCCAGTATTTCCACTAACCCAAGAACCTGATGTGCTAGCAATCTTGAGTCATTGTCATCATGGAGAGGGGAGGTCTGGTGACTAGGAGGTCCCTCTCCATCAATCGGAGAGTGGCAGGGAGCTACAGATGTTTTCTAAATATAGATTAAGTGGTCTCACAGAAAACTTTTCTACTCTAGGAAATAGTGGGATAGAAGAGCCTGGGGCGGGGGGAGCAGCTGGGTGGCTCAGTCGGTTAAGCATCCAATTCTCAGTTTCGGCTCAGGTCATGATCTTGGGGTCCTCGGATCAGGCCCATGTTGTGGGCTTTGCGCTCAGCGCAGAGTCTGCTTAAAACTATCTCCCTCTTCCTCTCCCTCTGCTCCTCCCCCTGCTCTCTGTTGTGTGTGCGCTCTCTCTCCCTTTCTCAAATAAGTAAATAAAATCTTATATATATTAAAAAAAGAATCTGGAAAGGGCATATTTTTAAGAGTTTTGTAACGGGTCCAGCCACAGATCTATGGATCACAAGATGAGACTAGAGGGATGCCTGGGTGGCTTAGTCAGTTTAGCAACTGCCTTCGGCTGGGGTCGTTATCCCAGGGTCCTGGGATTGAGCCCCGTCTGTCTCACTGCTCAGTGGGGAGCCTGCTTCTCTCTCTCCCTCTGCCCCTCCCTTTGCTTGTGTGCTCTCTCTCTATCGCTCTCTCTCATGAACATGTGTTCTCTCTCTCTCCGTCATGAATAAATAAAATCTTAAAAAAAAAAAAACAACCACAAGATGGAACTAGAAAGTTCATTTTGGCAGTCATAGGTTTTTAGGAAACTTTCTATGAGACCCTCAGTGGTTATCAGTGACTTGTATGTCTGGGATAAGTGAACAGTCCTTAGTCCAACTTAGAGATAGAAAACCATGAGATTGGGGGGAGTCACTCTAAATTTCAGTCCCTATGAAATCTGTGGCTTTCTGTGGAGTTAAGTGCAGTGACGTCTGAGGCTGAAAGTATGTCCAACATCTGTCCATGGTGATGCCGAAACATGGAACTGAAAGACTGTGGTCTTTGGGGTTGGCCAGGTTGGCATTTGGCTCCCATTCCAGCCCCTTTGTAGTGGGACTTATGCTATTTCTTTCTTGCTTTTCTAAGTCTCAGTTTCCTCATTTAAGAGCAAAAAGCGACCAACCCTTAGTATCCATTTCTTCGGGTTGATGTAAGGTTTGCAGCAGTATATGTTAAGTGATTGATATATTGAGATGCGTAATAAATGTTGAGATATTAATTTTTATGATGCACGTCCCCAACTCATCACAGTTTTATTTTTTATCGTAGACTCTTCCCAAAATCCTTGATAAGCTAGCCCCAGCATTCACGATGAGCAGCTGCAGCTTCCTTGTGGAGAAATCCCGAGCCTCCACAGCCCGGGTGGTGGTGTGGAGAGAGATGGGGGTGTCCAAAAGCTACACCATGGAGAGCAGCTACTGTGGGTGTAACCAGGGACCCTATCAGGTATGTGAGACTCTGGCATATGCTTTCTGTCCAGCAGCAATATACCGTAATGGATGGGGGTGGCTATCAAAGACCTCTCAGTTCTTCTTTTTCTCCTGAGAGTGGAAGAAGTCTCTAGGTAGTCCAGCCCAGTGACCTGATCTTGCACAACTAGCTCAATGATTGCCTTCACTGGCGGCACCATCTGTGTTGATCCTGCAAGCAGTTTGTACGTGCCTGCTGATTTGGTTTCTCAGTCATCTCCCCTTGCCAGCAAGTGGCAGGGAGCCTCCCTCAGACATGTATCCCCTGCTTTTATGGAACCTCTGCCTGGCCCTGTTCTATACATGGGGCCCTCTTGTTACCCTCTGCACCAGTTGACTAAGCTCCCCTTGCATCATCAAGGTCGTAGGTTGGTGGAGAGATAGTGTGCTTTACATCCATGTATTTTATGCCTTTATCCTACGTGCTTATCTATATCAGCAGTTCTCTATTACCCTGCTGTCATCAGAGTACACAGAAGTGAATACCTGACATGTGTCTCCCCAACATGAGTGGATCTGGGTCTCAGGCTCTAGTATCAAGGAAAAGGCTCGTGTAAATCATATTCTTTCTACAGCTATATTAACTGCATGAGCAGCTGGATGTCTGCTGGAGCAGGCTGTTCTAGCTGTTCTTCCCACTCCCCCACTGGAGGAGCATAAATAAGGGACACTGTGACAGTGCCACAGTAATAGATTCTTTTAAATTTGTTAGGTGAGTTGACAGCCTTCCATTCAACCCCAAGGATACCTGGACCTTATGAGCATTAAGGCTCATTGTGTTGGCTTTGATATTCTCCGGGAACAGCCAGGAAGCACTTGGCATCTACATGGTCCTGTGCCTGTGAAAATCTGTTAGCTCTCAAAGGGAGTATAGGGAGTGACAGGTGATGAATATTATCTAACTTCCCACCTGGCCAAGGTTTTTTTGATACACAGGGCTACCGAACCACCAGCTTTGACCTATTAATTCTGTTAAATAACCAATCAGTTTAAGCAGTTGCTAAAAATAAAGGTTCTGTTATTGAATTAATAAATTATTAGATTGAATTAGTCCATTTTACCCACATGAATGTCGATGCAGATAAGAAGAGATCATTGGAGGGGCACGGCATCAGGGACCAACAGACCTCACTTTTCCATTTATCAGCAATGCTGCAAGCCACATACCTCCATGAACCAGTGTGTCACGTATCAGATATTGAAATTCATAAGGATTCCTTTCTTCCCCACTGCACAAGAGTTTTGTAGAGGCCAAAAGAAAATGCAGATAGGAATGCACTTGGGGGTTATACCATCAGGAATAAGTTCAGTCTCTTGGCATTCAAAACCCATAGGATTGGGAAAAAGAAGCTTGAGATATTGTGACTCAAAGGCCTTATGGATATAGACTTGTATCCCTCTAGCTGTGTGCCTCTTAATGGATAAGGGCCAGTCACTTGTTTAAAGGACAAATGGATGTATTCTTCATAGATCTATTAGATTGGTGACTTTCATTGACCTTGTTTCTCCAAGCCCCAGTTCAGACTAAGAGCTTCTGGTCAGATAAGCATCAATGCCATTCACCATAAGTCAACTAGAAGCTCAAAGTCCTCTGGCGTTGCTAAACTAAATGACTCTTAGGTTCAGGCCCCTACCACCCCCCATCTTCCATGTAACAAATACAGAGACTGTTACAAATGACAAAGAATAGAAGAAGTTTGCCCAATGGGATGGCTTTCACCTATCAGCCCAGCGTTTGCCCTGTGAAATTGTCCATGTGGCCTTTGCACAAGGTCTTTGTAGGAAAGGATGGAGAAGGAATTGGCTAGAGAAAGCCCTAATGGTGCCAAACCTGGTTTTGCTTTAACAGTTCCATCCTCTATATGAAACACCTCTCTGGATGGATTGGTTTTCTCTTTCCCTTTGTTTCTCTGAACTTACAAACATTGTTGAGTCACTGAGCAGAATTGTAGACAGTGAGTAAGAGAATGGTAAATAATTTTACATATGGGGGGGCACCCCAGGGGAAAGAAGGCAGCCCAGATTTGGGTGTTTTGGTGATTTTTGTTTGAGGTGTATAATGAAGTCTATGAGCTAGAAAGCAGTATAGAAATTTCCATCCTGAACATATTGCAAATGATTTTTGTACACTGAGAAGCTTAGTCCCAATTGAGTCCTGAGGTTATTATTCTAAGGTCATCTTTCCATTTTTTGTTTAGCATTACCATTTATCCAAAAGATGGAGGATACTTAAATACACCCAGGAGGGGCATTCCTTCCTTTCTTCATAAGAATATAAATATTTTTGCAGTTTCTCTGGTTAACACGGCTTTAAAGTAGTTCCAATCATTTCTCCCCTAGCACACTAAGTACCTGATTTGTTAGTATTGAAATGAAATATCATTTCTTACAGTGACATTTATGTTGGAACTGCATTAAAGAACATAAGCTGTTACCTTCGAATAATTATTATTAATATGATATTTTCTCTTCTATTTTCCAGTCTATAGTTGGCTAATTTAAAAAAAAAAAACTCCCTTTTGTTTCTTTGGAATATAGTCTCTACTACTAGAGCTATACACTTAGATCCATAATTTGTACTTAATATGGAAGTCCCACCCACTGAAAGATTTACTTTATCTATTAGGGACGGGCCCAAAGCTATTGAGGCTATTGAGGGGAAAAGCCAAAATGGAATCATGCATCCCCTTGGGGCTCATTTTTTTAGAGGTGTCCAGTCTATGTGGATAGCTGTGTGCTTCCCACTGGGTATTTACCATCTGGGGTCACATATATGGTGTGTTGGCGCATACAGGGGCATGTGACTGGGCCCCATGGCTGCTTGTGTCTTAGGAAGACAATGTGAGTATTCCCACACAAGCAGGCTCTCCACGTGCTCACTGGCAATGTGTCTGACTTGTGGGCAGAGTGTGTCTTAGAGGAAGGACAGAAGATGTGTGACTCAGGGGAGGTCGGAAGGTCTCAAGTGACATATAAATCCTCCTACCTCCACACTTTCCCATGAATCCTCCAGCAGCCCATCTGCTCCATCGCCAACAGAGGGGTTTTTCAGTAACCCAAACCTATTCAAGTCACAGTATTGCCTATAAAACATCACTGTGTCTAGAGAAATTCCAGCTCCTTGTTATGACAGGTAAAGCCTTTTACAATCGCATTCATCTCTCGAATGCTCATTACCTTGTTTAGCATAGAAGATGTGTTGAATCTGTGTGATGATTGATGAATGAATGAATGAATGAATGAACGAACAAATGGGTGGCGATTTCCATGTAGAGTCAGAGGAGTATCCTCTCTGTCCAGAGATCACTAGGAAAGGAGGAATTGCTATGGTCCAAATGTGATTAGAAGCCACTTTCAAGTGGAGATTTTTAGTCATTGTAGTGGGTGGTCATGGAAAGAGCGAGAGAGGGAAGTGTGTAAGAATGCAATGTGGAGACCTCTCCAATCTGTCACGATCTGTATGATGTGAGTGCCCCTCATACACTATACCTTAAATGGATTCTTTCCCAGAGTGGGCAGATTCTAGTCCAGGCGGACTCTCACATGGCCACATTCTAATAACAAATGATGGGTCAGCAGAAGGACTCCCACTCATACAAGGGTGGGGGGAGATGCTTCAGTGCACCTGCCAGACCCAGGACCAAGGTGCTCATTCCCCAACTGCTTAGAGGTGGATACAACACTGGAATTTGTCTATCGCTGAGAGACGCAGTCTTGACCAAAGCTGTGGCTCTTCTCTGTGAACCTCATGCATCCAAGGGCGGGTCTGAGGTGGGAACAAAGGCCAGTCCTCCTAGCCCTGGCTGGGAACATTCCTCAGGGCTGCTGCAGCTCCAGAAACTCCCTGCAGGATTGCCCGGGGCCTCTATCACAATTGGGCTGGGCTTCAGCTTCCTCCTCTGCCCACCTCTGCTTTTTGGTACCACTCACAGGTGCTGTTCTGGTGAGTGCGCCCCAAAAACCCTTCTGCAGGGCACCTTACATCTATATTTCAGAATGGCTGGGATTAGGAAATAGACATGGACTAAGAGCCCAGCTAGGGAAGATGGTTTGGTGGGGATGACTTTCATGTGGGGAACTGAGTCATCTCACTCAGCTTTCAGGGCTCCCAGTGTCCTTCTATTCATACTCAGCATCTTTAGCTGGTTGGGGCAGCAAGCCCACGAAGAACTGGGGACTGCAGCTCAGTGTGGGGCTCCTGCGGCCCTCCTGCTCCCTCCAGAAGGCAGGCCGGGTGCGCTAGTTTCCCACGGCTGCCATCCCAAATTGCCACAAATTTGGTGGCTTACAACTACTTAAATGTATTCTTTCACAGCCCCGGAGGCCAGAAGCCTGAAATCGGGGTGCCCGCTACACTGTGTTCTTTCTAAAGGCTCCAGGCGAGGCTGTCCCGTGCCTTTCTCTTAGCTTCTGGTATTTCTTGGCTCGTAGATGCATCACTTCCCCAAGTGTCCTAAGCCCCAGAATTGCCTCCCCCCCAGGATATACACATACATTCTTTCTCTGTCTCTACCACACACACATGTGTGTATATCACACATACATACACGGTCGTACAGACACACCAGCAGTTCTGAATGATGGCTTCGTGGGGGTGCTGCATAACTTATTGCTTAGTGTGGGCACTTGTCTCAGAGTTCCAAGGAGGGCTCTGCATTTAGCAATCCTGACCTTGAGACAGTTAACTGTCCTCTGTGACTTTCGGTTGTAAAAGTGTGTTCCTCGCAGTTCCTACTTACGGAAATATTATAAAGACTGGATGAGCTACTGCCTATAAAACATTTAGCACTATTTTCATACTAAACACTCAATAGCTTTTATTGTTGGTCATATTATTAATTGTATGTGAGAATACTTAATGGTGATTTTCTTTTTTATTTTAAACACAGATACTTAGACCCCAACCCTTAGCCACAATTGTCATATTCATACCTTCTTAATTAGAAACATTGAGGTTGGAGATCAGGTCTCTGTGATTTTATTCACTCTAATAGGAACCCAGGGTTGACAGCCATAGATTTTGGCTTTTGTGGAGACTAATATCCATTTACCAATATTTATAGATTTAGTTATATCAAAGCCATTTCTGTGTGTATTACCTTGACATTTCCTCTTCTGTATGTTCTTTATTCTACAAACTTCCTACATAATCTAACCTGTATTATAGCCAATTCATATGTGAGACCCTAGAAAAGGGAAGGGAATTTGTGAGCCTGAATATGGGGGACAGGGAAGGAAGGAACAGAATGGAGTTCAGGACAGGAAACAGATTTGAATTTCTCCAAAGGTTGCTGAATTTAAAAGCCTATTCTAATCATGAGCACAACTCAAGAATGTATTTTGGATCACTGGTCTCTTGGAACCCATTTCTTTGTTCTAAGGCCTGCCTCAATTTAGAATATGACTCTTTCTAAGCTCTGAATGGGAGTGGGGGTAGGGGATCTCCTAATTTCATTAATGTAATCTGAGGCATAGTATTTCTCAAACTTTAATGTGCATAGGAATTACCTCAGGGTCTTATACGATGCCGATTTCTGAACCATGTCTCCATGTGATCTGGGATATGGCCTAGGAGTTGGCATTTTATTGAGCACCCTTGAAGATTCAAATTTTGGTGAATTAGGGGGCCAGTCACTGAGAAATGGGGTAGGTTGCTAATTTTTGCAGTTTCTGGTTTTGTTTGCTTACTCCTGATCTCCTTTGGGCTATTGATAATTTTCCATGGCTTTTGTCATGAAGTCATAAAGTCTCAAATTCTCTGCTTCCTCCCACACTTGAGCGTGTGTGTGTGTGTGTGTGTGTGTGTGTGTGTGTGTGTGTGTTTCATCTGTGCTTTTCAGTTGTTGGCTTGGCCCTCCCACAAGAGTTGTATTTAAAAACTGTCTGTATCCCAACGAGCGTTTAAAAATGTTTTTGTTTGGGCGCCTGGGTGGCTCAGTGGGTTAAAGCCGCTGCCTTCGGCTCAGGTCATGATCCCAGGGTCCTGGGATCGAGGCCCACATCGGGCTCTCTGCTCGGCAGGGAGCCTGCTTCCTCCTCTCTCCTCTCTCTCTGCCTGCCTCTTTGCCTACTTGTAATCTCTCTGTGTCAAATGAATAAATAAAATCTTAAAAAAAAAAATGTTTTTGTTTGTTTGTTTTTCTAGCTCCTGGGACGGCCCCAGGTCAAGATTTCTTAAATTGCTTATGGAACAAAAGAGTGTAGGAACAGATATAATTACATACAAACTTGTCTGTTGGCCTATGTGTACATTTTTCTGAGGGAGAGAATCTATAGTTTCTCAGACATACTTGAAAGGGTGAACGATCCCAAAATGATTAAGAGCTCATGCCTTAGTTTCATGAATCCAAGATCTCCAGAAGGCCCTTCACAGCTTCCTGGTTTCTGCTCCTGATTCAGCTCTGGAAGAGCTTGGCTTGACTTTGTGAGAATCAGACAGAGGCTGTCACTCACTGTGTCTCCTACTTGTCAAGGAGCATGAGAACAATGATGCATCTCATTAAGTGTGTATTGGAGCTCCTTCCATCTAAATTTTGTGTGATTACACAGGACACTAATCTCTTCAGGGTGATGCTGCTCACAGGTGGTGGTTCTGACTGAGGAGTAGTAGCCTCAGCTTCTGGGCTTTGTTAGAAATGCAGAATCCTAGGCTGCATGGACTGCTTCAAGATCTACAGTTTAACAAGCTCCTCAGGTGACCCATGTCCTTAGGAAAGGCTGAGAAGCAAGGATTTAGAGCACCCTTAGTGAGCAGGGAGGTGAGAGAGGATTAGGGCTCAGGAAAGAGAAGTTGGGGAGTTTCACCTTTTTCACTAGGGCAAGAACATTGTTTCCAGAATTTCTGTGAGGTAGAATGAGACGCTATGTGTGAATGGGATTTAAAAATTACAAGTGTGGGCGCCTGGGTGGCTCAGTGGGTTAATACCTCTGCTTTCGGCTCAGGTCATGATCTCANTGTATTGGAGCTCCTTCCATCTAAATTTTGTGTGATTACACAGGACACTAATCTCTTCAGGGTGATGCTGCTCACAGGTGGTGGTTCTGACTGAGGAGTAGTAGCCTCAGCTTCTGGGCTTTGTTAGAAATGCAGAATCCTAGGCTGCATGGACTGCCTCAAGATCTACAGTTTAACAAGCTCCTCAGGTGACCCATGTCCTTAGGAAAGGCTGAGAAGCAAGGATTTAGAGCACCCTTAGTGAGCAGGGAGGTGAGAGAGGATTAGGGCTCAGGAAAGAGAAGTTGGGGAGTTTCACCTTTTTCACTAGGGCAAGAACATTGTTTCCAGAATTTCTGTGAGGTAGAATGAGACGCTATGTGTGAATGGGATTTAAAAATTACAAGTGACCCTCAATAAGAGGCATTCTGTTGATCTGTGCCAACATTTTAATGCTAGATGAGTGTTTTATTTTTTCCCCCACCATTCCCCCTACATTTCTCATCTCTGTGCTCTAACCTCTGCTCNTAAATAAAAATAAAAAATAAATAAAAATTACAAGTGACCCTCAATAAGAGGCATTCTGTTGATCTGTGCCAACATTTTAATGCTAGATGAGTGTTTTATTTTTTCCCCCACCATTCCCCCTACATTTCTCATCTCTGTGCTCTAACCTCTGCTCTAGGGCTTTGAAAAGAGAAGGACAATTTCCCAAAAGCCTGTTTGGCCCTCAGAATGCTACTCATTCTTTTGTAAATACAAATAGGAAACACAGACCTAATCCATCATTTTAGTGTAAGCCACTCTCTGAACCATTCACCTCAATGCCCTTTTCTTTCTTATTAACTGTGATTCAACAAGTGTTGCTTTGGTGTTCTTTTTTTTTAAACCTCTTTGTATATGATCTCAAAGCACATTCTGAACCATTTATTAACTCACTGTGGGCTTAATGATGTAGTGAAATAATTGTCTCATTCTGTAGCCCTCAATTCTGTAATGTATGTCAGCATTATGGTGGAATATTAAAAGGAATTAAATAAAAATCAAGAGGCAGAGATGCTAATAAGATTGCCAGCAGGGGCCTTTCCTGGGATTACTAATGCCCTGGGAGCTGTGAATTTTAAATGGCCATTGTAGAAAATGGCTCATTATATCAAAAAAAAGGACAGAATCTGGCCCTTGGGATAGTCCAATGAGCCTCAAATGACCTCTGATCCTTTAAAAATAATTTGGCTTCAAAGGACCAAAAAGAAGAAAAGATGGTTTATCTCTGTAAATCTCACTTTCCCCCTGTGATCAATGTTAAGTGCAATCAACCAAATACCCTAAAGGAAAGGATTTAAACCAAAGATAGGATTAATTTAATCTAGGGTTTTATGTAGCTTGTATCATAGGGGGAAAGGACCAGCCAAACCTGAAATATATTTCTCTGGTTCTGGCTACATGACCGAGATCCTTGGAGTAGCTGAGAAAGGCGGAGTCCAGCTCATGAGAGTTATCCATGGGATATTTTCTCTGTGAGGTAGAGTGGACCCCAGCCCTTCCTTGACTACGAAGGGCAGGTGATGGCTCCATTCCTCCAGCCAATATTTCAATATCCTCTACCGGGTCTTCCCTCCAGTGGAATGGCCCCAAAGATTTCTGTTTTTTAACACTAAACAGTCATTCTCTTTATAGGCCTGTATTCCCTGAATGTAAATGAGAAGGGAACATTTTAGAATACTTTGAACCATTAGCTAGTTTTATATAAACTTATACCTGTTTTATTGATTCGTTAACATACATTTATTAGGTATCTGCTTTAAGCTGAAAGTGGCGGCTGGGGATAGTTACAGAAAACTAAAAACACTTAGTGAAGGCCAGACACATGGTCAATTCATCTTCATTCATTCTTTCTTTCATTCATCATTCCATAAACATTAAAAAAAAATCCAGACAATATGTTCGGTGCCAAGAACATGACAGAGTGGAATTGACAGCTTCCCACTCTCCCAGGTTTATAGTCCAGGCAGAAAGGCAGTTAATTAAGTCAGCAATAACAGCAGAGAGTAATCTGGAAACAACTGGGTGCTGTAATAGCACACAGAAGGAGATAATTTAGGGTTTTGCTAACTGTTGGTTGAGTTGAATATGAATTATCCACAAGTTATTTGTGTGTGTGTGTGTGAAATTAGAAAAGGGAACTCACTGGGCAAAACTAAAAGGTAGTTGTCTGGAAGTCGGGTAGAGTCAGGGAGCTCTTGATTTTTCTTTCACCCTTGTTCGCTTTTGTGCTACTTCTGGCTCCTTTAGTATTTCTCTGTCTAACCCTGGAATTCCACACCGGGGGTGCGCATGCTGCCGAATCTGAGTGCACTAGAGCATGCAAGAGTGTTATTCTAACCCTTCCTCCTGCACGCTCTCCTTAGGGACATGTGGACAGTGTCCCTTCCATGTAGGTGTTCCTAGCGAGCTTGCTTAGAGTTCGCCACCCCGCCCTGAAGGCAAACACAGAATTGGAAACATCAGAAATGTTGCAAAATTCTTTTTAGACCAGTACTGAGTAATGGCATTTAAATAACGGTAATCTTGATTATCTTAATGAATAAATGTCTGTCTATATGCCCCCGAGTATTCCCAAACGCAACAGAAATCACAGTAATAAAATACCCTTTGCTTTGTGGTTTATAACTCATAAAACACTTGCATAAACGTTAATATCTCAGGCGAGCCAGAAAACCAACACAGACTGAGTGCGAGGGGACATGGGAGTGAGAGATAAGGACAGCAAGCCTGAGATGAGCCGGAAAGTGGCACAGAGTGTTGCATTCCTGGGCCAGTCAAAGCGGTCAGGTGGGTTGGCTTGGCTATGTGGCATGTGTCTGGATAAGGGTGTCTGCAGAACCATTTCCCGGAGGAGGCGTTGAGAAGGAAGAAGGACTTACCTGCCCATTTCACTTGCTCCTGTTTCCTGCTAATCTGAGTGTGTCCCCAGAGAGGTCAGCTCACATGTTTGAGTTCCATCATTGGGTCCCTCCTGCAGCCACTCATCCAGATCCAGAAATGGTGGGAGGGGTCAGCAGCTCAGGATGGGAGGCTGGTTGACCTGGTTCTAGAATAGCAGCAATGAAGGAAGTCCTCTTAAGGATGCATCTGGTCAGCCCCAGGGTGTGGAAGCCTGAGGGCCCAAGTAGAATTGGTAGCAGCCCAGGCAAAGCTCACCACAGGGGGACGGTCCAGAGCTGATGCCACCAAGGGACTCTGAGGAGGCACCTAACGTATGTCCTTGACAATTACTAAAAATTTTTTTTATATTTTTAGTCATAAAAGTTTGAGCACAAAAATGACAATATTCAACAAAAAAATATTCATAACCTTCGATCCTAAAATTTCTATTTCTAGAAATTTAACGCCAGAAGGGCGCAAAGATACATGAACAAGGATGCCATTGCTTGTTAATGGTGAAAAAGGAGAAATGACCTTAATTCCCATCAGTAGAGAATCGGTGAAAAAAACAGTTGTTAGTCTGAATGGTGCGTGACTCAGACAGAAAGCACAAGATACATGTGTTCACATGGGCTTTAGCATTTCCGTCCACTAGCTCCATCATTTATGGTCTGTATTTAGGGTAAGTTCTTTATTCTCTTTAACGTTTAGTGTAGTCATCAGAAACATGTACCTTCCTCAGCATGTTTGTGGGTAGGGTAAAGCACTTAGGATAGCATCTGACATAAAATGCTAGCTAATCCTCATCTTCCTCCTCATCGTCACCCTTATATATCGTTACACTCCATCTACTGATGTGAAAACTGAGATGGAGAAAATCTGTGTGGCATTTCATTTTCTTTCTTTCTTTTTTAAGATTTCATGGGGTTTTTTTTTGTTTTTGTTTTTGTTTTTGTTTTTTTGTTATCTCTACACCCCACGGGGGGCTCAAACTCACAGCCCCGAGATCAAGAGGCACACTTTCCACCAAGTGAGCCAGCCAGGCACCCCTTAAGTGGCATACTTAATGCTGGACAACTCATCAGTGGTGGGATTAGAATTTAAACCATTCTAATTAAAATGGAACCATGAAATCCTGTGTTCTTAAGTTATAGCACGTTGCCTTATGTTAATGAAATGTTGGGGTGACACAAGGCTGGGGCAAGCAAGCAGTTATGGTGTTATGTGGCAAAATGTGTGTCCAAATAGATCTTGGGAAAGTGGAATCTTGGGCAAAGTATCAAAAGAACTTCATATGGATAATTGGGAAGTCCTATATTTGATTAAAACAAAAAGAAATCACTCAAGTACAAGACAGTTTATAAAAAAATATTTAGAGGTTTTACTTACTGGTAATCTAATATGATTAAATGTGAAGTACATTACAAATGTGCTCATGATATTGGACCACGTTAAAATCATCATAATTAGTTAGAACGAGAAGGCTGATATTCTGCTTTCTATGTAATTGCAAAGAGAAAAATGTGTTCTGTCAGCAGCAGGACTTGACTTTCAAGAACTGTGGTAGAGGGCGCCTGGGTGGCTCAGTGGGTTAAAGCCTCTGCTTTCGGCTCAGGTCATGATCTCAGCGCCCTGGGATCGAGGCCCACATCGGGCTCTCTGCTCAGCAGGGAGCCTGCTTCCTCCTCTCCCTGTCTCTCTGCCTGCCTCTCTGCCTACTTGTAATCTCTCTCTGTGTGTCAAATAAATAAATAAAATCTTTAAAAANTATTCTGCTTTCTATGTAATTGCACAGAGAAAAATGTGTTCTGTCAGCAGCAGGACTTGACTTTCAAGAATTGTGGTAGAAATATGCAGTGGTCAGGTAAAAAGTGCCTTTTGAGCCATCCTAAGGAGGGTGGAGTTTATTTTCAAAGATAATAGATGTTCATTCGTGTAATTAAAGGAGAGACGCAGTCGGATCCTATCTGTCTTTTAACAGCTGTGTGCTGAAGGGGACCAGGGACAGAGACTAGTCAGGGGGCTGCTGTAGGTCCATGTTTGGATGAAGGGCAGAGGCTTTGGAAGCAAGTGAGAGAGATGGACACATTCAAGAGAGATTCAGGAGGTGGAGCTGACCAGCGCTGGTAAAGGGCTGGATGTGGTGGTGAGGAACAGAGAAGTGGGAGCAACTCGGGTGACTCCCAAATGTCAGGACTGGGTTCAAGGTACAAAACCTCAGGGAAATTATCTATGGGCAGGTGTGAGAGAGGGAGGCTGGTCATATATATCAGGAATGGCAATGCAGGCAGGGAAACTGACTACTTCCTTGCATGTTACAGAAGACACTAAAGCAGAGTTTGGCTTGATAGATAAACTCTATGGCCAGTTTGCTCGGTGAAATTCTTGATTCAGTGATCAGAACATTAATGCGGGTGAATGTGAAGTTGCTTTGTTACCTTATGAGGGACTTTTTAACATATACTCATCACTGCTTCAATATAACTGACCTTATCTTCCTTGCGGCTCAATTTAAATTCTCAAGCTTATTCCATCTATGCACTCCAAAATGCTTATTATAGGTTTCCTTATTGCTACTAGCTTCCTAATGCTGTCTTGACTGGAGAAAGGGGCTCTGGGTCAACTTGACTCCCTCTCTCTCTCTCTCTCTATATATATATATATATATATATATATATATATATATATATATACATATATATATATGTATATGTATATATATTTATATGGAGAGGGAGTATCTTAGAAGTCTTGGGGATGTACATATATATCCAAGACTATNCATATATATATGTATATGTATATGTATTTATATGGAGAGGGAGTATCTTAGAAGTCTTGGGGATGTACATATATATCCAAGACTATATATATGTATATATAGTGTGTGTGTATATATAGTGTATGTATGTACACAATATACATAATATATTTTATGAGTACATATTTTTTCTAATCATAATGTAGGAAAATCAAAGGAAAAAAAAACCAACATGACCCAGAAATATGTATATGTGTGTCCACCATTGATTTTGTGGTTTTGATGTTTTTCTCTAGACTTTGGCCATATGCAGATCTTCTATAGAATTATCATCAATCATTACCTTTATTTGTGGATTATTCATTTAAAAATTTTTTTGGATTACTCATTTTTTGAACTATTCATTTTTTTAATTAACATTACATCGTAAGAGATTTCCAAATTTCTCTGAAGACTCTACGCTTTTAACAATTGCCTTCCTCCCCCCTCCCCCACCCCAACACTGCATTTATCCCACTGTGGTTCACTTAAAATTATTAGACAGTTAGGCTGCTTCCAAACTTTTGGCTCTTTTATGCAAACTCTAGGAAGGAGTTCTTTATGTATAATTTTACCCCACTCACCACCAGTATTTTCAACTAATATAGGCTAGAGTTCCAAAGGGAAATTGTCAGGTTAAAATGTTTTAAAAAAACATTATGGAACTTGATCTTATGAAATATCATTCACCCAATTGAGATTAGACTTGGCCTTGACCTCTTGCTCGTAGTTAGTGTTGAGAAGTTGAATTTCACTTGGGCTTTTTAGTTTAACTATATACATAGCACACTTAAGCTAAATGAATAGGCAACTCAGCATAGATAGGAAGGAAGACAGGATAGGAATGGAATGGCTGCTTTTATTTTAAATATTTTGCTCAAATTCTGGCATCTCTTGATTTTAATAGGTTCCTTCTTCTGTTCCCCCAGATCAGCTAATGGCAAGATATAGTACCAGTGTTTCTTAAAAGTTTTTTTGTGTGTGATATATTGTTATAGAAAGGAATTCATAGGTTTGTTTGTCAATTTATTTTTTAGCTTTTGTGAAATGATATCCTAAAAGAAACCATTGAAACAACCATCAGGTTGACTTCCAAATTGGATGGTCATTTTATCATTCATTTAGAATGTCATTTACCACTGACAGTCATTGCCAATTACCATAACAAATCAATTTTTGTATCCTAACATTCCTTTAGGCACTCCTCAGTCACCCATGAATGGGTTGAGTACAGCCGTTCACAGTCAACCCCATAATATAATCTAGAACTGAAACCTTCCTCTCCTTTCCCCCAAATCTCTCTGGTAGAGATACATTCTCACTGAATCAACATTGGTACAGAGAAAAGACCTTTGTAATTTTCTTGCTAAACATTAAAGAGATTACCAAGGAAGGTTTTCTTCTAGGAAATGGAACTCAGAAGACTTCTCTTCTTTAAGGATTCAGGATAAACGTTTAATTTGGATTACCAGGTTGAGATGCAATGATTATGGATATGTGTTGGCATGAGACAGTAAAAGGATTACTGAAGCAAGGTTAATCCCTCTACTTCATAGTTTCTCAAACTTGGTACAGCTATCATTTGGCGCTGAGCAATTCTTGGCTGTGGTGACTGTCCTGTGTGCTGTAGAATGTTTGGTGGCATCCCTGGCCTTGACCCATCAGATGCCAGTAACACCTCCCTGGTCATGATAACCAAAATGTATCCAGACATTGTCAGTTGTCCCCTTGTGTGTGAGAACCACGATGATTGAAAACCATGGTTTGCTACATGTTTCACTTCCCAGTCCCCTCTTTGAGTCTTGGTCTTCCCATCTGAAAAATCAGGAAATTGAATTGGTTGATAACCATGTCATTCTCCAGTTATAAAGGTATTGGAACATGCCTGAGCCAGAGAAATGGACTTCTTGTCTATACGATCTTCCAGACCCTAGATTTTTGTGATTCTTCAGGTTAAAGAAACACAACAATGTTTTGAACATGTTTTCAAAGAAACACCATGGTGTTATCAGTGGGGAATATAAACAAAATGGGCTACTGTTTTCTATAAGGGGAAAAAAATCTTTACAGACCAGGACTGGAATGTTATTTGTGCTAATGCCCTAAAGTTTTAAGATTGGAAGCAGGCTGGAATATGATGGAGTCAGAAGACAGAAACGTCACCAAAATGAAGAATGAAATAGGAGTGAAGGAAAAGCCAATAGGCTTCAAGTCTGTAAATACACACCTCACTTTTTTTTTAAGTATAACATAAACAAATGGGAAGAGAAAAAATCTCACGAAGTCCAAGAACTGATTTCCTAATAGCACATGTTTGTAACTGGGAGGCTTGTTCTTTCATCATTTGGCTACTTACATTTCACAGACTGGAGACTAGGTGTTAAATCCATCAGTTGGGTTCAAGGTAGATGACAAGGAGTGATTGATGAATTCCAGACCCTGGTGAGAAGCAGAGGCTCTGAAGTTCTACTATAGCTATGAGGGTGGGTGGGACCATGCAGAAGGTGACTAAGAACAGCAAAGCTGTGCTCCGCATTCCACAGCCATCACCCTGGGAAGGGTTTGTAATGCTTAGTGTCTGTATGGACATATAGGCTTGTCAGCACACCCTGTGCACTGAATAAAACTACTGGATTTGAATCCAACTTCATAGGCAAGAACATTCGCATCTGAGAGACAACTCTTGACAAAATTGAATCAGAAAGAAGAGGAAAGGGTACTAAATCTCTGTCTTTTACTTTCTCTCTCTCCCTCCCTATCTCTCTCTCTCTTCTAACCCTATACTTCCAAGTTTTCCAGGCAGGACAACTTCTAAGAGTCATACAATAAGCATTTGTGACTGTGAATGACAAGTAATGTTATTTAAGTTCTTGACCTCATAATAACTCATCATACTTGTTAGAGCTCTTACCTTCGCATGTGTTAGGTTAACTGTCAGTATAAGCCCATAAGGTAATTGCTGCCTCTTAGGATAAGAGAATTAGGGTAGAGAGAAGTTAGGTAACATGTCCGAAGTCACACGGAGAGGAAGTTGAAAGAGCTGGGCTCCGAACCCAATCAGACTGACTCCTGGATTTTTTGCTGTTGACTGCTCTCTCATACCACTCCACTGAGCATGCTCCACCATGGCCTTGCGTCACCTCCATAGGACTAGGTATTATTTTTTTCTTTTTTCCACAGATTAGGAAACCTAGGTGCACAGAGGTTGGATCACTTGTCAAGGTCACATAGGAACAAAGTAAGGAATCAGGGATTCAAACTTGGCTTGGACAACCCTCAGCCTTTGCTATAACCTCCTCTGGAAGAGCTACAGGGCTTGTCTGAAGCGACTTCACGGTGGGGCAGATGTCATCAGAGTCACAAAGTATATAGAACAGCATACTCTCTTTTTCCAGAAAAGAAAGATGTGACATTTGGTTGCTTGGAAGGGAGTATCCAAAAAGGCTTCATGGAGGGGGTGGTATTGGCTACGGTTTGGGAAAATGGATTTAATTTTATGGGCAGAGATTATGGGGAGAGCCTTATAGGAAGAAAAACCAGCATACACAAAGGCATAGAGGTTGAATGGTGTAGGGGTGTCCTTTTGGAAATGTCATCCAGCTGGCATGGGGAGGTTTAGGGCAGTGAGAGGGGCGTACACTTTCCTGAAATAGACATGTTGTGCCTTTCCCAAAGATATTCTTAAAAGGACAGCAATTCAGGGAAACTCAGAACTCAGAAAAAAGGTTTGGGTTACAAAGAGATGAGGGCACTCTGACCAAAGCCAGTACTCATAGACAGCCTCAGAAACCGACCAGGCACTGTGGAGATGTTACCATGGGGACCTGTGCAGTAATCACCCAGCAGTGCCTGGGCTGGATTACTTTCCAACATGGGGGCCACTCAAGTAAAAATCCTGAAATGAGAGTCAAAGTCCAGTAGGAAGCTTCTAACTCTTCTACAGGCCCTGGAGGCTCACGAGAAGGCCAGAGTTATCTTTAGCCATGATCCTTTTTCTGAAACACATTACTGGTAGGTACATGGAAAGTGTTACTAATCACTAACATATATGTCTGGGCACTTTTGTCACTGATTCATAGAAAGGCATCAATAATTTTTATGTTTAATTGCCAAAATTAGCAAGTTACATTTAGGAATAAGAATAAAGTTTATGAAGAGAATTTTAGAAGTCCACATTAATAGAATATCGTGATATCTAAAATCAGAGTGAGCCTGGGGTGACTACTTACTTGACAGGGAATATAATCCACCCCTTCAGCAAAGGTGAGTGAAGAATCAAAGCTTTAGGGGCCTCGGTCTCTTCTGGGTGTTATCAAAGACTCTGACATAGTTGGTCTTCTCCATTGACCACTGTCTGAAGAGGATTCAGCCAATAGGATTCCTGCCCTCCCAAACAAAGGGACATACCCCAAGGGCAGAAAAGTGACTACAGTAGTTGTAGAGGACTGTCCTTTTGTGCCCTGCTTGAGGGAAGTTACTTCAGGGAGTGTTAGGATCTGTTGCTTTTGTCTCGTCAACGTGTTTGGTAAATCTGAAGCACACATACACATACAACTCATTTGCCTGGGGTCAGGCACCATGACAACCACCGTAGCAACCATCTGCCAGCGCAGATCAATTACATTTCTCATTTCTAGCATTTCCATAACCTCTCGGCTCCTGTTTCTGCTTCCTTTGCTCAGTATGATGCTTCTGAAATTCTTCATCTTGTGCAACATTGCTTTTTTTCAGTGGTGAGCCAACCTTGCATTCCTGGGATAAACCCATATCTGCTCATGATTAATTTTCATTTTATGTGTTTGCAGAGTCTTTTGAAAATATTTTGTTATAGATTTTTGCATTTATGCTTTGGAGCTGTATTTTTTTAATCTTATTTTTATATTGTTTTTAAGTTTTATACACAGTATAATGGTAGTCTCATAAAATGTGATAGAAAATGTTTTTCCTCCTATTTCATTAAATAGGTTGGAGAATATTAGTATTGTTAATTCTTTAAATATTGGATAGAATTCACCAGTGAAATAATCTAAACCTGTATATTCTTTGTGGAAATGCTTTTCTTTTTAATGTTATGTTAGTCACCATACAGTACATCATTAGTTTTTGGAAATGCTTTTTTATAATGAGATTAGGTTTTTTTTTTAAAAAGATTTTATTTATTTATTTGACACAGAGAAATTACAAGTAGGCAGGGAGGCAGGCAGAGAGACAGGGAGAGGAGGAAGCAGGCTCCCCACTGAGCAGAGAGCCAGACGCGGGCCTTGATCCCAAGACGCTGAGATCATGACCTGAGCGGGCCTTGATCCCAGGACGCTGAGATCATGACCTGAGCCGAAAGCAGAGGCTTTAACCCACTAAGCCACCCAGGCTCCCGAGATTAGGTTTTGGTCACTTTCTAGTACCTTCAAATATATACAACTTATTCCAGTATTGAGAGTTGTAATTTGGAGGCAGGTTAGTATGATACACATTGCTCCTTCATCATCAGAAGTATAACAAGGTAAAATCTAATTTTTAAAACTCAACAATATATTGCAACCTATCTCTACATTAATAAATACACATGAGTACTATTGAGTGTTTCATTTCGTGCCTGTATAGCAGTTTATTTACCTGATTTCTCCATTTGTATACTCACACTTATTTTCTTTAAACCCACTCTGCTGAGGCCTTCTTTACTGCAATGATATCAATGACATGGTTAATGTCAAGCTCAGTCATTTCCTACAGAAAGCTATTTTCAAAATATTCTTAGAAGGATCCTTTAAAAGCCTGAGTCCAATTACGGCATTCCTCTACTCAAAACACTGCAGTGTTTTTCAAATTTACTCAGAAAAAAATCCCACACTCTTACCGCAGTTTATAATGCCCTACATGATCTGCTCCCTGGTGCGTCTCCTCTTTGTTCACTGCTCCAGACACTGGTTTTTTTTTTAAATTCCTTAAGGGGCAGGCTGGGTGGCTCAGTCCATTAAATGTTCGATGCTTGATCTCAGCTCAGGTCTTGATCTCAGGGTCATGAGTTTGAGCTCTGTGTTGGGCTCCATGCTGCATGTGGAGCCTACTTGAAAAAAGAAAAAAAAAATCCTGGTACACTCCTGCCTAGAGGTTTGCAGTAGCTCTACCTCTTTTTGCAGAGATCTTCATGGTGGGTGACTGACACCTTCAGGTCCTCACTTAGCTCTTCCCTCCCATGCCAGCCTTGCTTGACCACCCTGTTGAAATCTGTAAATGCCTAGCTCCTTACCCTCAGTGTTCCCAGTTCCATTTGCTCAGCTTTTCCTTTTCTCCGCATCACTCAACACCTAATATTATACAATTTATTTGTTACATGTATTATTTATTGTTGGTACTCCTGTTGAAATTTAATCTTCTCAAAAGCAAAGATCTTTGTTTGGTTCACTAATATATTATACTGTGCGCCTAACCAACACATAGCAGACATTCTGCTAATTCACATTGAGTGAGTGATTTAGACAGGTTGTTCCCATTTTCTAAAATAAGATAGGTCTATCTACCACATGTCTATCTCTCCATCCATTCAACCATGCATCCATCCATCACATGGCTATAATTATTACCATATCTATATCTATATCTATATATCTACCATTTGCTATTTGATTTGGAACATTTACTTTTTGTTAGGCACAATGTTAAACCTGGTGAAAAAATAAAGAAATGTCAGTGGTGTGCTAAAGCTACTCATATCAGGTTGTTGGAACTGATTAAGAAATATCCAGGAATTTTACAGGCTGGATGTTCAACCAATGATTGCTTGAAATTTGTCATGGTAAGAGCATTTGGATCATAGAAATTGGGGAACTCTATAAATCAAAGTAAACGAGTGTCTCTGGGAGGATAAGACTTACATCTCTTGCCACCAAGCCATTAAACTCCTAAGCATAGAGTTCTCAGGTAATAGAACTCAACATGATCCTTAAAACGGACTCTTGGAGTATTTATGTTTTGTGAAATAAATGCAGAATCCCTAGGTTAATTATTCAGAGCTTACTATAGCAAGGGAATAAGCCACCATCACCTATGTTTAGCATAGACTCAAAAGCAGTCAGGTAGTTGGAAAACTTAAGGGTGAGAAAAGGGGAAGGCTACAGATTGGGGGTTGTTGGCACAGGGGAAATGGATAAAAAGAAGTAGGGGAACTTATATGATTGGTTTGGGAAGAATATTCATCTTTCTGTAGTTGGATGAGAGAGACAGGCAACAATGGGACGTTGACCATTGTTGACCCAATTTTGAACCATTTTGGCTGATTGCTGCAGAAGTTACTGTTTGGCTTTCTGAACTTCTTATGTGGATCACAGTTCTATTGTCATAAATGGCCTTGCCATTGCCTGTATATTCAGTCTCTTGGGCCTCTGTTTCGGCTATTCTTTTGCTTATGAGAGATTGACTAATCCAGAGAAGGCCCGAGTTCCGTATCTTCATTTCTCAGGGATTGTGATCATCTTCAGCTGTTTTTGTGAGATCTTCTTGACCTTTGCCTATTGTGTTGTCATGGTGATGAGCTCTTGAGAGAGAAGTGCAGAAGCATTTAAAACTCTGTGGAATGTAATGGATGAGCGTTATTACCACTCTGACAAAAGCAATAATAAATAGTTCCTATAAGATGCTTTGAGCCCGAGAGCCCCAGTTGCCAAGAGTCCAAATCCCAGAAGCTATGGGGATCAACCCTATAAATCTAAGTAGACTTTAACTTAATCTGAGGTTCTGCCTTGCCTGTTTGATCCAAGTGCAAAAGCACGATTAGCAATGATGCAGATGCCACCATCTAGCCCACAAGAAATATAGAACGATGTGATTGTACATTACTATTCATGTCAACAAGTGAGGCTGATCTATATTCTATCTCGGAAAGAGATAGTATCATAAATGACTTCTGCCAGAGTTAATGATAAGTTTTTTAGTCTTTTGTTTTTATGTGTATGCCTCCCACTGTTTGGAATAGTGCTCTGACCTCATAAACAATGGGTCATTTTAAAACATGGAAGCATCTGTACTAAGATATTATATTGAGGTGACTTATAGACATGTTAATGGCATTTGAATATAGAAATTCAACTTAGATTTTGTTGTTTAGGCAGTAAAACCATGGCCCATTGTTGGATGTCAATATAAGGATGAATTTGTTATTAACAAGAACTGTGCCAATAAAGCAGATTACCTTGAGAATGTGTTGGGCAGCTTGCTATTAAATGCTTTCAGGCAGTGGTTAGCCATTGCAGGAATGTCTTTGGGATAGTGTATAACATTCTGGCTTTGAATGGGAGGTTGAAATAGATTAACTGTAATGTCTCTTTCAACGTTAAGAGTCTCTGACTCAGAATGATTCTTGAGAGATGCTGATTAATGACTGATTGCTGTGAGAGAAAGGGAAATGACGTATTTAGGGTAATCATACAGAGGAAATAGAGAGTGGTTTCACACTGGACTAACTTTTGCTTGGTTTCCAAGCCAGAGTTATAAAGGGAGATTTACTAGCCTTCTGTTGTTTCATCTGCCACACAGTATTCTATAGTCATGTGTTCTTCCCCTAATAATTTGGTGTATTTTCTCTTTAATGACTATGTGAATCGTGTAACTGAAATGTTTCCATTTTTATTTTGGCTGGCATGAAACCCAGAGGCAAATTTTCAGTTAAACTTTTTAACTGTGTAGGTTCAGATTGCCTCTATTTATGATTTTTCTTTTTGGTCTCAGTCTCCTCTTCTAAATGACATTGTCTTGGCCCTTTATTTTTATGTTGGGATTTGCTGATATTATGCATTCTTCTGTACTTCAAATCCTTTGTGAAATGAGATGGAAAATAAATCAATGGATGAATAAGTGGATATATGCATAATGATGGCAAACTGGTGTTCTATTTGGTAAGTGTCAGGAAGTAGTGATGTCATCATATTTCATGATGATCTAGTAAGCTAGATCTATAATTGCCAGCAATTTCCTCCATTACCCAATATCCAAGTATATTTTCCCCCAGATAGATTCCCAGTGTGATAATCATCAGCCTGAATTCAATCCTGATTCTGAAATAATAACTGATAAAAAATGATAAAATAATATCAAAATACCAAATACCAAAAATAATATCAAAATAATATCAATAATATAATAATATAAATATAAATAATAATATCAAACATAATAAAAAAGTGATTAAAAATGGGATCTAAATGGTTAATAGCAACTTGGTTTACAGTGCCCTAGGCTTTGTTTTGAATGTCATTATTAGGGTTCAGTAGATGCTAGACATATGCAAAAAGGTGCTTTTCATAATATAGGACCCAGTTTAAAAGTAAAACTTATGAAAATTCCTGCTGAATTACATATATCTGAGCTATTTACAATGGCTCGTCCCAAAATTACAGTATACTTCAGCTGCCACCTTTGTTAGATTTAACATTGAATTACTTATAGTACTAAAAAATGATTGCTTCTCTTCAATTATTACTAATCTGAGAATGTCTAAAATGCTGTGTCCAGTTCTGGACCCCAGCTTTGGGAAAGGACACTACAAAACATTTTGAAATGGATTCAGAGGCAGTTAACAAATTGGTAGGGAGTTGTTTTTTTTTTAATTTTATTTTTATTATTTGCCCAAGGGGTACAGGTCTGTGAATCATCAGGCTTACATCTTTCACAGCATTCACCAAAGCACAAACCCTCCCCAATGTCCATAACCCATCCACCCTATCCCTACCCTCCCACCCCCCAGTAACCCTCAGTTTGTTTTATGAGATTAGAAGTCTCTTATGAAAGCTTGTCTCTTGTCCTGCTGGAACTGTGAATGCTCAGCCTGGGAAAGCAAATACTCTTGAGTTGATATGTTTACTTCTTTCATATATCAGACTTGAATTGGTCCACTGTCCATTAAGCTTTCTACGTGAATGAAGTCTTCCAGAAATGCAAATATACACCTCTACATGTGGCGTATGTTCATGGTGCCAAAATGGACTTCATGAAATGCCCAGAAGATTCTAAAAGGTCTTGTGAAAGGTCTGTATGATGTGGTTTTCAGTTTACTGCCATGTGACAACCTATCTGTCAAGATCCCTCTGTACACATCTCTGAGACTGTGTTCTGGGGAAAGTCATCTCCTGGCGGTCCTGGGGTGGGTTCCATCTGTCACTCAGTCTGCTTTTTGTTTTCCTGCTGAAGGCATTTCAGATGGATAGATTGGGAGGGATGCTGGCAGCCTGGGAACTGGTTCCCGGGACAGGAAGCTGAACTGAAGAGCACTGCTTCTCCTCTTCTTTCTTTCACCCCCAAAGCGACTCTGGAATCTCCTTTTATTGCTAAACAGTGTCAAAATGAGAGAATGTGAAAGGGAGACAAAATTGAGCTGACTTGTTCTTTCAGTGGCAGAATCCCAAGGAATTTTACATCTTAAATATTCCGGACACCCCTGTAGTGGACAAGGAGAAGCTGATGCTTATTTAATCAGGACAAAGGAGGAAGTCTCGAGCGGGATTCCCTGGGCTCTGACACTCTCCAAGGCTCCAGAGCCTGCTGGACTTCATTTGTAATTTCTGCAGACTTCTCCTTTTGTAAAACTCTACGGATATTAAAATACCTTAATTGGTGGTAACTGATACCATTTTTTCCCATCTGCTTATTTGCATTAACCTTCCTGCAGACCCCATGGTGCAAACAACCTGGAAGGAAGGCCCATTGTCAAAGAAGATGGTGGGGATAATATGGGGAGCAGGTCTTCTCCTTGACCAGCATTTGGTTAAAAGAGGAAGTTATATAGATTTGATTAAAAGTGAACAGATTCTTCTGCGTACAGCCAGCACTCAGCCGAGGGCTATCAAATCTTTAAGCCAGGTATTGTGAAAATAGCTGGGCAATATATACTGATTTGTTTTTAGTATATTTATCTTTCTAATTATGCATTGCTTATGCTAATAATATAAGCAGTTTGCATTTCTTGAAATTTGCATTTCTTGAATTAGAATGGAGGGCTTCAGAACATGAAGTACAGTGAACAAATTTTGGCCATGAAGTTAGGCATCGATCATGCTCCAGTTGGGCACAGGTGGGTTAATTAATTCAGTAAATGAATAAATTAATGATCATATTAATGATTTTTAAAAATATATGTAAGGTGCTTTCTGTCTTTGGAAGGACAACTTTCTACCCAGCTATTTAAGAAGGCGGCAGGAATGGTGTGCTGTGGGAACAAAAGGAAAGGGAAGCATTCTAACTGGGGTTTGAAGCAGAATCATCAGTAAAAACATTCCATTTAATATCAGTTTTAATTTCCCAAAGCCCTCTACATGCAGCATATCATTTTATTTATTTTTTTTAATTTTTTTTTTAAGATTTTATTTATTTGACACAGAGAGAGAGAGATTACAAGTAGGCAGAGAGGCAGGCAGAGAGACAGGGAGAGGAGGAAGCAGGCTCCCCGCTGAGCAGAGAGCCCGATGCGAGCCTCGATCCCAGGACCCTGAGATCATGACCTGAGCCGAAAGCAGAGGCTTTAACCCACTGAGCCACCCAGGCGCCCATATCATTTTATTTTGAAGTGATTTAGGCAAATCATCATTATTATTCCATTCAATAGATAAGGAAGTGGAGACAGGCAGGGTCAATAATGTGCTTAGACTCACACAGCTGGTTAATAAATGGATTGAGCCACATTGTCTTTCTACTAGCTCACCGTACCACTTGAGATTCATGAATGATCTCCACTCACTTTAAGCCAACAACAGCTGACTGTATCTTGATTCTTTCTTCCCTCCTTCCAGCCCTCCTTTCTTTTCTTTTTTTTTCCCTTCCTCGCTCTGTCTCTCCCTTCCTTGCTTTCTGGTTTCTTTTTTGTTGAAATACCATGACATTAGCAGACATTAGTCACATCCTTGTCTGAGGAATCCACAGGACTCATAAACCCTCTTCACCCCTCCTTTCTCATTCTGTTTGGCAGTGTGGCTACTTAGAGTGGACTTTACATTCTAAATATAACTAGTTGGCGTTGAACACTCAAGCACACACTAACTGCAAACCCTGAGCTTTACATTTTTAATTCATCATATGAGATCTGGTGGGAGCAGGGATGGTATAAAAACAACTCCTCATAGAATTCTTCTGAGGATCAAACTTGATTATTATGTGAAGTACTGAGCACAAGTCCTAGCACATTTGGAGATGTGAGGACTCAATACCTGGTAGCTGTTGCTACCGAGTTGTTGTTATGCTCACCAAGCAACAATGACATTGAAATTTTAACAAAGAACTATCCATCCTCATTTCAAAGAATGGGGATAGAGTCACAGAACGGACAGCACTGATTTGAGATCAAGCCCAGGTATTGTATCAGTTGGTTTAGGGTCACTTCTGGCCAAATCCCAGTCCGTGTTAACACCTTCCTCACATATGAAAACATTTGTAATGGGTTGAAAAATGCGTAGCTAGAGGGGAACACTTGAGTGATCTAGTTACCAGTATGTTTGTGGAATCCTAATCGGGATTTACTGGAATGGATAGGCACTGTTTCATCAACAAGATGGGAAATTATTTAAAGATCAGGACTTGACTGGAGAAGTGTCTTCAGAATTTGAAAGTGAGGATGCTAAAGGTAAATGTATTAGTAGGAAAAAGAAATAAAAGGTCCTGAGGGGGAGGGAGACTTTAGTCATGGTTTGGTTCTCTTGGAGTCAGTTTCAAAGACATTCCTTCGAAGTGGAATTCTAAGGACTCTGCTCCAGCAGTGGACCAGGAGAGCCCCTATTCACAGCCATGACACATCTTAAATCAGGCATCTTACTCTGCCTGTTGACACATTTTTGGGTGTGGACTGGCCTTGTAATTGGAGATGAAGCTCCACGCCAAATGGTTCAATTACAGTTCAGTAAAAAGCAATGACAGGATGAAGACAGAATGGGTCAACATCCATTTGGAAGGTGGGGCAATTTCTAGCATCACTCAAGCAAGAGAAACTGGTTTCAGCTTATTCTCAGAACTGGAAGCTCTCCTACTCCTCAATAGTTAACCATTCCTGCCACACCTTTCTTCACATTGCTCTATAGACTTCCAAATACAGGTTTCCTAAGTTACAGCATAAACCCTCCCTTCTTTTTTTTAGATTTATTTATTTATTTATTTGAGAGACCGAGAGAGCCCGGGGGAAGGGCAGAGGGAGGGAATCTCCAGCAGAGTCCCTGCCAAGCAAGGAGCTTGACAGGAGGCTCAATCTCATGAACCTGAGATGAAGACCTGAGCCTAAACCAAGAGTTGGATGCTCAAACTGAGCCACCCAGGCGTCCTTAAACCCTCCCTTCTGAGAGACTCAACACCTGATGTTTGTTTTAGCATCCTACCATTTATATGTCCATTATCTTCTTTAAAAAATAGTTGGAAGCTGACTTAGGAATAGGACCTAAAATCCATTTCAGATTCCTCCTAAATGACATTCTCATTTCCCCCACTGCCTCCAGAATCTGGGCACTTGGCTGAAGGCTTAGTGTAATGTTGCAATGATGCATGCTTCCTCTCTTCCTTAGCCCCAACTTTCTCATACCCATCCATTTTGCTTCCAAGATGGGCATTCTGCCTAAGAATGGGATCAAGCTGGCATATTATCTACCAGAAAAGGAATCATTTTCAGAGGGAAACATTGAATCAACTCTTTCAAAAGAGGAGCCTGACCCCTTCCCTCTCTTCCCACCCCCTCCATCTGGAGGAAAAGAGAAACAGAGAGATTTGGGAGTTGCCAAAGTTTAATTACTTCTCGTAAAAGTGCCAAAAAATGTGAAAGCTTATCCTTTAGTGGAAGCAACCCAGAGGGCCCTGCGGACATTTGTAGCAGTCTGTTTGCCATTTGTTTTTTTCTCTTTTCTTCTTTAGCCCCCGAGTAGCAAATTTCCACTTTTCCTTTCCAAGAAGAATGAGGACAGATTGTCCCTTAGAGACTTCAAAACGGTGTTTCAGATTCTGCCATCAGAGACAGAGCTGTTGAGCAATCCTCAAATACTTCTGCATTAAGAGTCATACAACCCTAGTGCACCTGGATGGCTCAGTTGGTTAAGTGTCTGCTTTCGGATCAGGTCATGATCTCCAGGTCCTGGGATGGAGTCCCACATCAGGCTCCCTGCTCAGCGGGGTGTCTGCTTCTCCCCCTCCCTCTCTCCTCCCACTGCTCCTGCTTGCTGTCTGTCTCTGTCTTCTCTTTCTCTCTCTCTCAAATAAATAAATAAATAAATAAATAATAAATAAATAAATAATGTTAAAAAAAGAGTCATACAGAGCATTTACGTGCACCTTAGCTCATCATGTCAACCATCTACCCATATACATTGCATGAAAATTATATCCATCTTTAACACATCGGAGTCTACCCTAGCAGATATTAAAGTAGGTGATTTTTAATTTTTGTGAGGGAAGGGGGTAACAAAAGCTTAACAAAGAAGCAAATAAACAACAGATTTTTTAAAAATTGCACTATGCAAGTGTAGGCAATTAGATGGCAATTAGCATTATCATTAAGCAACAGTTATTAAGTATTTACCATATGTCAAGTCCACACATTTTATTTGTCTTATAATTATTTCTCACAACAACCCTCATTTAATAGAGTCAGAGAAAGCCAAGTCTTCAGTGAAGTTGAGACACTTGGTCAGTGTTACCCAGCCAATAAAGAGCAGCATCCAAGTTTCAATCAGCATTTTCTGATTCCAAGGCCAGGTAATACCATTTGTGTTTCCACTAACTCAGTGATACAGAGCTTGTAGATTTCTTGTACTTTATTTATATGCCTTTTCTCTCCCTGTGGCTTATTTCCTGTGTGTTTAACCTTTTGGCAATTCCTGTGCACTTGGGTTGTGACATTACCACCCCAAAGGAAAAGGAAGCAAAATTATCTCTGTTCCTTGTTACTTGGTTGGGAGAGTAAGTGATTGAACCCATTAATTGAAATTGTGTATAAATAATCAGTGAATTGCAATGATCATTGTTTTCTATCTTTCATATCAAGCAGTCAAAACTGGTAGCACATAGGTAAAAAGTTTATTTCAAAGAACAAATTTGGATCTTGAAGATGGTAATCAGCATTACTTGACAGAAATGAAGCTAATGTTCTTTCAGCCTTTACCAACAAACCTTTTATTGCAAAGTAAAGGAAAATCCTTTTCATTATAAATGAAACATTGTAGGATTTCTCTCTTGTCGGTAATGCTTTAAAGAGTTTAGGAGAATCTCACATCTTTAAGTTTTCTGTGACGTCAGCATGATTTGCTTTTTGATTTCTTGTGTTTCTTTCTATACATCTCGTTCTTTGCACAGATCTGTGCAGAAGTTAAAAATCATCCTTTGATTCAGTGCACGCACTAAGCATTAACTTCTTCACTGGGGGAAATGTTTATAGAGGTGAGTGGCACAACTGGGGACTGGAAGCTAGTGGACTTTCTATTCTAAATCCTTTTTTCTTTTCAAATCTTAGATGTACCTGGTCTCTTCTTAACATCACATGGAATATAGAAATTGCCCTTCAAAGTTAAGACCCTGATTTGGATAGTCCAGGGTTAGTCTCTAGTTGAAACCAGGTTTTAATTTGTAGAATGAGTCAAAATGTGGATATTGTAGCGAGTTGAACTCAGGAATGTGTGTGTGTGTGTGTGTGTGTGTGTGTGTGTGTGTGTGTGTGTGTGTGTGTTGGCTGGGATTGGGGAGCTAATATGAATAGGAAGAGAAAAGAGGAAAGAAGTCTGGGTGGCAGAAGTCACTTGGTGTTTTAAAGACAATGCTATAAGGTTTGATTTCCTTGGTTCTGCTGAAGCACAAAGGCACATTGAGAGAAGGGGCAGCAGCCCTTCTAGTAACTCCTGAGAAACAGAGCTATGTAATACATTTGTTGGTGAGACTTGACAATGTTGTAGTTTCTGTGAATTAGCTTGGGTAAAATATTCAGTAAAGACAGAGATGGCCAACATTCTCTTCATCTAATTAAGATTTGGGGGAAGGTATATGAAGAGGATGTTTTTTAGTGTCTGACATGTATTAGATACCTACTGATGGCTGAATGACTCTCTTTTAAGTAACATTTACCTGGTTTGTCCTTAAATCTTATTAAGAACAAAATGAGAAGTCTCTTATGGTTTGTCTCTATAAGAGACTCCTAATCTCACAAAACAAACTGAGGGTTACTGGGGGGGTGGGAGG